>MU826826.1:5343136-5355848 GCA_029204205.1 Desmophyllum pertusum | reverse complement strand
ACTAGCGACGCAAGCACAAGCGCAAAGCAACATTACGGACCAAAGACGCAAAAGTAAGCGTGTTGAAAATATTTGGGGTCCCACCCCTAAAACAAAAGGCCCCCACTGACGAATCCAACGCGTTTGTTTTTGTACTGGCCGTCCCCCCCACTGCGTATTTTGCTTTTGCCGCACTTGTTGCCTTGGCATCCGCTGGTGGCAGACCCAAGGCTTGTCAAACTTATGGATTACTGGGCGATGTACAAAGGACCCCCCTTTGTTTTTTTTTTTTTACACATTTTTTTTGGCTGTTTTTTCAACGGAGAAAGTTGTCCCAATTTTTCCTTGAAGCTGGGGTATTTTCCTTGGTTTCCCTTGGATCCGCTTGATTTTCTGTTTACGTTAAAAAGAAACTTGTTTGCCCGAGAAGTTATTTTAGAGAATTGGTTTTGGGGAACAATATTGTTGGAAAAAGGTTAACGCCAACCCATGAAGTTTTGTTTTATCCCACGGTTAATTTTTTTTGGGTGTTTTATTTTTAGTTACCTTACTTTGTCCATCCAGATGACCTGAATTGTTTTTTTTATTGTGTTTTCCTGCGCACGTTTTAGAGGTAACCAATGGCAGAAATGAAAGAAAAATTTAATGGTTTTTCCCTTTCATTTTGCTGGGTCGAATTTCCTCTAACATTAAGTCCCCCCCTTTTTTTCTCTTGCCCCCAAGGGGGTAAATACGGATCATGCCCCTGCCTCGCGAAACAATAAATGTAAACATGAACAACTTTTTGTTGTTTTCTTCCAAATTCCCAACATTGTTAATAAAAGAAAAAAACGTTTTTTTTTAATCTTCTGAAAACCCCATGAACCATGAATACTTTTTGTGTAATCCCGTTTCCTGAAAAAAACAATAAATGTAAAATTTGGATTGCCCCTTTTTTTTATGTTTCTGAAACCCATGCCAACATTGAAATAGGTTGTTCAATCCTTTCCAAGATGGAGTTCCCCACCCAACCATCCAAATAATTTTTTTATTTGTCCCATCTTTATTCAATAAGCTTCTTTTTTTTTTTGGGCGTTCCCAACTTTAAATTATTGCCGGACCTTTTCACTCCCGTTTTTTTTTTTTTCCAATTTAATGCAGTTTCTTGTTTATAGTCCCCCCCCTATCACGAAAATCCCATGCAAATTGGAAAGAAGGGAATAAAAAAAATAGAAATTTAATTTTTTTGGTACAACCACCAAATATGGAATTGTTTTAATCATATACTTTCCAATGGGAATTGGTACAAATTTTCCCCAAAACATACAGGTTTTTTTGGAAAAATACCCGGTCCCCCATTCTGTTGTCGGGTGTGGCATGAAATGAAAAATTCAATCATGAAAATGTTGCAGCGCAATTTCCTTATGCAAGCCCCAGAAGCCAAAGCCCGTTTTTTTTTTTTGGTGGAAAAAAAACCTTTGCCCCTCAAAAGGTTAAAAACATTTGAAAAAAGTCTTTGGGACTTAATTGAAAACCGTAAAAATTTAAAAAAAAAAAAATCTATCCCTTTTCCGTTGTTTTATTGAAAAATTATTTCCGCCGATTTTTCCCCCGAATTCAAAAAACAAAAGGGTTTTTTTTTTTTCTAATAGCGCCTTTTTGTATCCCTTCCTAAATACGTTAAATTGTTTTTTTTCCGTTTTTTGCCCCTAAAAATTTTAAAAAGCCCTTTTCCTAAAAATTTTAAAAGAATCCCCTTTTAATTTTTGAATACCAAAATTAAGAGAAAAATCGGTTTTTTTGACCGCTTTTCTTGTATTGCAGGGGGGGGGGGGGGGGGGGAAAAAGTATTTTTTTTGTTTTTAAAAAAAGGGGAACCTGCCGCCCCCCTCCCAAAAAATAAACCGCGGGGGGGCCATACCTTAAAGTTTTAAAATCAAGTAATAAAGTTAATAGAAGTTCCCCCCTTTAACAACCAATTTTTTTTGTATGTTAAACATATATTTTTGTTTCACAATGTTAAAATTGGTAAAGTGTTAATGTTCCCCCACTCCCGACACTTCCATTAGAAGCGTGAGGATTTAGCGTAGAGGGGGCTTTTTTAATAAAGCCCCCTCAATTTTTTGGTTTCGAGTAATAATAAAAGTAATTTAAATTTGTTTATTGTATGGTAAATGGTAAATTGTTAATGTAATTTTTTGAATATATCTTTATAAAATTAAGGCCGTTCCTAAAGGGGACTTGTCCCCATGACTGGAAAGTCCCACCAGAATGTAAAAACCCAAGAAAATGTAACAAAATCGCTGGGAATTGAAAGAAAAAAATAGCGCGTTTTTAACAGCTGAACAACCAAGTCGGTGTCAAAAAAAGGGGAACCAGCAAGTTGAAATGTAAAAATTAACTAAAAAAGGGTTTTAGCCTTCGCTCAACAAGTATACAAAAATTGCCTTTGTGGGTGGAAAAACCACATTTACATTGTTTTCACCCCCCACAAGACCCCCCCTTTTCCAAAAGTGACCCCATGAATTTAACTCAGCCATCCCCGAGGGAAAAAAATTGTAAAGCCTCCACCTTCCCAAAGTCCCCCACCCTACTTTTCTGTGTAATTTTAATTTGTTATTTTTGGCAACCTATAACAAAACCGCAAGAGAAAGTTGGCCGCATTGGCCACCCCCCCACCCCTTAAATGGCCCCGGTTTTAAACCGGTGGTTTTTTTTGTTTTTGGAGAAACTCGCAGACCACGCGAGTTAAGTACCGGGTTTTTTTTTTTTCGAGGCCCCTGGGGGGCGTGGGTCCCCACCCCCCATTTTGGTGTGTTTTTTTGGGTTGTTTTCTGGGAAAAGAATTACTTTTTTACTCTACACAGTGGGCCCCTACTTTTTTTTTTTTCCCCACCCCAGGATTAATAATGAGTGGCTTACCCGGCCCGACCAAAAATGGGCTTGCGGGGATTTTAAAACCTTCGATTTTGGACTAGACCCCATCCCATCGGCAGGGGAAAGGTAAAACAAAGCCCAACACACTCTCCTAGGGTCCCGGCCCTTTTCCCAATGCCTAAAGGAAACCGGGGAAATTAATGCCCTTTTCCCACCCCCGGCAGATTGGTGGGGCCCCCCCAATTTTTGGAGCCGCGAAGTGGGCCCGGCCTTTTTAAAAACAGAGTTTTTTTTTACTGGAAGCAGTAAGCCGTTTTTTAGTAAAATAAAATATGTTAACATTTTAAAAAAACCATCACAATAAAATCCAAAGGCCCGCCCTTATTACCAAGAATAAAAATATCCCCTTTTTAACAATTCATAAAAAAAAAAGTAAAAACATTTAAAAAATTCCAGAAGGCTCACAAAAAACTAACCGCAATTTTTTTATAAAATAAAATATCCCTAAAAAAAACGCTAAACGGATTTTACAACATAGAATGTAAAAAAAAAGTTCCACCTTATGCCAAGGGTTGGTTTTACGAGGCTTTTCCCGGCCTAAGAAAATCGTCGGAACGGCACAATCCCCATCTGGATTCAAAACTTTTTCGATTTTTTTTTTTCACCCTTTAAATGTTGCGGGGGCCTTCCCCAACAGAACCGGTCAAGGGTTCAATTAATAAGATTATAATAAGACTAGAAAAAACCACCAAAAAAAAATGGTCCCCCCCCCTTTTTTTGGTTTGTTCCGATTTGCCTTGATAATAGCTCCGCGCAGGAATTTCCCCCCGTCGAGAGGCGACAAAAAAATTGTCCCACATTTTCCAGGGGGATACCCTCGAAAGATTCTCCCAAGAAACAATGGCCCCCTTTTCAGCGATGCCCCCGGAAAATTTAGCACCCACCCCCCCAGATTATTTGGAAAACGCTTTTCCTAACGGAAAAGGCATATTTTATAAATCAGACAGAAAAAAAAAAACTGAAAATTAATTTTTTCACCTCCCAGTAAGGTCAATATTAATAATATTATCCCAAGTGTAAAGACAAATAAAAAGACAAGGGTTAAAAAAAAAAACAAATCAAAGTAAATGTTTAAAATTTGGCTCTAACTTTCAGGTTAAATTACGTTTGGTTTCCGCACATGTTGAAAAAGGGCCGAAACAGAAAAAAAGCCTGGACCGGTAAAAAATGCATTTGTTTTGTTTTAAATTTAGAGGGGTAGGCTTTAGTGGGGGAGAAAACCTGAAAAAATAACCCCCCCCAAATTCAAGTGTTCGGCCACATTCCATCTGAAAAAACAATAATTTTTAACCTCCTTGCGCCCCCCCTTGCTTTAACTTTGTAATGCCTGAACCGTTTTGGGATTTCCTAAAACCCTAGATTGTTTGTTCCAATAATTTTAATTTGGGAACTGCACCTTGCCTAGGTGCTTACCAATTGTTTTTTTTTTAAAAATTGTTTTATTTTTCAAAAGGAAGTTGCCCCTGCCCGGTTTTTTTTTATGGGAGAAAAAAAAATTAAAAAAAAAAAACCTATTGGGTGTTTTTTTTTATTTTTCGGGTTTTTTTAGTATTACACCCGCAAGGCGTTTTATATTATTATATTTTATATATCTTAATACTGGTTTTTTTTGACATTTCCCAATTCCGCTTAAGAAAAAAAATAAGTTATTTTTCGACCCCATTGGAAGATTATAGGGCGCACAACCAACAAAATTATTACAACGTTTTGGTTTGAACAGTTAAATAAAATGGGGTTTACGAAAACCGAAAAATGGAGAAAATAACCATCGTTTATATAAAACTACTTTTTAATAGGTTTTCGGGTGTGGCCCTACCATAACAAAACAATAAACAAATGTAATAAAATGAATCCTAATCAAAAAATAATGCCCTTTGGTGGTTTGGCCTTCCCATAGATTGTTTTGATTTTTCAACCCCATGACCCAGCTACAACTGAGCAAGGTAAAAAAACATAAATCTGTTGTTTTTTATTTTTTTAGTGCTAAAGCAATTAGAAACATATTTGTTGTTTGTTTCCCAAAACTATTTCACGTGGGATTAAACTCCCTTAATTAGTTAACCGGTTCACTTGTGTTTTCAAAGACCGTAAAACTTTCTGGGACTGGCCCCCAAATTATCCATTGTAAAGTAACATTAAAATTTTTGTAAATCTATGCCTAAGTTTTTTTTTTTTTTATTTTTCGGCCCTCCAAAACCAATTTTGAGGTTTTATTTTACACGGCGGGAAAGTGTTGGAAAAAATGGGAAATTTTTAAAACTTGGGGCCTTCCATTTGCCCCCTGGTTTCCCGTCCCTTACTAGTGGAAGTTTCCACCCATTTCACATTTTTCCCCCAACAGTCAATTTTGTACAAATTGGGAATGGTGGCGCCGAGAAAAAAGGTGGTCCCTCTCTCCCCTTGCTACCGAAACACGGAAACGGAAAAAAACCTTTTTTTTTCTCATTTGTTTGGGTTTTTTTTTTTTTGAAGACTTTTAAGAGTTTCAACTATTTGGGAACCATGGCCTAAGACTGTTTTTTTTTTTTTAACGAATTTTACCAGGTATTGTTTTTTTTGGGCCGCCCGAAATTTGTCACACCCCAGTGGGTCTTCCCCCCCTCCCTGTGTCCAAACTTCAAACGAGGTCCCCCAAACACAACAGAAACACTGGCGAAAAAGTTTTTGAACGACACGCCCTTGAAACCACCTCTAAAAAAACCCCTGGCAACCAGCAAGCAACCTGAAAATGAAAGGGAGGAAGTTTTTTTCTTAAATTATGAACCTTGGGGGCAAAGGAAACCCCCCCCCTTTAACTAAACGACCAAGAAGGGTAATTGTAGTTTAACCCTTTTAATTTTTTTTTTTATTCACTGAACGTTCCAAATTTTTTTTTTTGAAACCCTGAAAAATATCTGTATAGTTTTTTTTTTTTTTTTGTTTTGTTTTTGGCAGAAATGGGGAAAAGAAAGTTTAAAGAAGCAAGATTTTTTACTGAAAAAATATTGATAATACCAGGGTTGTCCAAAGTCCCCCCGAAGGTGTTTGTCTCCCTTTTCGTGGTGTTTTTTGTTTATTGAAGTAACTATAAATAAAAACAGTTGTCTAATTGCGGGTTTTTTTTTAAAAACCAGGGGGATTTGTGGGAACAAATGGGAAAAGGAAAAAGAAGGTTTTTTTTTTGAGAGGTTCTAACCCCTGAACTCCTTCGATCTCATTTGTTTTTTTCAGTTTTTTTTTACATTTTAATTCCTACAAATTTTTGGCCTTTTGTAAAGAAACACAGTTTCGTGTTAAATATTTCTGCCCCTTTAAGAGTGTGGGTTTTGTTGCCCTTTTTTTTTCCTGTTTTGTTTGAAGTGAAATCAAATTTTTTTGGTAAAGTCCAAAACATCCCCCTTTTAGCCTTTAACTCAAACCAAAGAGCCGTAGTAGTAAACTTTTGGTTTTCCCCCCCCCGACGAAAAACCAAAAACCGTTTTTTTTTACTTTAAGTGGGGGGAAAATGAATTGACCTGAAACACCAGCCAAACCTTAAAAACTCCCTTATTCATAGAGGGCCCTTAACGTTTAATCATGCCCTAAAACACAACGGAACCCCGGCTTTTAAAGGAAGAACTTTACCATAAGAAAACAGGCGGCCAAACTGAAATTATCAAAATACCGTGGCCCAAGAACAAACGAATTTTTCCACACCCTTTGTTAAAATTTTAAAAATGTTAGACGTCCCGGAAAAATAAAAATACAAAAAGAAAGCAATTTTAAAACTCAAGGCCTTAATTTCACCCCCTGTTTTTTGTGCCACCACACGCCTCCTGGCGAAAGCTGCTGTGAATCAACCCCTTAAACCCCAACCCGTCCATAAAGAAAACCAGTTTCCAAACAACCGGTTTTGAACCCCGGTTTAAGTGGGGGCCAAAACGCAAATCCGGTTTTTTAAACTGGGGTTTTTTTTAAGAACCCTTTTCAAGAGGGAGCTCGCCTTTGCCCTTATTTAAAAAATAATCCAGTTAACCCCCTTAATTCTTTCCACTAAAAGTCCCCATCAATTTGTCCCACCTTGATTTGCTGGGGGGGAGAATGGGAAAAAGTTTAGCAAAAACGAAAAATTTCAAAGGGCAACCACATGTAGGGAAAAAACTCGTCCAAGAAGGCGTGGGATTTTTTTTTCGTGGGGGAAGGATTAAAATACGGACGAAAGAATAACCGTCACACCCCGGGTTTGTTATACACTACCAAAACCAAGCCCAGCCCTTCCCTCCGCTTTTCAACCTTCCTGCAGGAATGAGTTTTCGGTGGGGGGACACAACTCCAGTAACTTACCTGCTGGCCCTTGGGAAAAAGCCTTTTTGTACAGTTGAATGGACCTTGAAAAATCAAAAGCACATGATAAAAATAAAACTGAATGGATTTTTTTAAACTTTGGTGGACTTCCAAAACTCCCCCCCCCCTTATTGTTCGGTATACTAAGCTGAAAAGAACTTTGAGTTAGTTTTTTTTGTGTTTAAAATAAACTTAAAAAATTGTTTTTTTAAAATTTTTTTTTAAAGAATTTCTACTGAACTTAGGGCCGTTGTTTTGGTACCTGCCAGTTTTGTGGGTTTTTGAATTGAAAGTACAGTTTTTAAAACAATTAAAGATTTTTTTTTTTTTTTTTTTTCTCCCCTTTTTTAATTTCCCCGATCAATGGAGTTCCAGGAATTCAAAAATAAAGCCCCCTATAAACCTTAGCTGAAAAAAGGCCCTGTTTTTTATTGGAAAACTGTAACCTGTAATCAAAAAAATCCAGCTTTGGGCAATTCAAAAAAAGCAACCCGCCACCCCTGACAGAGGGGTCAAACGGCATAGGGATATTTGTTTTTTTCCCCCCCATGTAGTGTTCCCACGTTAACCAAAAAAAATTTGAAAAAAATGGGTCCCCACGTTTAAGCACAAGTAAACACAGGTTTTTTTTTCAAAAACAATAGAGTTTTTTATTGGATTTTATGTTATTTTTGGGTGTCCCCCGTGGTGGGGGGGTAAAATTAAACAATTTAACAGAAAACAAAAAGAACGTGGTTATTTACGAAACATTTTCTTTTCATTTGATTTAATCGAAATTATTTGAGTGCTAATTAAGTTGTTTTGGGAGAGTTAGTCAGGTCCATTTTGATTTGATGAGTGTCTACCATTTGATAATTTAGTATAAAGCGATATTTCTCGTTACGTCATCTATTGTTATTAATGTGCCAACCAGAGAACTATTGGCTGTTGAAACAAAGAGTTATTTTGTTTAATAGTTGGCAAATTTGAATAACAAACAAATTTGACGTAATGTTTATAAACAGTGATAACACTCCTAAAGTACTAGTACTAGTACGCATATATCTTTTTCAATGAACAGAATCCTCTTTTAGAGAAACCATGTTATACATTCAATTTCAATTTTGTTTTATTCACACTTTTTTCAAGATTACAGTAACAATGGTACATAAGGAATTAAAAACGGTTGTTAGTGGGAATAAATAAAGGGCGTATTTCGTGGAATAGAAGTGTGCAGAGGCCAAAGCATAGCAGAGCTTTCGACTTGGCCCCTGCATTTGAGAGAAAACTGTTTGGATTATGTGAAACTATCTTAAAGAATAAAGAAAAAACAAACAAACAAACACAGAGAAAGGCAAGATACAGCAGTTGGTAGAGTCGGAGAATACATGTCTACACTTGTCTAGCTACTCTTTATTCTAAGATTGATAAAAATATAATTCAAACTGATACATTACTGGTACACTGTTTTCAGTTCAGGAATAGTTCGAAATATATGTAAATACAGCAGTAATATTAGCTTCACCATCTACCAATATTAAAGTTCTTCTTTAAACCAGAATTGCTGAACTGGAGGTAGTTGTATAAATGTGTCTATACCAAGATCGAGGTCGAGATTCCGCCATACAGACCGCCCAAGCTCGGTTAGTAAGATGTTTGTTATATGGCCAAAACCCAATACGAAATAAAATGATGACCAATTATTTTATCTGTTTTAGAAACAAACACTTGCGCAGGCTTAGGCAAACATGCATTTAGCTGACTTAAAAAACAAACTGTCTAGTCTCTAGTCCGTAACCGGGATAAAAACCGCTTTGAAAAGTGCAGCTTTTTTAAACCTCGTGCGGTAAAAATCAAGCCCGACATCGCGACTAATTTTATTTCAGGTCAGTGACAAAGACAATCTTAAAGAAAGTTCAAAAGCGGTTTGAATTGTCAAGATTTTTGACTGAACAACAATCACTCTCCGTTAGTTTAGCCTGCGTAGCCGGCGGTTCTTGTTGGCGCGCGAAGGCAAAATCGAAGCCGCTATTGCGAGCGGCGGAGCCGCGAGGGTCTCGGGCGGGGGAGTTTGAAAGACCGCCTGCAACAAAACCTAGGTATTTTGAATGCAACCAAATTTCCCGTCCACCAGCGGACGGGAAATTCCGATTGGTTGAGAGCTGTGAACACGTCAATCAAATGTTAGTTGAACTCCCAAGGGAGATGGACCAATTTTATCACACATTTTCAAGCGAACGAAAATGGCGACGGTCGAAGAGAGTTTATCGAAAGCGTTTTAAAATTTCCTGAATATTCAAAGGGAAAATCGAGAAATTGTTTTGAAGAAAGAGCAGGAGACGGACGTGAAACAGTTGCTTTGTGGAAAGGACGTAATGGCAGTACTGCCTAAATTCCTCTGCTACAATCCTTCGCAAAGGAACTCCAAGTTCTTGTCGCACATTGATGTGTTGTACTGCTAAGTTAGCGACGGTTTTCCAATTTTTTTGACACAAGTTTAGGATCATCGACTTCGTTTGCTCGTCAAAGGAACAATGTGGGTCAACACGGCCACTGGGGTTCACGATTTCAACTATTAACTGCGTGCTTTGCTTTGATAGCATATCGTCCACGTTCAAATTCAATGTAAACAAATGATTTTTGTCAACATTGCAAACTTGAGGCGAGATCTTATTCGCGTTGGTTACTTGCTCCGAGGTCTCCTTACTGTCCGCAAAATTCAGCGATTTCTTTGCAGAACTCCCCCGTCCCAGACCCTCGCGGCGCCGCCGCTCGCAATAGCGGCTTCGCCGCTATCGATTTTGCCTTCACGCGCCAACAAGACCGCCGCCTACGCAGGCTATGTGCCGGCAAGTAAAGATGACGACTCGTTTTTGAATGAAATTTCCGTCTATTCTAAAGACGTCACTCCACGTTAAATGACTACCAAGATGTTTGGACGGAAAACCTTTTCAAGAAACTCATTTTAACACATTTAAAACTCGTCAAAAACAAAGGTTTTGGTGTGGTCAACCAGGGCGGCCGCGGTGTTTGTGTCGGATGGAGGGACACAAATTTGCTTCTCTTCAGACCTAAAGCTACTTATTTCAGGAAGATAACTACAGCTGCTCATAAAATCAGCAAAGATTAAACAAAGGTACCTGGTGAATGTCTTTTTCGTAGTGTTCTTTTGTGTATTTTACTGCTTAATTTGATATGTAAACGATGTAACTACGGTAATATGGCGAGCACTTGCGTGTGTTGTTTTTCATGTTTCAGCTCGTAATTTGTAGTTCTTTATATTCACCTTAGTAAATTAGACTAAAACAATTATTTGCCTCAGGCTCAGTGAATATTGGTAAATACTACCTCGACTTCGTCTCGGTAAATATTCACCATTGTTATATAGCTGGAGTTTCGTTGGACCTAACGCGCGCTCTCATTGGTTGGTTCTTGGTCACGTGGTATAGGCTAAAATCAAATGTTGCCCGCGCGGGCAACATACAAAACTCATACTTTCCCAAAGTATAACTTTTCGACAGACGGTCATGGTTACATCGTGACAAAAGGCGGTGTGATGTTTTTGGCGACCCGCGTCACTGGTTGGGAAAGCGCGGGAAAAATCCGATTGTACTGTGTATCGAGCTAGGATGTTTTAAAAATGGAGCCGCCGGTAAAGAAGCGTTTTTCAAACCTTTCAGCTGAAGAAATTAGCCGTACGGTTGCCGAGAAAGATTCTAAATATACTTAAAAGGTAAACGTTTGCCTCTGTCTTGACCAAGCCGTAAATCATTAGAGTATTTTTTAGCTTCAGTGGCTTGAATCAGATTTGTTTGTTCGCTTCGGTGTGTATTTATTAAAAACCTTTGGCGTGTTTTGCTCATGAACTCAAATTGTCTTCTCAGTCTTGCTTGTTGCTATATAACAAAACACTTAATGACTGATCCCTCGGGAAACAGTTAGTTTTGTTTTCCCTCGAATCTCGATGTTTCCCTCGACTTCGTCTCGGGAAACATCGAGATTCTCAGGAAAACAAAACTGTTTCCCTCGGGAACAGTCATTAAGTGTATAATATTCACTGAGCCTGAGGCGAATATATACTCACCCCAGGATATTGTAATTTTTGACAATCGGATTGGTTCCCTGCTCGAGGCATATTATAGGCAATGTACCATTAATACCTTATTTGGGAAGCCCGCTAATTGTTTTTCAAAATAATAAATATCCCATTTCCCTCTGTTTGTTCCTTCGTTCTTTCCCCGGTAATTTTTAATTGCAATATCCCGGCTGTGGTGAGTATATTATAAAACAATTATTCCGCTGCGCCTCGTTGGCTATGAGTTAATGTACGACTCGATTTCGTAGAATAATTGTTAAATACAAACGACTTTTAAGACTGAATATTACCGAGCATGATATATGCAAGTTGATTGCCGCTCGTTGTATTGATGAAAGACGAACATATGAGCAAGCTGCGAGTTTAACAAGATTTTCCTTGACACAAGACGAAGTTTCCTTTTTAAAACAAACTACATGCCAGGCTCATTCCAGATTTTCAGCAACAGGTGTTCTGCAGGAAAAAGCATGTCAAAGGAAATTGGCCCTAAGCAGACGGGGAGGCTTGGAGGTCATATTATAATTATGAGGATGGCGTTTACGTGACACTCTTGGCCTACCTATAATGATGATGTAAGGCGCTCGTCCTGATTTACATAAACTTTTCCTTCTATTTACCCGCCTAAAATGATTTGTATAGCCAAAATAGTCGATAAACATGAACATTTAGATACATTCGTGTCATAGGCTCGCATCAGATCTATATGGGCATGCATCTGCCGCTCATATTGTATCTATCATTGAAAACCTCTATCTTTCCACCCAAAAATGCACATTTCCCCTACCTTTCCGATGCTCCGTGAGACGCGTATTTCTAATTTATCAAATAAGACCTGAACGAAACAATATTCTTCGTTTTTCTTTTATGTTATCATCCAAGGCAGTTCACTCCAATTTAAATTTTATTTGATTGTTCATTATAACAACATACTGATATGTCGTGTGTCTTAAAATTGAAGAGGCGTCTGATTAGCTGGCATCTGGTTCATTACCGAATTTATGCTATATATAACCCGGCCTCCCAATCAGTGATATTTTTCAAATCGAATTCCATCTTTTCAGCCGATGATCCTTATGGCGGACGCTCGTAAGTTTCTTATGTGGTACTGTTCTTGTGCTGCTATTTACAATCCACAGTTGCAATAGTCAGTGTGAACCGGTAAGAATGTGCGAGAAAGTGTCTCTCTCTATTGGTACCGACCGTAAACAGAATTATGCCCTTGATGGATATGTTTTGGAGACTCTTGCTCAATTCCCAACTGGCAAGTATGTCAAAACAGATGCTTAAAAAATTGCCAATGCCTCTCGTTCAACTTCAAGGAGATCGCCACAACTGGAAACTGCGAGCTGAACGACGCTAACACTAAACTGGCACCAGAAGCACTGAAAGAAAATGAAGGGGTCAGTTATTACGAACCAGCCAGGAGTTATAACAGCGAGA
>MU826826.1:4888945-5341415 GCA_029204205.1 Desmophyllum pertusum | reverse complement strand
ATTCTGACTGAGGAGAATAATAATAACTTTACTAGTTTTTTAATACGTGACTCGCAGGTCCTCGCGAAGCTTTTGTGTTGCCCTAGTAACAGGGCAACGCGATTTGATTCTGCAAAGCTAAGGTTTCCAAGAATCGCTGCAAGGTTTCTGAGAATCGCCGGACGACGCCGTGTTTTTGCTATACCACCGGATTTTGGTTTTGATTGGAGTTCGCTCGTCTCGCGATATCTGTAATAAATTGTAGCGTTTTTGTACTGTTTTCCCCACTTTTCCGTCCGAATGATCTGAAACCACCTCGCTTTTGTAGGTAAAATCTTCTTCGCAATATCGGATCGGCGAATTATTTTCAGACACAAGTCTTCACGTCTACCATGAAAACTAAGCCATATGTTGATCGATCGTACTTTGAGAAATTCCTGAGTCGTCTTTCCATTTCCTGTTGTTGATAACGGATTTAATAAAGCCGGTTTTTTTTCACAAATGACCCGTACTATTTTTATATAACTTAAATTCGTTCGATAAACAAACTTGGAGTAAAAATTGTTATTCTTCAGCAGCCGTTCCTGTTTCTACATTTACGTGTACAAAGATTACGTCGAAGTCAATGTTATTAAGCAAAGAAAAGGGGTTAAAAAAAAAGAACGGCCTGGATTCGAACCGAAAAAAAAAAAAAAAGAAGGACCATGTAGGATTTGAACTCGCGCCCTCAATCCCGAAGATCAGATTTAAAATAGGCCACACCAACCTCGATTCCAGGCTCTCTCTCCTTTTCCTCCCTTGTCGTTGAGTAGAGAGACCCTGGTTGCGGCTGGTCACGTGACCACCCAAATTCTGGGTGGTAAAAAAATATATTCGGAGGGAGGGGTGGTAGAGTGTTAGAGTTGTTGCTGTGACAAATCTACCATGAGAGGGTGAGAGCGTTGACTCTGAGTCGCAACTCGCAGACGCAGCAGGTCTTCAAACAACTCGCAAGAAAAGAAAGCACCAAAAAGTTTGTACATATGCTTACATGTGGTTATTCAAGCTTCTACAGGCTTTGCCAGGCCGAAGATCACTACGATAATCTATTCTCGGAAACTGCTTGCGTAATTCTCAGAACTGCACAACTACGACGATCCATCGGACGTTTTACAACGGAATTTTGTCCACGGAAGAGAGCCGATCATTTCAAGAATTAAGTTTACATGTAAGCTTGGTATGTGAACAGCTTTAAGGTAACGAGTTTAAGTGATCGTTAAATTGTATTCACTGCAAAAACTGCCGATCGAAAAAATTCCTTCGTACAGTCCGTTTGACATATTGCGTGCCGTACAAGTTTGTTGATTTTCAAGGAACCGCTTCGAGCGGTTGTTGTTGTAGATTTTTTGACACAAGAAAACTATATTATGGTCAAACTAACACAGAATCAGTTAGAGAAAATAGTAAGCTACTCTTTTATCCTAAAATTTGGACTATTTCGCTCCAAATGAATTTGTAAATGAATGCCGTTGTGTTTTAAATTAGTGAGTTCGCAGTGTCAGCTGTGAACGAGCTCGCCAAGCCTTATTGTTGTTTTCAAAGTTGGTTTGAGACCAAGGTGTCTGGTTTACAACCTCGTTTAGCTTTACGATCATGAACCTGTCTACTTAGTGTAAAAGTGAATGAACTCGATGGTTCATCGTTATATTAAATGAGCCGGTAGCTTATAAATTTTGTGTTCGCAAGGCGAATTTTTCCATTCTCGTAATTTTCGCGCCGCTGCTTTTGTGGCTCGAAAAATATCCGTCACGTATACATTTTCATGTCATGAAGTTGTAAAGAATAAAAAACAAACGTTCCATACAAATAGCCTGTTTCACTTTTAACATAATCTTGCCGTATAAAATGCTGTCCATTTTGAACCAAACTCGATTTGCCCCTTCGATCCCTTGGTTAGTAATTATTGTTCACCTTGACAAAACGGCCTCAAAGACCCACCCTCCCTGCGGTATTGTGTAACCGCATAGTCACGTGACCAGCCGCAACCAGGGTCTCTCTACTCAACGACAAGGGAGGAAAAGGAGAGAGAGCCTGGAATCGAGGTTGAGGCCACACGAGCGCGCGGTGTGACGTCACATCTGTCAACCACAATTTCACAAACATGATCGTAAAGTCCAGATGAGATTTGATCCCGCGTAAGCTCTTGACGGACAGCATTATAAACCTCGCTACGCGAGGAATTAATGTGTCGAAGAGTTTTAACTGAGAGAAAGCCCTCTACTAATAGGGGACACCTACCTAAAATTACATACAATTTTAAAAATTAGTCTAGTTACAAAGTTCCTAAAATACTTAACGAAACTATTTAAACTACTTAACTAAGAATAAATTGGGGGTGAGTGTCAAAATGAGTCAAATAGAGCTAAAATTTAGGTCATATATCCCCGTCCCAAAGGAACAAATTGAATTGTCATTCAAACCCCCCCCCCCCCCCCCCCCCCCGCGTACCTAGCTCCATCCCTTAACAAACCTGATGCATGAGAGAAGACTGCCGCAAACAAGGCTTCATATAAACACTTCTCTGTCACTTGTCTTTTTTCAGAAGAACTATTAATCCTCTTCTTGAATTCATTTGGTGTTATCACTAGAATTGCTCACCAGCATTTTCTGTCCTTTTGCAACAAGGAATTCACGGTGCTCCAGAAAACTTTGTTTATGATTATAATTTTGCATGTACTGGTGATTTTGTATTACAGTAAACACCCGCTTATAAGAACCTAGTGGATTAAGAACCTACAGGCTGAAATTTAGAAATTAGACCCCCATTATATAAGAACCCATTCAGCCTGACATTTGAAATAGGTTCTTATTTGTAAGATCAGTCCAATTAAGTTAATTCAAAAAGCAGGCATTATATGAGTAAAATGTACTTTACTACAACTGTACAATACTTATTTGATCTATTGAGTTGCCTACCTATTACAGTATCTAAAAATCCAGCTCCCAGCATTAAAGTACTACATGTATTCTGAACAGTATATAGGCAAACAGTTTAAACCCTTGAATTAATAAGAACCTAATTAAGAAACAGCCTGAGTTCCACTAAACACCCGATATATAAGAACCTATTCAGGCTGACTTGTAAAAATGTAGGTTCTTATAAGCGGATGTTTTACTGTATCAGATATATTTAGCAGGGTAACTGATCATATCTGATCTGCTTACGTTCTCTGCTCAATGTTATGTAGCTTAATCATTGCCTTTGTTTGATTGAATATTAAATGTCTGGTATAACGGGTTCAAGAAATACAGTAATAAGTGTATTTGAAATACAATCAGTGCTTCTGGTGCAAGCTTCCTTTTGAAGAAGATATATTTTTATCGTGAAAAAAGGGTTGACCCCTCCCCCGTGAGTGAGTGATTATTGCTCCCAGCTCACCGCCCCTTGTGTAGTGATTTTACATCATGCCTCCCCATTCTAAATATTTCATAGTCCCTAAGTTACTGCCAATTTCACGAAACAAGAACGCCTGTTTAACCCTTTCACTCCCAAGGGTGTAGACTTTCTAAAAGCCCTTTCCAATATTATTTTTCCCTTTCGTTGGTTTTGGTTCTCCGTTGGAAAGGACTTTTCCCACTTACAACGCGCCAAATTTACCGGTGGATTTTTCTACCGGTGACGTCAATGCATGTTAGCCAATGAACAAACTAGTACGTCATAGCCTCGCGCGCGATCATCGCGAGTTTACTCGAAGCGATCGAAGCAGAATTTTCAAACACAGCGCTCGCTTGTAAGTCGCTTCGGAGTTTAACTTCAGTTTCCCGAGTTATTATTCGATGAAAAAGGAATGGAAACCCGGTGATAGCTTGGAACGAAATTCCGAAAGCTGGATCTCAGTGTTTCACTCGAAACAACAGAAGATTATTGCAATTGAAAACTAGAAAACTTGCATCAGCTAGACACAATTCATTCATGGCGGCCAACTGAAGACTATAAACTGACTTCTTCGCTTCACTTCGGGCTTCATCGTGTGCAACCCAGAGTAAAGAGCATAAAGTTTGTTCAAAGAAAGAAGAAGGACAAATTAAACAGGATAAATTACCTCTACAAGTTTGGTTGGAGTCGTCGTTTGCTGTTTTATCGATGCAGGATTGACAGCGGAAAGCTTCAAAACATGCAAACAGGTGAATAAAATTACGTTTTACTTGGCTTGTGTGTAAACTTGTTATTTTTTTATTTTCGCGATTTACATAACAATCAACGTTATCCTATTCTGAACGTAAGGGTTTCCTCGATCTCGCTGTGATTCTGTGTGATTTTAGGAAGGAATATTTTCGTTCCGCCGGCTGAATTTAGCTTCGCGTCTTGAAGGTTTTCCGAAAATTTTACCGTTTAGTTGCCATTTCTCCACGCTCTTCAGTCAATAGAGCTTAACAGAATTAAAACTTTCTGAAACAGCTTCCTCCTCTTGTACCGAATACAAATACCCCGCACTGAATACAAATTATTTCTCTCGAGTTTGGCGATAGAAACAATCTGGGAAATGTTTTACGCGAAATTTGAGAAATGTCAATCATTTTTTCGCGCCAAAAATCGAGGCTCTGGTTCAAATCCCTGCAAGTGAAACAAGTCGTCTTCTCGCGACATTCCTCGATCGTTGTCGCGCGTCGCCCGGTTTCGCTCAAAGAAGACGACTTGTGGCAAGTCTACCAAGGGTGCTATAAGTTCAAAACTGAGTAAAAAATCTTGAATTTCATTTTGCAAAATTGTCAAAAAGAAACAGCACCACATGAAAGTACTGCTCAATAGCTTTCATTTGAATGGTCACACTAGGGTTTCATCCACATACTCTAAAAGTGCAACCACATTTATTGAGTCAGGTTTGACTCTGGAGTGAAAGGGTTAATTATGCATTAGAATTTACACATGAATTTTAAAGGTTAATTGATAGTTTTCCGAAATATCTTTTTCTTGGATGTATTGAGATATTACTTCCTTAAATATGCTGAAAAATTCCACGGTAAAAAAAAAAACGTATTCTTATTACAACGCACCAATTTACCGCGAAAATTACGCATCTGTTTTTAACCAAAATCATATTTATTAAAGGGACACTGTCCTCATTTTAGCATGATTTTGGGAAGCGCAGAAACATATCGAGATCATAGGAAGTTGAACAATAATGGTTTGATTCTGTAGAATAGCACTCGAGAAATGACAGGAACCCATTAGGAAGTGAGGATGACTAACGACAGCGAGGATGGAAATGGATTGCAATATGGATTTTGAAAAAACGACAGGATGTCAGTTTTCAAAGTTTCAAGTTTGGCTCGGAAATCTTTGAAATTTTGCAAAAAATATGTTGCAAGTTGGAATTTCTTGAAGAAATTGCTTTTTATCACTTAGTTATAGTTTATTAAGTCCTTATTTCATAGATTTAGGGGCCATTTCGTGCATATATTTATAACAGTTTTGAGCAAATACGTCGGGAGAGTGTCCCTTTAACACAGAATAAAATACATTTCAAAAATTCTTACATTCTTGTCGTAATAAGTCCTGACTAGTTCGTGATAGACGACTCCTTCCTTTTCTTTCAGTGCTTCTGGTGCCAGTTTAGTGTTAGCGTCATTGAACTCGCAGTTTCCACTTGTGTTGACCTCGTTGAAGTTGAACGAGAGACACTGGCAATTCTCCAAACACCTGTTAAAACATTCCTGCCAGTTCCAAAGTGAACTTTTAAGTTCACTAACATATCCAACAAGAGCAAAGTTCTGTTTCGTGTTGGTAGCGAGGGAAAGAGACACTTTCTCACACATTCCATTTGTACAATGACTTCTTGAAGTGTGAATTGCAAATAGCAACAGAAAGTAACACAATATTAACTTGTGATCGTCCTCCATCATGAATATGATGAATCAGTTATATCTGCGTTAAATACGGGGATATGAGGAAGGTGGTATGATCTGGGTGGTGGCTAACTGCAGAATAAATTCAATAATTCAGACAGGTGGATTTACAAACAAACAACGTATCAGTACGCTTTGCAGGGCGCTAGCTCAAGTTTTGAATCTGCCTGATCTCATCCAATAGTACACAATGGGGTGAAGTTCAGTTCTGGCCATGGGGTTAATTAACGGTATCAGTATGAAAGCGTAGTTTTAGTCTACTCATATTGTTCCCGATAGGACATTAAGTTAACTGGTTTGAGCTAGCCAAGACACTAGTCCAAGGGTTCCATTTCAAATTAAATATTTCCACTAGAATGCTGTCATGTTGGTATTGTTTCCTGGTCATCTGTTACTGACTCATGGAGAATTTTAGAATTGTAACTATTCCGGGAACTATTTTATTCCTATTCTATTTTTGATCTTGTTTTAAGATTGTAAAGCACCATGGGCAATTAGTGGATTTGGTCGCGCTATATAAATATTGTATTATTGTTTCAACTTATTCACGAACACACACCAGTCTAAAATCTCCAGAGTTTTAAATACTTTGGAGATTTTTTAAAAGCAGGTGTTTTGTGATAAGTGAAAACAGCTTTCCAGAGAGGTTCTTTTTTTCGGTGTTGTTTCTTCGCGGCAGATTTCGGTTACCAAGGATCATTCAATAGATAGTGCTTGGTTTTGCAAGAAACATGCTATGCAAACAAAGCGATGCCTTTGGAGAATAGAGATGTTTTAGTTACGTAATTAAACGGTTGAAAAACAAAGCAAAAAATTAATAGAAAAAGTGGATTTCTTTGTTTCACATTGAGACAGGTGACTTTCCAAACAAAAAACGTTTTAGTATGCTTTGCAGGGCGCTCGTTCATGTTTTGATTACGCCTGATCTCTTTGCAAACCCTGTCACGTGACCATGTCAATTGTTAAAAATAGGTGGTGCAGTAAAAACCTGCATAAAAGAATCCGTGATTTTCTGTGACAGGATATGTTGGATGAGTAGTGTGAAATCAGGCTGAATAGGTTCTTTTACAGCTTCTTACTTATAGGGTGAAAATAAATTATTTCTGATATGGTGTATCTACTTAAAATTTGTTTTAATTGGTGACTTATTGACCCTCACAGGTCTAATAATCACACTAAACATCATTATAAATAATAAGATGTCTGCATATTCATGTAATTTAGTTTTCTGAGCTTAAAGGTCAAATGCAACAAAATTTTAGTAAGATTAGTTTTAAGTCGAAATAATAGGGCATATTATGAATAATAATATTCTTAAACAATCTCGTACCCAGAGTCCACGTTACCCTTATCCAGCGGCTGTAACGGGCGCGTTTCCCGACCGCTGGTCTAGGGGGACGCGGGCTCTGGGTACGAGATTGATTCTTAAAGGACTATGTCACCTGGTGGCCCATGCGCGGTAGGGTCCACTAAAAGCTAATTTGCATACGACCTTTTTCGCAGTTTATATCTGTAATCTGGAGTGAAGTATTTTATGTTGAGTAAATAAAGGCGAGTCGTAGGCTTCTGTAAATTAGTGTCAACGTAGTTGCAATATTTATAACTGAACGAGGTTATTGATAACATAAGACGATAATTTAACGCAACAACTCTTGCGTGACTTTCCGGCAAAAACATTCAACTCACTTCAACCGCTAAATTCACACTTCCCATTGCTTTTTTGACTTTGATATTGAGAAATAACATTTCTGCCATTTATTTGCCATAGCAGTTTATTCATGGTCTGAATCCTGTTAACATAAGTTTGACAAAAATCATTGAAGAATGTACGCCTTCGCTGGCCGCCAAAATGTCAAAACAAAATTATGCTAATCGCGTTTACATTTTATTTCGCTTCGAAAACTATGATTCAAAACATAAAAGCTGCTTTTAGAAATGAAAAGTTGTATAAGAGGCGACTATTTTATGCAAACAGATGGAAATTTCATAATTTGAAAAGTAAAATAACGTTCAATAGAAAAGTACCGTGCAGCAGCTCCGTGCAGCGTGACAAGCGCCGTACGGCCAGTATTGTAGCTTTTGTGAACTTTCCAGCGAAAAAATAGAATGTGAAGCGAATTCGAATCCGCTGTGGTTTTTGCAAAGGACCAACACATCATTGTAATATCCATTCATTATCAAATAAATAATATTCTTCACCATTTTGCTCTCAGAATTCTAGGAAAGGCTCAATAAGTCCGCTACTGCCGTGGCAAAATTCATTCAGTAAACTGAAGCGGCCCGCCATTAAAGCTGTTGTTTTTCTTCTAAAGACTCGATTGATTTCTTCCTTGCCTCCAGCGAAAGAAGATGGGCAGCGAAAGTTGAATGTGATAAGAAACTAGCGTTTAATGTTGCTCCAAACCACGATGAAAATAAAGCCATAAATTCTAGCCTGTTCCTTCGATGGTCACTAGTTCTTGCCATTGATTCTTCCCTTGAAGTACAAGTACACTGTAAATACTTTCTATCGGATATTTTTCGCAAATCGAGCAAGCTAACACGTGAGCCAGATGCAACGGATTGCCAAGATTAGCGTAGATTTGTTGACGACTGCTTCATCTCCCTCGAATCTCCCGCTGAACTTGAAAACGCTGGCAAACGCTTTCAAGTTGAAGCTGAAAACTCGTATGCAAATTAGCTTTTAGTAGACCCTACCGCGCATGGGCACCAGGTGACATAGTCCCTTTAAGTTTGAAACGATTTGGACAAAACGTCGCCGAGATATTCTACTTTGAAAACCGCCTTATTTTTCGCTTCCACAAACGGAAGCGTTCGGGCAAACTTCGGAAAATTTTCGGAAATGGGAAGCTCACCACATATGACGTCACATACACGCGCGAGTCCGCGAGAAGAGCGAGAATTACAAAATTCTGGCAGTTTCAAAACATCAACAAGTATGGTGTTTTGTGCTGCTTTTAACTGTAGCAACTGTTCAAAAACGTCACTTAAAAAGTGAATTCCCATTCCTATAAACTATTTCGCTTCTCATTCCAACACGTCCAGGAGCTGAATTCGCAGGGACAGAGTTCAAGTCCAGATAGAGAAAGGAAAATTCACCGTCGTGTGTTCACGTTCTCCATAATACCGTGAATGTGGTCATTTTACGTTGTTGTTTTGCAGAGGAGGGCAAAGAAATGTACTAAAATGCAAAACGCACGTGCGGAGCAATTGTACTACTAATTAAATCTATTGTTTTGTGACGTTCTCGTTTCCGTCGCCGTCGTGGCTGCTTAAGGTGATTCCTCAGTATTGCACTGCGCATCCTTACTGCGCATAATTTCGCGCGTAATTAGCACGCGCATATTAAAAACATGGCGGCTTTTTCTTTGTGGCTATGCTCGCCAGGGAGGTAAATAAACGTTTTCTCGTAAACGAGCACGATGACCTATATTTTTTATTGCATGATTTTTTTGATGTTCAAATTATCCTCTTTAAGTTAAAAAAATAAAATAAAAACATTTTCGGAAGGAAAAAAAAGATATCGCTAAAAGCGAGTACAAAACCGTTACTCGTGGGTGCAAGTTATGACCTTGAACACATCGATGCGAGGAACGTTTTGAGTCGATGTCGTTTGAATTTGTGTGATTTTTTCCACAAATAATATATTAACTTGTTTCATATGGTCGAGACTTTGAACTTATCAAGTTTTTTTCAAGTATTGCTTCTAGTTACCGCGAAATGTTATGTGAACCGATGAAATAACTACGCGCGTGATTAGTACCAGTACAGGCATAAATGGGGTAACATTGGTTCATCATATCTCTTTTGCGAGCACGGTGACCTATCTTTTTTATTGTATTTTTCGAAACAGTGCTTGGTAGGGAACATTCAGGGAAAGTTTCAAAAAAATCGTTCGACAACTTTTATTTCTGAGGAATCACCTTTTAAGGTCCCTAATCAGGCGTAAGCTTTTTTACATTCCCTAACGACGAGAATGGAATGGATAGAGATTAATTAATTTGTTGTATTTGAGCATTTTCAAAGGAGATGTCAAGGTCCTTCATCCATTTCCGTCAATACACTATGGAATAATCTCCGAACAAACCCAGAACACTTGACCCAAGCAAATTACAAGCTTCAAACACGCGCGAAAACACGAGCGAAAACACGCGTGAAAATAAGCTCACCACATATGACGTCAAAAAAACAGTAAATTCGTTTCCATTCCAAGCGCGGTCATTCCTGGTTCGTTTTCGTTAAGCCGTCGGAAATTATCGGAAATTATCGAATTTCGTTCCTTATAGCGCCACAAATCGCCCCAAACCAGCTTTTGAGGGTTGAGTATGATTGATGCTAGTATAAAGAACAGTTTTCGCGACAAAAGAAAAAAATGCCAATTTCGTTGCATTTGACCTTTAAGTAATTTTTCGAATAAAGAACCTACTTCATTTGTCAGGCTGAAGTGGTTCTTATATATTGGGTGTTTAAATTTTAGCCTGGAGGTTCTTGTAAACATCTGAAAGAGCCAACGGACAATACAAAGGTACCGGATCCTGGTGGATCAGCTAATCAGCAAATTTTAGAATGAGAATACAACAAAGAAAGGCTGACTGTACGGTTGGGATAAATGTTATAATATATCTTCCAATATTTCGTCAGGCACGGCCCGACTTCTTCAAGGAACTAACTTCAAGAAAAAACGTTACAATAATACACCAAGAGACAAAAGATATAAGATTACAAGTAATAAACGTTACAATACAAATAACTGAGAAACAAAAGAATATTTTATGGTGGTTTGAAAGTTTGAAAAATTAAGAAGATTTGTTGCGTTATAAACTACATAGTTAATTATTAAACCACTCCACAGTCACGGTCAGCCTACGTCTTTATTTCTTTACAGGGTCTTACAGTACAATTCCACAAATAACCATACTGAATTTATACAATGCTCTGGAGCAACATCTATCATTTGTTTCCTGTCGGACCCACAGGTAGCCCAACCTCACAGGCAGTCCAAGCTCACAGGCATCCCAAGCTCACAGGTAGTCTAAGCCCACTGGTAGTCTAAGCCCACTGGTAGTCCAAGCTCACAGGCTGCCCAAGCTCACAGGCTACCCAAGCTCACAAGCTACCCAAGCTCACGCTGAAACAGAGTCTACTTCACGCATTGTTAATCGGGACAAAAATACCGAGAAGTAAAGTGTCTTTATGGGAAAAAAATCTGATATCATTATTTCCGCAACATTTATTTTTTAAATATTCACGGTCTAGAAACTACGCGACCTTGGAGGACACCTTGAAGGACTACACCTTTTCCCTAAAACTGAGACAAACTCATCTCTGTTATATTACAGTAGTATTCTTATAATATTATAGCTAGTTAAAGTTAACTAAATGGTAACTTGGATGGCGACATTTTTGGAGAACCGATTTCGCCGATGTTAGATGAGGCATTGGCTTGGATTTTTTGAATTGTGTTTTGGAATCTGGACCATTCGTCAGCCCTTGGGACAGCAAGTTGCTACAATAGAACAGAGAAAGCTTTTTAAGAAAAATTATTTTTAAGCGAAATTCTGGTTAAAAGTACCTCTCAAGACGTACACTCGAAATGCAAATGTGTGCACAATCAATAGATTATAAAGAATAATGGTTTATCCGAGTAATTGCATTGTGTCAAATATATGGACAACAAAATACAACTATAGAAACTTTATGTGGCTATATTTCGGTATGATTCTTCCACTTATGTCCAGGATTGAACACATTTTTAAATACTTCATATATGACTGGGTTATTTGTCATTTTCATATTACTTCATGTTTGACAAAATTATGTGTGTTTTGGTGAACTTTTATCAATGAGGACACTTTGTGATGCCTATCATGAGGGCGTGCGTCTAATTTTCGGTCAATCCTGGACATACCACTGGCTATAATAAAGGCCTTGTTAATAATTAATGATACAATAATGATTCATGATTAATAGAGAAATTAGTTGTGATTAATTAAGCAATTTCTAACCCTTGAGACTGCTACCTTGACGCAGTGGGATGGCTTGCGAGGCCTAATGATCCGTTTGGGCTATGCCGGCGGGAGTTCTACTCCTGGCAGGTTCAACCTTGCCGGACAGGCCAATTGGAGAGGGTCCTGACTAAAACCAGTCTCCTGGCCCTCTAGGTTGGGGGTTGGGCGTGAGGTTGACAACCTAACCCGGTAAAAAAGAGTTTGTCACGGAAACAGTAACAAGAAACACTTCAACCTATTGGTTACCAAGGGCCCTCAAAGTCTTCAAAGGCTAGAATGACCAGCGAAGGTGAAAGCCGACAGGAAGCTGCCGCTGCGAAACTGGGAACCCTGAGCACCAAGACAAAGACAATAATTGGATTCTGGAATGTTAGGAAGATGTTACTAAAGTACTGGTAGACTTGCACAGGTCTGCAGGGAGATGAATTAAAATAAGCTTCACATTCTTGGCATCAGTGAGTGAAGGTGGACTGGATTCGGTTCACAGAGAACGTAGACTGGTGAAACGATTTTGTTCTCAGGCCGGAATGATAACCTCCACCAGCAAGGAGTAGCACTCATCCTGAAGAAGGGTGTCGAGAAATTCCTCCTTGAGTGGAAACCAATCAATGAGATGTGGATCAGTGCGAGGTTCTTTGGGAAGCAGGTGAGGATGAATGTAACCCAGTGTTACGCTCCAACAAACGATGCTAACCCTGAGCAGAAAGACACCTTTTATGAGCGTCTACAGGCTGAGGTGGAAAACACTCCCTCCCAGGATCTCCTAATAGTAATTGGCGATTTGAATGCTATGGTAGGAAAAGACAACATGGGCAATTAGAGCGTCATGGGAAGGCATGGCTATGGTAATATAAATGATAATGGAGAAAGGCTGGTGGACTTGTGTGGTATGAATAACCTAGTCATCGGAGGCACATTGTTCCGCCCACAGGGACATAATAAGATATCTTGGAACTCTCCGAACAAGCGTGAGAAGACCCAAATTGATCACCGTCTCATCAACGGGAATTGGAGACGTTCCTTGCAAGATGTGCGTGTAAGAAGGGGCGCCGATGTTGGGAGTCACCATCATCTTGTCACTGCTATGGTTAAACTAAAGTTACAACGCTCTAGAACCACTACAAGTCACCAGAGGCGTTTGATGTGTCAAAGCTCAAGGATGATGCACTGAGGAATCAGTTCTGTATAGAACTTTGGAACAGACTCCAGGCTCTTGCAGAAGAGGACGTCGAAAGAGCTGAGGAAGATCCTTTACAAGCATGTTCAGGGCAATCTGAATGGGACAAGATCGTCAAGACATACCGATAATGTTGCCACTACTACACTTGGTTTTAAGAAGAAATCCCATAAAGAATGGCCAAGAATGGTTGAGTGCTGAAACCTGGGACGCTATCTCAGAGAGGAAAAAAGTAAAGGGCAAGCTGATGGGAGCCAAATCCATTCGCCTTAAGGAGAAATTTCAAGCTCAGTACAGTATCCTCAATGTTCAAATGAAACGATCAACAAGAGCAGACAAAAGGAGATTTGTTGAGAACCTTGCAACTGAAGCAGAGGCTGCTGCCAAGCATCAAGAGCAAGGTACAGTCTACAGGATCATACGGCAAATTTGTGGAGGTCGGCGGAAAACACAGACACCTATTTGTGACAAACAAGGAGTATTACTGACAACCGAGAAGGAACAGTAAGAACGTTGGGCAGAGCACTTTCGGGAGGTCCTCGACAAGGAGGCCCAGAAGAGCCAGTTGATATCCAAGATGCTGTAGAAGACCTTCATATCAGCATTGAACCACCTGCAAAAGAAGAGATATTGGAAGCCATTAAAGATCTTAAGAATGGCAAAGCACCTGGACCAGATCAACTTAATGCTGAGCTCTTTAAGTGTCACCCAGAGCTGGCTGCAGAGATGTTACTACCTCTCTTTACTCAGGTGTGGGATGGAGATGGGATACCAAGTGACTGGAGCAATGTTGTCATTATACCAATTCCCAAGAAAGGCACACAGACTGACTGCAACAACTGGCGGGGTATCACTTTGTTATCCTTACCAAGCAAATCTTCTGTAAGGTCATTGTGAAGCGTCTATCTCTGGCAGTTGATGAAGTGTTGCGAAAAGAGCAAGCGGGACTCAGAAAGGGACGACGTTGCACAGAGCACATCTTCACTTTGAGAAACATCATTGAACAGTGTCATAAATGGCAGAGAGGATTGTACATCAATTTTATCGATTTTCAGAAAGCATTTGATAGCGTGCACAGGGATAGCTTATGGAACATCCTCCGGGCATATGGCATACCTGCACACATTGTACGAGTGATAAAGCAATTCTATACTGACTTTTGCTGCTCGGTTGGATGCTCAGACTTGAGTTTCCATGTCAAATCGGGTGTAAGGCAGAGATGCGTCATGTCAGCTTTATTGTTCAACATCGCCATTGACTGGCCTGGGTACTGTCTCGAACAACTGTAGACAGAAGGAGAGGAATACGTTGGACACTATCCACTTTTCTGGAGGATCTAGATTATGCCGACGACATTGCTCTGCTATCTCATTCTTTTAATGACATACAGGAAAAATCTGACAGGCTTGACAGATCCGCTCGGCAGGTAGGGCTAAAAATCAGCCCTAACAAGACATAGGTCTTGCCTGTGAACATCACAGCACCCATGCCCATCAGGATTGGACAGCTGCAGCTCGCAACTACCCAATCCTTCACCTACTTGGGAAGCACAGTCTGCCATGATAGAGGAGCAAACATGGACATCAGGCAGAGGATTGGCAAGGCAAGAGGAGCCTTCACGAAACTCCAACCTGTGTGGAGGAGCGGAAGCACAAAGATTAAGATCTGCCAAGCTTGTGTACTCTCCGTATTACTCTATGGATCAGAATGTTGGAGAATGACTGTGCACGATCTAAAGAAGCTGTAAAGCTTTCACACATCCAGTCTCCGAAAACTCTTGCGTATCTTTTGGCCAAGAAAGATTTCGAACAATGAGCTCTTCAAACTGACAGAGCAGGAGGTCATGGGGATTACCCTAATGAGAAGAAGATGGCGCTGGATTGGTCACGTGCTCCGTACAGAAACTACTAACATCTCCAAAGTTGCTCTCAGATGGACGCCAGAGGCCAAAAGGAAAAGGGGTCGTCCCAAGTCCACCGGGAGGAAGACTGCAGAGGCAGAGCTCTAAACCTTACCTGGAAGCAGGCTTCACGGGTTGCTAAGGACAACCAGGATGGAGAGATCTTGTTGATGCCCTATGCGCCACTTGGCGTCTAAAGGATTGATGAGTGATGGTGAATTAAGCAATTAATCGATGATTAGTTTCGTAATTAAAATTGCTCAATCTCCACCAATATTTACTGTACAAAAAAACTGAAGCAGGGGCTTTTGGGGAATTTAAATAAATGGCCGAGCATTAGTTATATCAAGTAATTTATTAAAACAACACTCATCATGGAACATGGTGTTTATTGGAGATCTTGACTCACTTGTTTACAGGAAAAACTCATAGCTTTTACTTAAAGGACAATTGCTATAAGCGAGTTGTAGCCATTTATATTTCGAAACATTAATTTGAGCTGCGTAAGCTAAATAAATAGAGAACATTATAATTATATTACTTAACCCCTAGTACTTATTTTTTTATTCAAAAGGCTTTGTTCTGAGAGCAGCGATTTCAGAAGATTACGCTGTCAAAGTTAGCCGAATTCTACTTTTACCGAAAAATGCTTCGTAAACATTTTCCCTTGTTGTTGTAATAGCTTTTATCGTGATCAGGAAATCATCTGCAGACTACTACAACAATCCTGCTCTCTCGTAGATATTTTATTGTTTCATTATTTTCTCACAAACTAACTTATCACTTTAAAATCTCAAATGCTCCAGTTTAGCTTGGTAATAGTCCTTTTGCGAGTAGTCTGAAAACGAGGCTCTACGTTATGAAATGTATCATTAATAAGTAAGAACTGCCAATAAAGATAAATACATGGACGTCTGCGGCAGTGCGCAAACACACATCGGCAAATATCGACGAAATCATTGCACAGTTTAAAGAAAACTAGTCCTATGTTTAAAGGAGCCACGTCACGGTTTGTGCATCTTGAAAAAAATGGCCAATTATTTCAAGTTCGCTATTCGCAATCCATCTTAATCTTCTCCACCCTCAACCATCCTTGTTCCTGTTTGGTTTATTATCACCTCTTTGGTGTTTTTCTACCTAATTAGTAAACTGTTATTTTGAGGCTTTCTTCAATTTGAAGGTGATTTTGTACTTAATGACTTAAAATAGCGTGACATAGCTCCTTTAGTCAAAATTAAAGGTCTAATACCATCTAAGCTTTACTGTATTTACAAATAAACAAAGAAGTTAATTCTCAAACTCATTAATAATTAATCACGTTATAACAAAGGAAATCAGAACCCGGTCTTGGTTGGCATAGATTTTCAATTTTATTTCTTCATTTACTCGTTGTTTTTTGTTTTTGTTTTTGTTTTTCGATTTTAATCTTCTTAATGAGAAGATCATATCAAACAATCGAGACAGTGTTTCATCCGATTTTCAATCACCTCGAATTTTGTCCAAAATACTTCGCTATGCATATGCATCGTATTTTCAATTACCTTTCTTCTCAGTGTTTGGAGATAGGATGACACGCTATATCTACCAGAATAGCCACTACCAAGCGACCAAGTATTGTACATACAGTTGGTCAAAACAGGACGATACGGAAACTCCGCCACAAAGAACTAAGTTGTTTACGAGTTTTGGTGATGATAATAATGATGACGGGTACGTATAATATTAAAACCAGTATATTACTGAACTAGATGGTAGGTGGCGAAATTAATATTACTATTTATATATATTTAGTACAATTCCTGAATTGAAAACAGTGTACACGAATTTACACAAATTAGAAATAAACTTGAAATCATTTTTACCAGCTTTAGAATAAAGAGTATAATGCAGAACATTGTTCCTCTAAAAGAGAATTATGTTCATTCCAGTAAAAGCGGGTGACTCTGTCCAGAAACTGAGTGATTAAATGGTGGGTACTCATCAAATCAAAAGGTACCAAAATAACTTTGAAATATGCATATGTACATACAATTCAATTTGACTACATGGATTATCATGAAACTGATCAATCTTTAGTATAAACTGTCAATCAAAAATCACAATGCAGTACAACACCTTATTTCGATATAATCTAATTTCGTGCTAGATATTTAACAATCTTAGTTCTTTAACAAAACACATCCAGTTCTTCAGCTATTATACCGAAATGAGGTAGTCCAGTTATCCATTCAGTTTATCTTTGTCATGTGCTTTCAGTCATCACTAAAAGCTTCCAAGCCAGTACTGAGTTGTGGAACTCATCGAGGAGGTGCAGCGGAAGGCGGGATTGGTTGTATGGTACCAACCGAAGTTATCTTCGTTGGATATTCCTCCACCGAAATCACAGCCTGCACTTGGGCCAAAATAACTGTCGATATGAAGGGACCAATACGAACTGTAACCAGTCAAGACTGTGCAGTTGACACACTCGTTTCCACGGACATTGACAAACTCGGTCAGAAGACAGAATTCATTTGCATCAGGTTTCACAAGCAAATTCAAACATTCCAGCGACACGCGAATGTAATCTCGGTAATCCACGCCATCGGTCGGGAAGTTACAAGTGGCTCGCCAGTGAGTGGAAACATCCTGGATGGACTTCATACGGGACATTGACAGGCGGTACTTATTCCATTCAGGCTCATCTTGGTTGATTGGCAGGTCGTGCAGGTAGAACGCTTTACCCTTGAACGTGCTGAGGTTGCTCAATGAGTAAGACTGGATCAGAGTCCATACGAAACCTGACTCGGAACCAAAGTCGCAGTAGACTGGGAATGAGATGTTGTTCTGGTCCATAATGTCGTATCTTCCATTGATTTTTACTTTGTTGAACATCATGACGTCTTTGCATGATCGATATGCCGGGTATTGACACCTGTGTCCCCTGAAGAGGGGATGACATGTGCAGACGAATCGTCTGTTGTTGACATCACACATTTCACGACACGTGCCGCCATTTTGACAGGGGGCAGAGTCACAAGCACTCGTTATGACAGGTTGGTTCAGAGCAGCTCTTGTGGGCCACTCCCTGGGAATAAAGACAGTCACTATTAGCCTTTATGTTTGTTGCTCCATTCTGGCAAACCATGTCAAGAATACCAGCTCTATCAAAACAGTTAACATTTAACCTAAGATACCCTTATTTAAAAAGGTTGACCACAATCCTTTATATTTGTCTTGACATTCTTCATCATTATACTTTACGTTATCGATACATCAACTACGTTGTTTATTCAAATCATAGCAACACAACTGTAGCATGTATGAGTTGAATAATATTCCTATTCTTTTCCAACTTAACACGATAAAGTTATAAAATATAAAAAATAATTTAATGGTTGTAGTACGACGCATTCAACAGAATAAAGAACACATGTTCATAAAATTAAACCAGTTGGTTGCAGTTGCCGGCGATTTTTAGTTTTGCCTGAGAACAACTGATCTGTTTTGCAAATATTTTCTACGAAGCTCTTTCTACATGTTTAAAAATTTCGTCAGTCTCTAAATTTTTCAAATAAGCTCTTATTTAACTGTAACGGTGAACCTTTTAAATTTGCATAACGTTGCAAATGTTAAAAAGTTTCCCCAAATGTTTCCGCAATTTCCTAAATTTCACGATCAGACTTTTTTCTTTGAACAATATCATCTTCCCATACGTTTTTTTACACCGTCATTGCTTCTCTCGCCATGGCGACAGTCATAAATTCTCAACCCTTTTTCTCAAAGAAATACCTGGTTTACAATCCAAATATTCGTAAAGAGGAAAATCAATTATTAGATACATGGAATGCAGGTTGTATGATAAGGAAGTTTGCTAGGAACTATTTATTTACTTACATTCTTGTCGTAGTAAGTCCTGACTAGTTCGTAATAGATGACTCCTTCCTTTTCTTTCAGTGCTTCTGGTGCCAGTTTAGTGTTAGCGTCGTTCAGTTCGCAGTTTTCTGTTGTGTTCCCCTCGTTAAAGTTAAATGAGAGACACTGGCAATTATTCAGACATCCGTTGAAACATTCCTGCCAGTTGCTGAAGCTGAATATCTCAACAACGTACCCATCAAGTGAATAGTTATGCTTCGTATTGGTGTTGAGTGAGAGAGACGTTTTCTCGCACATTTCACTCGCGCACTGACAATACGAATTCGCGATGGCAAATAGTAGAATAAGAAACAACTGCAAAAGACCAAGAACACGAGCCATTTTTGTGGGCGGTTGTCTTGCTAACAGAAACTTTAAAGCTGCCCTAACAAATCGACAGTAGCGCAGAACTGGCTCAGGTTTTAGACTGACACGTAGATCAGTAAAGTTCAGTTCTGATGAGATTTGGAAACAGCTCTCCGTTTTCTAACTGCCACATGCATAAATAATAAACTAGGATTTTTTTACTACAGTACAATTGTTATTTAATAATTAATAGGTAACGATACATGCTGTTAATAGTTTGATTGGGTTAAGTTGAATTGGTTCCCAAATCTAGCTAAGACCTTGAACGCTCAAGTCGATAATAACAATCAGATTTGGACTGCTTTATTGAGTTTTGTTTAGTTGCGATAAGATCTACATAAATAATAAACTAGGCATTGTTAGTGTCATAAACAATGTGAGTGTTTTGTAAATCAATTTAATATGTATTAGTCAGCTTTACATGCATTTTCAACGATTATAAACTACCTACAAGATAGTTGCCAGATCATATGACAACCGATCTACCACGAATTTCTAACTTTCTTTTGAACACATAAAATCGGGGATAAAATCATATACATGTGTTATGTTTAACCGATTTAAAGAGTTGTTTTCGATTTCATCAATTATGAAAATGTTGTTTTTCAGTTTCATAAAATAAGTTTTAATTGTTTTTTCTTGTGAATGTGTTTAATGTTTAATGCTATTGAACTACCTTTGATACTTTGATGTGTTTATTTTTGCGCCTACAAGTTCCACGTTTTAAGGAATCAGTATGTTTTCCATCTTTGGGATAACATATTGATTTACACTTGAACGGATAAAGGTTGTTTATTTATTGACCACACTTGAATCTTTAAAGAACTTTAAAATAATAGATGTCGTTTGTTTCTATTTTTATCATGCTATTTTCTCCAGATTTTCTTAACGAAATTACAACTGATTTTTTTCCATATTCTAATGTTTTTCAACTAAGGTCGAAGGCAAATAGCTGCGTGCAGACGACTCCTATTTCTTCCTGTGTCGGATAATTAAATAAATAACACCAGGAGATAATTCCATTGTTCTTTTTTCTTAAACTAAAGAGGTTATTTGCTTGCCAATAAAAGTTTTATGGCTTTCGCAAGTTAATGTTTAACAACTGAACGGAACGATTGGTTGGCGAGTGCACGGTTCATTGGGACAGGAATCAATTATTGTACCCCCCTCCTAGAAGGGTCCAGAATACCACGAGGAAAGACAGTGAGGCCAGTCTTCGCTTCTCACCCTTGGGCAAACATGCTCAACATCATAGCAATTCACCCATAATGTCTAGTCATAAAGTACATTTCAGTTTTTTTTATTGATTCTAGTTTATAATTTCATAGCGTACTTTGTTCCGTGTTTATATTTGATTGGAAGGTCACTGTGATACCGTGCTTGTATTGAAAGAAATGAGTATTTAACTATTCGCCACTGGAAAGTGATAATTTAAGAAGACCTCTCGTTTTTACCTAATATCATGTGTTTTGGGAGTCTTTCAGTCATGGATGGAAACTTATCGTTTCCGAAGTACTTTTGCTGTGAGTAAATTTTGCAAACAAATCCACTCTAACCAGCGAAGTACGAATTACGGTAATCCACGCCGCAATCCAACATATTGCTTGGTTCAATTCGTTCCTGTCATTCCAAGCCAGTACTGAGTTGTGGAACTCATCGAGGAGGTGCAGCGGAAGGCGGGGTTGGCTACATCGTAGTAACCAAAGGTATCTTCGCTGTATATTCCTCCACCACTGAAATCATAGCCTTTACTTGGGCTAAAATAACTTAACTGTCTATTCATGAGGCTCAACTAGCAAATCAAAACCACAATGCAGTGCAACGCCTTAGTTCAGTAGAATCTAATTTCGTCCCGGAAATTAACAATTTTAGATCTTTAACAAAATTAATCAAGTTCTTCAGCTATTATACCGAAATAGGGTAGTCCAGTTATCCATTCAGTTTATCTTTGTCATGTGCATTTTTCAGTAATCACTAAAAGCTTCCAAGCCAGTACTGAGTTGTGGAACTCATCGAGGAGGTGCAGCGGAAGGCGGGGTTGGTTACATCGTAGTTACCAAAGTTATCTTCGTTATATATTCCTCCACCGAAATCACAGCCTGCACCTGGGCCAAAATAACTGTCGATGTGAAGGGACCAATCCGAACTGTAACCAGCCAAGACTGTGCAGTTGATACACTCGTTTCCACGGACATTGACAAACTCGGTCAGAAGACAGAAGTCGTTTGCATCAGGTTTCACTAGCAAATTCAAACATTCCAGCGACACGCGAATGTAATCTCGGTAATCCACGCCATCGGTCGGGAAGTTACAAGTGGCTCGCCAGTGAGTGGAAACATCCTGGATGGACTTCATACGGGACATTGACAGGCGGTACTTATTCCATTCAGGCTCATCTTGGTTGATTGGCAAGTCGTGCAGGTAGAACGCTTTCCCCTTGAACGTGCTGAGGTTGCTCAATGAGTAAGACTGGATCAGAGTCCATGCGAAACCTGACTCGGAACCAAAGTCGCAGTAGACTGGGAATGAGATGTTGTCTTGGTCTAAAATGTCGTAGATTCCATTGATTGTTACGTTGTTGATCATCATGACATCTTTACATGATCGAGGAGGTGGCGGTAATTGACATTTGTGTCCCGTGAAGCCCGGAGGACATGTGCAGTTGAATCGTCTTTTGTTGACGTCACACACTTCACGACACGTGCCACCATTTTGACAGGGGGCGGAGTCACAACAGTCGCCTTGACATGTTGGATCAGAACAGGTCTGTTGGGGAACTCCCTGGAAGAAGCATTTTATCAGCCGTTATACTTCACTGGTTATATTCTGACTGAGGATGCATTGAATAAATAAGGGGTGAGTGTCAAAATGAGTCAAATAGAGCTAAAATTTAGGTCTTATACCCCCGTCCCAAAGGAACAAATTTAATTGTCATTCAACCCCCCTCCCCGTACCTAGCTCCATCCCTTAACTGCGGTGCCTCTAAATGTGCCTTGCCAGTGTTTCATCAGGCGCAAACAAGGCTTCATATAAACACTTCTCTGTCACTTGTCTTTTTTCAAAAGAACTATTAATCCTCTTCTTGAATTCATTTGGTGTTATCACTAGAATTCTCACCACCAATTTCTGTCCTTTTGCAACAAGGAATTCACGGTGCTCAAGAAAACTTTGTTTATGATTATAATTTTGCATGTACTGGTGATTTTGTATTATCAGATATTTTTAGCAGGGTAACTGATCATATCTGATCTGCTTACGTTCTCTGCTCAATGTTATGTGGCTTAATCATCGCCTTTGTTTGATTGAATATTAAATGTCGGTATAACTGGTTCAAGAAATACAGTAATAAGTGTATTTGAAATACAATCAGTGCTTCTGGTGCAAGCTTCATTTTGTAGAAGATATATTTTTATCGTGAAAAAAGGGTTCACCCCTCCCCTGTGAGTGAGTGAATATTGCTCCCAGCTCACCGCCCCTTGTGTAGTGATTTTACATCATGCTTCCCCGCTCTAAATATTTCATAGTCCCTACGTTACTGCCAATTTCACGAAACAAGAACGCCTGTTTAACCCTGTCACTCCCAAGAGTGCTAAGTTCAAAACTGAGTAAAAAATCTTGAATTTCATTTTGCAAAATTGTCAAAAAGAAACAGCACCACATGAAAGTACTGCTCAATAGCTTTCATTTGAATGGTCACACTAGGGTTTCATCCACAGACTCTAAAAGTACAACAACATTTATTGAGGCAAGGTTTGACTCTGGCAGTGAAAGGGTTAATTATGCATTAGAATTTACACATGAATTTTAAAGGTTAATTGATAGTTTTGAGATATAACTTCCTTAAATATGCTGAAAAATTCCACGGTAAAAAATAGAAACTTATCTTTATTACAACGCATCAATTTACCGCGAAAATTACGCATCTGTTTTTAACCAAAATTATTAACACAGAATAAAATACATTTAAAACATTCTTACATTCTTGTCGTAGTAAGTCCTGACTAGTTCGTAATAGACGAATCCTTCCTTTTCTTTCAGTGCTTCTGGTGCCAGTTTAGTGTTAGCGTCATTGAACTCGCAGTTTCCACTTGTGTTGACCTCGTTGAAGTTGAACGAGTGACACTGGCAATTCTCCAAACACCTGTTAAAACATTCCTGCCAGTTCCAAAGTGAACTTAAAGTCTCAATAACATATCCAACAAGAGCAAAGTTCTGTTTCGTGTTGGTAGCGAGGGAAAGAGACACTTTCTCACACATTCCATTTGTACAATGACTTCTTGAAGTGTGAATTGCAAATAGCAACAGAAAGTAACACAATATTAACTTGTGATCGTCCTCCATCGTGAATATGATGAATCAGTTATATCTGCGCTAAATGCCGGCGAAAGGAAGAAGGTGATATGATCTGGGTGGTGGCTAACTGCAAAATAAATTCAATAATTCAGACAGGTGGATTTTCCAGACAAACAACGAACAGTACGCTTTGCAGGGCGCTAGCTCAAGTTTTGAATCTGCCTGATCTCATACAATAGTACACAATAGGGTGAAGTTCAGTTCTGGCGTAGTTTTAGTCTACTCATATTGTTCCCGATAGGACATTAAGTTAACTGGTTTGAGCTAGCCAAGACACTAGTCCAAGGGTTCCATTTCAAATTAAATATTTCCACTAGAATGCTGTCATGTTGGTATTGTTTCCTGGTCATCTGTTACTGACTCATGGAGAATTTTAGAATTGTAACTATTCGGGGAACTATTTTATTCCTATTCTATTTTTGATCTTGTTTTAAATAGTTTTGATTGTAAAGCACCATGGGCAATTAGTGGATTTGGCCGCGCTATATAAATATCGTAGTATTGTTATAAAATGAAAAGAGGTTTAATCTGTTTTAGTTACGTAGTACAAGTTGACAAAACAATCACAAATTAAGAAAGGCATTTTTGGTTTAAAAACTCATTCACGAACATACACCAGTCTAAAATCTCCAGAGTATTTAAAAATACTTTGGAGATTTTTTAAAAGCAGGTGTTTGTGATAAGTGAAAACAGCTTTCCAGAGAAGTTCTTTCTTTTCGGTGTTGTTTCTTCTCGGCAGGATCATTCATTAGATAGTGCTTGTTTTGGCAAGAAACATGCTATGCAAACAAAGCTATGCCTTTGGAGAATTAAATAGGTTGTACAGTATTAGAATCATTCAGCTCGCAGTTTTCTGTTGTGTTCCACTCGAAGGCATTAGAATGCTGTTTATTTCCTCAATGTTAATGTTCATATAAAGTTGAGGAATTCCTTCATGCTGTTGACATCTGCTTCGAGTTCCCGTTGTTTGGTCTTCAACCATCAATTTCGTCCACTTTGGATATAATAATTATAAAAGCAATATATAATTATAATAAAAATACATTTATATAGCGCCAAAATCCAAAAGTCCAATGGCGCTTTACAATATTGATATAAGCTAAAAACAAATATATTACGATACCTAAAAGGTTTATAAAATACTAGAATATAGAATACTAGAATACTAGAATACTAGAATTCTAGAATACTATAGAAAAATTTATATTCCACGTTAAATTTCACTTGAAAAACCGATATCGCACGAATCGCGAAGCGATGAGTGCGATATCGGTTTTTCAAGTGAAATTTAACGTGGAATTCACGAGTCAGGCAATGAATTTTTCTTGAATCGCATGAGTGAAAGAAAAACAATGAAATCCAATTTCATCCTATTTAGGACAGCAGCGCGCGAGAAAACCCTTTCAAAGTCAACTGTCAAGTTCCAGCAAATAGGAATCAAGATCAGATTCAGAATCAATGTCACATTTATTTGAACCTCGTGGAGTGACAAATTTAAAATTTGCTAATGTCGTTTTGAAGGCAAGAAGAGTTGTATTATTTAAAACTTATTCCGTTGTTTGTTCTCACATCTTCACTAAGAAGCTGAAAAGTTCAAAATCTGGAGACAACATCATTGACATTTATAATATTTCATTCACTGAACACGTCGGATTCGCCTGCAACTGGAGTCAAAATAAGCGAGTATCTGCGCCGACAAAGTGAAATGTAAGCTTACTTGGGTGAAAGAAAAACTTCGAATTCAAACAAGATCTCAAAGAATATCACAAGTAAGTACGTTAAAAATAATTTACATTCAAAACGTGAATTTGTTTACGTTAATCGTTCAGAAAATAGCTCTAAATTTAAGCTTAAAAGTCACCGCTAAACTGTTTTTCTTTCATTGCAGAGAGCCGTTTGCGGGGTGGAGGTTGGACTGAAAGTTGATGGAAATGTTCACTGGTGAATTATTGAAAGTTACTTCAGTAAACATCCCACCCACTGCTCCTGCCATTATCAAACCAGAGCCGGACTGGCACCGGTGTCAGGGATAGCCGCTGTGTTATTCGCGTTGTTGACGGTGTCATTCGCAGCAGTCGCAGCAGTCGCAGAGCTGTCAACAACAACCTCCCGCAAGACAGGCCTCGAGTTGCTGCTGTTCTGGCTGTTGGCAGTTGAGGTGGCGTTAAATCCAGCCAACTTATTCGACATTCTTCGCTGTTTGTCCAGAGGATTGTGGCTGTAGCTTGAAATCGACTCTGGATTGGCGTGGCCTGTCAGCTCCGAAATTTCAGGAGGGCGAAGTCATCACGAAGGGTTTGGATGACTGTTTTTCGGCCACTTGAATTAGTAAAATTGCCGTCCAGGGAGGCAATGGAGGCAATACTCTTCATCTGCTTCCCCAGTGTATTTTGGCCGACTGGAATGGTCTTGTACCAGACACTGGACGTTGGGTTTTTCACTGGTGTAAGGAAAAAATTACCAGGAACGTTGTCACCTTTCGGTCGATGGCCTACGTACTCAACAAATGCTCGGAACGGGTCTCGCTCTCCTCCGTCCGTCTTCCAGATTTTGTTATTGTATTTCCTCGCCCGTTTTCTCGCACTTCCTTCGTCTCCCTGGCGGTTCTTTGTTTGCCGTTCCGTGTACTCGACGTACTGTTCAGTCATCGTAACATCGCTTAGCTGGCAGTCATACTGTTCTTTGAAACCTCGCATCCCGAGGTGGGTGACATTGTTCCACCAAACAAGATGGAGTAATGCCCGTGGATTTTGCAGTCCAATCGCGCCTGAAGACCACATCTTCTCGATCTCTTCTGCTTCGACTGGGTGAGCTGCATGTGGCTTGTTTCCGAGGCCTTTCTTCTTCAAATCTTTCTTCTTGATGGACAGCATGCTGGCAACTTCTTCAAACTCAACCCCTGAAGATTTCTCGATGTCAAACTTGTCCGGTGCCGGTGGACATGGTCGCTCAAGAAAATACCTTCGTAAACCATTCCGGTAAGTTTGTAGAGTGCCTGGCTCATATTCTTTTCCTTTGTTTTCTTTTGTTGTTTGTCGTATTTCTAGAAAGAAATGCTTCAGAAGCTGGGGTGCTTCTAGTAGTATACCATGCATATTTTCGGCCTTTTTTAGTACTAGGTAAGTACCAACTAGGTAAGTACTAGGTAATGACGTCACAAAAGCTTCATAAGTGGACGGGTCAGTCTACTAAACACATCCTAGGTAAATCATTGATATGCAATTAGTGTCTTCCTGCATACGTAAGTGACTTGCTTTGTTTTTTTCATGTAATAGCATATTCCGTTGCTGTTTCAAGTTCTATAGAAGTATACATTTCAACTCGATTTAGGCTCAATTCTTTCTTCATTGTTACTGATCAAGAACTGAATTCTCTTTTGTGTTATTCTTCTTGTGATGGTATTCATTTTAAGAAACGTATTAGAAACTTCTAGTTTTTATCAAGATGGCTTTTAACAACGTATCCGCTATCGAAGCTGCTCTGATTACTTGCTCATGGAACTGCCTCGAAAAAGCGTGGAACGATTTACAAAGTGATTATCAAAAACTTTCCGACCTGTTCCAGGAACCTGAACGAAAGGTGAAAGCTATCACAGAAAGCTTGAAGCGATGGAAGGAACACGCTGGGCTTTTTTAAGTTGGAATCTAACTATTCATTCATTATCGCTCAAATACACCGATCCACACAGTAGTCGCGATTTGAGAGCAGTTGTGACCTGCTGGAAGATGGTTCAACTTCTGGTTGATCAGTTGGAGAAAGTGGTAGCTAATCAGAAAGGTAAAGCTCACGAAGACTTAATATGGTCGCAAATTCAAGATCTTGTAAAGAAACTCCATTCCTGACTACGCCGAAAGAGAGTGGAATTGCAAAACAAGGAATATTATCGAGATCCGAAGAAAGAAGACCCAGACAACAGTAGTACCAACACTGTCGACCAAAAACGCAGAAGAATCGCTTTTGATGAATTGAACCAAGCCTCTAAGATCAAGCGGAAAAGTCTACCGAAACTAACCATCAAGATTCCCAAGTCAACGACAGACACTTATACTGTGACTCGACCCAAGCTTCAAAGACAATTCGCCAGGACAGGAGATTTGGTTCCTGATACTCCGAACCAACTTCAACAAAAACTCGAAGAATACAACAAGACACTAGGATATTGAATTTGAAATGAAATATCGAGGCGCTTTCAAAAGTATCGACAGCAAGTAATAGCATTATAATCTAACACTCGCTGTAGAACTATGGAGAACTGAACATTTTTCATTCCGTTTGCTGATTTAAGTTACCCAAGAGTGTAATTCTTAAAATAAATAAAACTTTATTCTGAAACAAGCAAAGTTTTATTTTCAATCGTTTACATGTAATGTTGTTTGCAACTGAAGGCCTGAATTTGCATGTCCCTTTGGTTAGAGTTAAGATCGAAGCAATTAACTCGGTCCTTTCAGCTTTGTTTGGATGGTTCGTTCAAATAAAGACTGTATTAAGCGTGTATTGTGCGATCTCTTATTTAATATATTTTGTACTTTATATGTGCTCTCAAAATCCACAGAGGGAAACATTAATTGCTTCAACTCTTTGAAGATGAGAAAGCGCGTGTAACAGTGATATATTTATAAACCACTTTTATTGAATAGATAATAACAAATGCTTCAGACAGAAAGCCTATAATCAACAAATAATCCAGTTTTCAGTTTTAGTTTACTCTTCGGGAATTGCTTGTTGATTGAACAGTCTATTAAGCAGAGGTCCATACACTTGCAAAAAAAGAACGAGACCAATATTTCCCAATACGGACCGAACAAGCTAGTTCAATAAAGTTTTTATTATAATGGATTTTTTGAACATTTTTAAACACCAAAATTGTCCGCCAGACACGAGGAAAAATGTTTTTACTTAATAGAAAACAGTTTTCTTTTGTTCAATGTTTCATGAAAGGAATTCTACGAAATGAGTTCGTGAGCGGTCCATCTTAGTTCACTTAGCTCAAGTTCACCATTCGCAATCCGTCTTAATCTTCTCCATCCTCAACCATCCTTGTTCCTGTTTGGTTTATTATTACCTCTTTGGTGTTTTTCTACCTTAGTAAACTATTATTTTTAGGCTTTCTTCAGTTTGAAGATGATTTTGCACTTCACAAAAATGACTTAAAATATCGTGACATAGCTCCTTTAAAGGGACAGTGTCACGGGGATTTTGACCTTTTTTGGTCAAAACTGTGCTTCAGTACTTTTTTATTTACAAAATGATTCTTGAACACCAAGAAAAAGAAATCAACCAAATTCTTGAAAGAGGAACACACTATGGTCTGTTCTAGTGCATTTTGGAAACGAAAATGCGAGAAATTGAAAAAAAGTTAGCCTAACATTTTTTCAAATTGCGATCCATTCCGACCCAGTTTCTATGGCCAGAGACACTTATTGACAGTTTTAGTACACTAGGATGGTAATTTATAACAAAATTGGACATTATTTTTAGTTTTCTGTTAATACAAAAACGTTTTTTGGTTTTTGAAATGACATCAAATCCCCGTGATACTTCCCCTTTAAGTGTTTGTGAAAGTTGTCGTCTTTAGAACCTTTTTATTTGAGGGGATATAACATCAACAAGAGTCGTACATTTTCACCTGTTCTTTTGACATTTGGAACAACACACACACAATAACCAATATTGTGAAATTTGGTATTTGAACTAACCAAAGTGTCAAAAGCGTTTGACGAGATAAAGACCAGGAGGACTCACTTTCAACCAACAGTGGCGGAGACAATATGGCGGAAGGAGACGATCTACCAAGACAGCTGCTGAAGTTTTGATTGGTTCAAAGATTACTCTCTCTCTTTCGGTTTATCGGCCTAAAAATTTATATCCTAGCTATTTTTCTTACGCTCTTCCAGTTTCTTATAATTATATATCACCAGCTTCTTTTAGTAGGGATTAATTACAACCGACAACTTTATTTGAACATGTATTTGAAGAGCAATTTTAGGGCTTCTCACTTCCATACAAAGACTTCTAATTTTTCAAATATTCAAACCATCAGAAAATCCCACTCTTAAACGGCACTGGTCTGAAAATTGGAGGTCTGACTAATTTTAAAAACATTCTCTTGCCATTTCTTGCCATTTATTCATATAGTTTCAGCTACAAATCCAAAGATTGATGCAAAAGGTTATTTGAAATATAAAAATTGAATTCGATGAAGAAAATAATTTCAGCAATTCAAAAGAAAATGAAACATATTGCATGAAAAAACAAAAATATCGTCTGTACATACATAACTTGGGGAGTTCGGAGTAGAAATATTCTGCGGAATAAGAAATGTAAATATTCTAGATATAAATGAAGCTAGGATTGGACATATCAACAGAATGGATCCAAATGCAATCCCTACAAGAGTCGCCATGAGATGGACTCCACAAGGGAAAAGAAAGAGAGGTCGGCCAAAAGAGACCTGGTGCAGATCAGTAGAGAAGGAAATGAAAGAGCAAGGATGGACATGGGGCGAGATTCGGAAATGGTCAACTGACAGGCAGCATTGGAGTTCCCTCGTGATGGCCTTATCTGCTCCAAGCACGAAGAGGATTAAGTAAGTAGGTAAGTAAGTAAGTAAATGAAGCATGTAAGTGGCTATTTTTATTTTTATTTTATTTTATTTTTAGCGATCGAAAAATTCGCACGATATAAAGATTTTCTTAACGGGAGTTTCCGGCATTGACTGATTCTTGACTAGCTTAAACTTCACTGATGGTTGCAGAGACGGCTCGAGACAACTGTCTTACTCTTTTCACCATATTGCCCGGCTTTTAACTTCTTGCCAGATCTCCTCAAACGTTATTTCAAATAAACGATTTCACATGATTTGAAATAAAAAGAATGGAATTCGATGAAAGAAATATTTCGGGCTTGAGATACTAAGCAAAGGATTTTATTGATCAAACTTGAGAAGTGTAACTGTGCTAGATTATAGTCGTGTTTTTGAAGTTTCTGTACAAAAATTTACAAACAAAGGTATCGAAAACTGTACGCAAAACCGCAACTGTACGTTTTCTAGCGCAACTACATGAATATCCTTCATCTAATTCTAGTCTGGCAATGTGGCTAAAAAAACCGTGCTTAAAAGGATCTATTCGCCACCTGGTAGAAAAAAAAATCCAGTCTGCCAAAACAATATTCCCTGTACATACATGACTTGCAACTACTCTGTCCGCGGAATAAGAAATTTAAACGTACTAGGTATATAAATGATGAAAGTAACTTACCTGCTTGTACATCGGAATATCGGCTAAGTGGCTATTCGTAGCGATAGAGAATGGGTCAAAGAGCTCTTTAAAATCCGCAAGATATAAATTTCTCTATTTATATATATCTAATATCTTTTAACAGGATGTCAGCTGCATTGCCACTGATTCTTGACTTGCCAAAGTCTCGCTAATGGTTCTAGAGACGGCTGGAGACAGCTGTCTTGTTAGATCTCCTCTTTCCGCCATATTGTCCGGTTTTCAATTTTCCATCACTCAGTGGTGAAACCAAGCTCTCCAATTATTGATCTCGTCAAACGTTATTGACACTCTACATCGTTATTTCAAATAGCCAATTTCACCAAATTGGTCATTAGAGCGATTTTCAATTGAGTATCGAAAGTAATCCGAAATTGGTTTTGCTTTACTACGTTCTGTGATTGGTTCAAAAAACTCGCGCCACCTACTGAACCAATCAGATGCTAAACCAAAACCAATCATGGTTTTAGTTTTGGTTTTGGTTTTACGACACTCAAATGAAAACCGCTCTAGCAACTGAATCTGCGTGTGTGTTGTTCAAAATGCCAAAAGGGCGGGTGAAAATGCACGCTTCTTGCAATTGTTGATGTAATATATCAAACACAAGAGACAGTGTTTCATCGGGATATCCAAACACCGAGAAGAGAGTTGAAAATACCACGCGCAGCGGAGTATTTTTGACGAAATTCGAGGTGTTTCCCCGGATAGCCGATGAACCACTGTTTCAGGTGTTTGATATATCTTCTCAGTCGACTACAAAAACTAAGGAGTAAACGGAGAAATAAAATCGAAAAAGGTATGCTGATTAAGACCGGGTATCCAACTCCGAACCATTGTCTCTTGCACGGTTTGATATATTACATCAAAAGAACAAGAAGCGTACGTGTTCACCTGTCCTTTTGACATTTTGAACAGCACGTGTTTTTGACGAAATGCGAGGTGTTTGGATAGCCAATGAAACACTGTCTTTGATATATTACATTAATGACAAGAAGCGTACGTTTTCACAATGGTTTTGTCAAATAACGAAATAACGCAAGATTGGTTTTATCAAATAACCAAATCATTTAAGAGTGGTTTTGTTAAAAATAACCATAAGAATGGTTATACTGGTTATTTGTCATAATACACTGATTCAATTGTGAAAAAATAGATAATAGTTATCTATTATCTATTTTTCCCAAGATTTGTAGAAGCCAAAATATTAAATTTTGTAGAACAGTATTCGACAAATGACAGGAATAAGAAAGGATGATCTAAGAGAAGCATTCCCTGTGCTTCTCTTTGAAATTGTCATACACCTATTTCAATAGTCTTAATCATAATCCTACAAGACAAGACCGTAGTCTGGGTATTCATTAGAATTTGCATCAGTCGGTGGAAAATAAATCTACAAGTTTTATTTCGCACGGGATGTATTTGGTTTGCCCCGAATTAGAACATTTGTTTTTCCATGTTTTTTTCACTTGCTGATTCTGCTAACATTTAGTTTGGTTTGGTTGTTCCTTTAACAGATTGATACTGTACACTGAGCTCCGCAAATGATCCCGGGACCGCAAATGATCCCCGACCGCAAATGATCCCCAAATTGGACTGCAAATGATCCCCGACCGCAAATGATCCCCAGAATGGACCGCAAATGATCCCGCTAAAAATCGAGGAATGGCGTGGACGGTGGACGCGATTTTTTTCCGATTTTGAATATTTTCCCCAATAACTGAATCTGTGCACGCTAGACATTTTTATGACGGAAGTGATACATATTGTTTCATTACTTAAGGCATTGATGCAGATTTTAGAAAAAAAATAAACTCAAAATCACTGAACGAGAATACCAGATATATTCTAAAAATAGTTAATTCGAGAAGGTGTTATTTTTGGTTTTCGCTGTAAACTTCATCCGCGTCTAGAATGATTGCAGATTTATATTGCTTTCGCGTCACCAAGATTAATTTATCTATAAATTTCGAGATTAAAGACGGTATTCTGCGCCATGAAACAAGCTATACATGGAAATTGAAACACCCGTTACAGCAAACTACTTCACGAAATCGGCAAATAACATTTCCGGTGAATTATCGTGATTATTTAATGCTGTTTTGGCGGCATCGACTGCATTTAACACCCGGCCCGCTTTGATGAAGTGTGAAAACTGATCATTTGCGGTCCCGGGATCATTTGCGGAGCTGTACAAAACTACCTAAAATTATATAATATAAAAAATTAGTCTATTTACAAAGTTCATAAAATACTTAACTAAACTACTTAAACTACTTAAATAAGAATTACAAATAAAATTGGTCTATTATACAATTTATAAAATGCTTATAATCATATTACATAACTAAAGATAAAAGATTATAGTACTAAAAACTAATTACTAATTAATTATTACATAGGTGGAAACTCCGGCATCCCTCGTCCGATAAAACCTCCAGGTTTATCCTCCGTATTTTGTCTTTAAAATTGTTTAAGGAGGTGGATGACCTTAGTTTGCTGGGGAGCTTGTTCCATAATTTCGGACCAAGATATCTAAGGGAGTGTTTGCCGAATTAAGTAACTGAATTAAAATCTGGTAAAAGGAAATCAGACCTGCGTAGACAGTAAGACGCAGTATGAGTTCTGAATAGGCGGCAAATTCTCTCAGGGCATAATTTGCTCTTAGCCTTGTACATTAAAATACATATGTCTTGAAGTCTTCTATTTAATAAAGATGTTAGACTTGCCATCTCTAATAATTGTAGATAGCTTGATTGTTTATCTCTAAAAACCGCTCGCACACTTGTACGAAAAAATGATATATCATAAATGATATATATGATAATAATGATATACAACAAATTGAACCTTCAGATAAATCACTACCGACCATCAAGACCTTACCTCTAAAACAACAGTGACATGTGTACAGAAAATTGGTTTTGACAGTACATGGATAGAAACAATCAATGTTTAGTTTAAAACTGTCAATCAAAAATCACAATGCAGTACAACACCTTATTTCGATAGAATCTAACTTCGTGCTAGAGATTTAACAATCTTAGTTCTTTAACAAAACACATCAGGATTAGACAGAGTTTAACAAAACCGTGGCCTAACTTGAGTTTATACTGGCCAACCTAAATATGTAAGGCGTAGCCAGCCTTTAAGCCATTAAGCCCGGGCTTAACAGGAATTTCCGCGATTTTTTTTTCAGTAGCCGAAAGCCGTAATTCCTTCTACTGTTTCTTTGCTCACTATTCAATATGAATCCCCACCTTTATCAGAACGTCTTGATTTTGAAAAATAAAATCAATTCCACACCAGATTTGGTGATTGCGCTGATATTCCTTGCTGCACAAGTCGAGCTTTTGTAAACCTTGGTTTAGTTTATACGTATCAAGTTAACAAAACCTCGGAAATATTGCTGTAAGCACTAAAAATTCCTGTCATTTTTCACTTGATCGAGATCGATTTTTTTACGAAATATCTCGTGGAGAATGCTGAAAATAGCATTTCCGAGCCTCTAGATTTCACAATTTTCTGGTAGGGCATGCCCCCAGACCCCCTAGAGGCTCGCTCGCGCCTACGGCCCTTACTTTAGAGTCCCCATCATGATGATCTCGGGCTTAAAGGGCAAAACAGAAGGGCTGGCTACGCCCCTGATTATTGTTAAAGTCATTTCCAGAAAACCCTCTTTAGAAGAGGTATAACACAGACTAAAATAAAATTATTAGCTACTAAGACTGACCTGCTTATAAGTAGATTTATACCCATTAACGTATCTTAAACCACGGCCTAACTTAATAATAATTAAAATTTATATAGCGCGAAATTTCATATTTAAATGATCAAATGCGCTTTACATGGATAAAAAGATAAAAATTTATACAAGTTACTTCGTTTAAATATTCGGCCCATCAAGTTCTTCAGCTATTATACCGAAATGAGGTAGTCCAGTTATCCATTCAGTTCATCTTTGTCATGTGCTTTGTTCAGTCATCACTAAAAGCTTCCAAGCCAGTACTGAGTTGTGGAACTCATCGAGGAGGTGCAGCGGAAGGCTGGGTTGGTTGTAGTGTATGAACCGAAGTTATCTTCGTTCCATATTCCTCCACCGAAATCACAGCCTTTACTTGGGCCAAAATAACTGTCGATATGAAGGGACAAAACCGAACTGTAACCAGCCAAGACTGTGCAGTTGACACACTCGTTTCCACGGATATTGACAAACTCGGTCAGAAGACAGAATGCATTTGCATCAGGTTTCACTAGCAAATTCAAACATTCCAACGACACGCGAATGTAATCTCGGTAATCCACGCCATCGGTCGGGAAGTTACAAGTGGCTCGCCAGTAAGTGGAAACATCCTGGATGGACTTCATACGGGACATTGACAGGCGGTACTTATTCCATTCAGGCTCATCTTGGTTGATTGGCAGGTCGTGCAGGTAGAACGCTTTACCCTTGAACGTGCTGAGGTTGCTCAATGAGTAAGACTGGATCAGAGTCCATGCGAAACCTGACTCGGAACCAAAGTCGCAGTAGACTGGGAATGAGATGTTGTCTTGGTTCACAATGTTGTAGATTCCATTGATTGTTGGTTTGTTGATCATCATGACATCTTTACATGATCGGAGCGGGAATTGACACCTGTGTCCCGTGAAGCCCGGAGGACATGTGCAGTTGAATCGTCTTTTAGTGACATCACACATTTCATGACATGTGCCACCATTTTGACAGGGGGCGGAGTCACAACAGTCGCCTTGACAGGTTGGATCAGAACAGGTCTGTTGGGGAACTCCCTGGAAGAAGCATTTTATCAGCCGTTATACTTCACTGGTTATATTCTGACTGAGGATGCATTGAATAAATAAGGGGTGAGTGTCAAAATGAGTCAAATAGAGCTAAAATTTAGGTCATATACCCCCGTCCCAAAGGAACAAATTTAATTGTCATTCAACCCCCCCCCCCCCCCCCGTACCTAGCTCCATCCCTAAACTGCGGTGCCTCTAAATGTGCCTTGCCAGTGTTTCATCAGGCGCAAACAAGGCTTCATATAAACACTTCTCTGTCACTTGTCTTTTTTCAAAGAACTATTAATCCTCTTCTTGAATTCATTTGGTGTTATCACTAGAATTCTCACCACCAATTTCTGTCCTTTTGCAACAAGGAATTCACGATGCTCAAGAAAACTTTGTTTATGATTATAATTTTGCATGTACTGGTGATTTTGTATTATCAGATATTTTTAGCAGGGTAACTGATCATATCTGATCTGCTTACGTTCTCTGCTCAATGTTATGTGGCTTAATCATCGCCTTTGTTTGATTGAATATTAAATGTCGGTATAACGGGTTCAAGAAATACAGTAATAAGTGTATTTGAAATACAATCAGTGCTTCTGGTGCAAGCTTCATTTTGTAGAAGATATATTTTTATCGTGAAAAAGGGTTGACCCCTCCCCTGTGAGTGAGTGATTATTGCTCCCAGCTCACCGCCCCTTGTGTAGTGATTTTACATCATGCTTCCCCATTCTAAATATTTCATTGTCCCTAAGTTACTGCCAATTTCACGAAACAAGAACGCCTGTTTAACCCTTTCACTGCCAAGGGTGCTAAGTTCAAAACTGAGTAAAAAATCTTGAATTTCATTTTGCAAAATTGTCAAAAAGAAACAGCACCACATGAAAGTACTGCTCAATAGCTTTCATTTGAATGGTCACACTAGTGTTTCATCCACAGACTCTAAAATTACAACCACATTTATTGAGTCAAGGTTTGACTCTGGGAGTGAAAGGGTTAATTATGCATTAGAATTTACACATGAATTTTAAAGGTTAATTGATAGTTTTCCGAAATATCTTTTTCTTGAATGTATTGAGATATTACTTCCTTAAATATGCTGAAAAATTCCACGGTAAAAATAGAAACGTATTCTTATTACAACGAACCAATTTACCGCGAAAATTAAGCATCTGTTTTTAACCAAAATTATTAACACAGAATAAAATACATTTAAAAAATTCTTACATTCTTGTCGTAGTAAGTCGTGACTAGTTCGTAATAGACGAATTCTTCCTTTTCTTTCAGTGCTTCTGGTGCCAGTTTAGTGTTAGCGTCGTTCAGTTCGCAGTTTTCTGTTGTGTTCCCTTCGTTAAAGTTAAATGAGAGACACTGGCAATTATTCAGACATCCGTTAAAACATTCCTGCCAGTTTCTGAAGCTGAATATTTCAACAACGTACCCATCAAGTGAATAGTTTATGCTTCGTATTGGTGTTGAGTGAGAGAGACGTTTTCTCACACATTTCACTCGCGCACTGACAATACGAATTCGCGATGGCAAATAGTAGAATAAGAAACAACTGCAAAAGACCAAGAACACGAGCCATTTTTGTGGGCGGTTGTCTTGCTAACAGAAACTTTAAAGCTGACACTATCAAATCGACAGTAGCGCAGAACTGGCTCAGGTTTTAGACTGACACGTAGTAGATCAGTAAAGTTCAGTTCTGATGAGATTTGGAAACAGCTCTCCGTTTTCTAACTGCCACATGCATAAATAATAAACTAGGATTTTGTTTACCACAGTACAATAATTGTTATTTAATAATTAATAGGTAACGATACATGCTGTTAATAGTTTGATTGGGTTAAGAGTGAGTTTTTGTTTAGTTGTGATAAGATCTACATAAATAATAAACTAGGCATTGTTAGTGTCATAAACAATGTGAGTGTTTTGTAAATCAATTTAATATTTATTAGTCAGCTTTACATGCATTTTCAACGATTATAGAATGAGTAGCTTGCAAGATCTTATGACAACCGACCTCCACGAATTTCTTACTTGCTTTTGAACACATAAAATATCGGGGATAAAATCATATACATGTGTTATGTTTATCCGATTTAAGAAGAGTTGGCTTCGATTTCACTAATGGTGAAACTGTTGTTGTTTTCTTTGTTTCATAAAATAAGTTTTAATTGTTTTTTCTTGTGAATGTGTTAAATGTTTAATGCTATTGAACTACCTTTTGAGACTTTGATATGTTTATTTTTGCGCCTACAAGTTCCAATTACATATTTCACAAAGGTCACGATTTAATAAGGAATCAGCGGTATGGTTTCCCTCTTTGGGATAACAGATTGGTTTATACTTGAACGGATAAAGGTTGTTTATTTATTGACCACATTTGAATCTTTAAAGGACTTTAAAATAATAGATGTCGTTTGTTTCTATTTTATCATTCTATTTTCTCAAGATTTTCTTAACGAAATTACAACTGATTTTTCCTCCATATTCTAATGGCTTTTGAACTAAGGTCGAAGGCAAATAGTCTGCGTGCAGACGACTCCTATTTCTTCCTGTGTCGGATAATTAAATAAATAACACCAGGAGATAATTCCTTTGTACTTTTTTCTTAAACTAAAGAGGTTATTGACTTGCCAATAAAACTTTTATGGCTTTCGCAAGTTAATGTTTAACAACTGAATGGAACGATTGGTTTGCGTGTGCACGGTTCATTGGGACAGGAATCAATTATTGTACCCCCCATCCTAGGAGGGTCCAAAATACCACGAGGGAAGACAGTGAGCTCAGTCTTCGCTTTTCGCGCTTGGGTAAACATGCTCAACATCACAGCAATTTACCCATAATCTCTATCGAGTGAAAATCATAAAGTACATTTCAGTTTTTTACCAACTTAAGTAAACAAACACGAAGGCTCTAAAGATTCCATCGTTATTTTTCTTCTATGAATTTTAGGAATAAACTTGGTTCCGCATTTATAATTGGTTTGAAAATCACTGTGATACGGTGCTTGCATTAAGAGAAATAAATAGTTGAGGATTCGCCTGACTGGAAAGCGATAATTTAAGGAGACCTCTCTTGAATATCTTCCACTTTTAAACGATTGACCTCAGTTTTAATAATAGCGACCTTTAAATCGGAGTACGAGTACAAGATTGACTACGAGTACGACTTTCGACTTTCGAATTTAAAATCAGTCACTTTCACAGAGCCCTCGTTCCTCCCTGTTGCTGACCAGTTGAGAAAGAGGCTCTAAGAACAAGATTGGTGTTTGACGTGTTAATGTAAACCCTGCGTACTAGATTTGAAAAGTCGTACTCGATCTCGTACTCGTACTCCGATCTAAAGGTCCCTAATAATGCCGTGACCAACGCGAACACGACAAAATATCTTAGAAAAATTCTCAATGCAACATGGGTTATACGGAAAGTATTGCCGTGAAATTAATACTTGAATAAATAATGATAGTCTAACTTACTTACTTACGATAGAATCGTTATAACGTCCTGTTTATTTTATTTAAGTTACTCTAACAAGAAATGAAACTGAAATAAGGACAATGGAATTAATCCCCTACTGTTGTGGATTTAATTTCGATGAAGTAACCTGCGATCGATTATTTGCTTCGCGTTGGTCGCTCGAAATGTTATGATGTAGGACTAGACACAAATATCCGGATAGTTTTTGAGATATTTAGAAGTTTCTCGGATATTTAGAAGATTATTCAAGATATTTAGAAAAACATTGATATTTTGGGTAATATTTAGGATTTTCTTATAGGCTTTATGTATACAGTCAAACCTGTATATAACGGCCCTATATAAAGCGGTCACCCTGTATATAACGTTCACCGAATAACTTCCCGATGCGAAAATCTATCCTATATTACTGTAAACTTGACCGGTATATAGCGGTCACCCTGTATATAACGGTCAGCTGGCCATTTCCCGAGGGTGACCGTTATATACAGGTTTGACTGTATTTTCTTTGTTTCCTTGACACTGGAAGCTGTTTTACTCAATTCAGTGCCAACAGTAATCCGATTCAGTGGTTTTCTCCTTGAACGGACGAGTGAAGTGAGAAAATATTGTTTATATTTTGATTTCAATATTATTATCCTATTAATAGGACTGGACTTCTTCTTAAAAATGGTTGGAACTGCATCAGATTTTTTCATTTTTGTGGATTTTTCCGCCGAGGAGATTATGCCGGTGATCGACAATCATCGGTGAAGTGATCCGAACAAATCAAAATGTGTTCCAGTTTTGGCCAGAACTTCTTGTCCCGGCCCAGTTTAATTAGCCATTCTCGAGTGATGTTTTTTTTCTTGAAACCGGTAAACGATGAAACGAAACACCTCTTTCGCTGTCTCTTTGAGACCTATTTGAGCAGTATGGTACTGAACAAAAAGGCTAATACAATCTGAAGAGGAAGCGATCTCAAGTATTTAATTTAATCTTCCCGCCTCTTCCCGCCAAACTTGGGTTGAACTCTTTGACGTCACGCAAGCATCGCCAGGTTGCTAAGTATATTCCAAGATGGCGGGGTTCGTGCACGATATTTTGGCTACTTTGGACAAGGATTTCATTAGATTAGAAAGCTCTTTGTAAGCTGAAATTTCGGTGAGTAACTTATCTATGTATTCACTTTCTATTGGCGGAAGAAAAAAACGTGCCATTTTGGAGTGAACTTCTCCTTTAATAAGTAAGAACTGCCAATAAAGATAAATACATGGACGTCTGCGCAAACACACATCAGCAAATATCGACGAAATCATTGCACAGTTTAAAGAAAACTAGTCCTATGTTTAAAGGAGCCACGTCACGGTTTGTGCATCTTGAAAAAAATGGCCAAATAATTTCAAGTTCGCTATTCGCAATCCATCTTAATCTTCTCCACCCTCAACCTCCACCCTCTTTGGTGCTTTTCTACCTAATAAGTAAACTGTTATTTTAAGTCTTTCTTCAATTTGAAGGTGATTTTGTACTTAATGACTTAAAATAGCGTGACATAGCTCCTTTAAGCATCGCGTTTCCAGTCAAAATTAAAGGTCTAAAACCATCTAAGCTTTACTGTATTTACAAATAAACAAAGAAGTTAATTCTCAAACTCATTAATAATTAATCACGTTATAACAAAGGAAATCAATTGTTTTTTCGATTTTAATCTTCTTAATGAGAAGATCATATCAAACAATCGAGACAGTGTTTCATCCGATTTTCGATCACCTCGAATTTTGTCTAAAATACTGCGCAATGCAAATGCATCGTATTTTCAATTACCTTTCTTCTCGGTGTTTGGAGATAGGATGACACGCTATATCTACCAGATATATAGCCACTACCAAGCGACCAAGTATTGTACATACAGTTGGTCAAAACAGGACGATACGGAAACTCCGCCACGAAGAACTAAGTTGTTTACGAGTTTTGGTGATGATAATAATGATGATTCCAATATTTGTACAGGACGGGTACGTATAATATTAAAACCAGTATATTACTGAACTAGATGGTAGGTGGCGCAATTAATCATACTATTTATATATATTTAGTACAATTCCTGAATTGGAAACAGTGTACACAAATTTACACAAATTAGAAATAAACTTGAAATCATTTTTACCAGCCTTAGAATAAAGAGGATAATGCAGAACATTGTTCCCCTAAAAGAGAATTATGTTCATTCCAGTAAAAGCGGGTGACTCTGTCCAGAAACTGTGTGATTAAATGGTGGGTACTCATCAAATCAAAAGGTACCAAAATAACTTTGCCAAAAATTTATCCTCAAATAAATTATGTAACGAATTCAGCGATAAATCAAATGGAAACAAATCGTTTCGTACAACCACCGACGTTAAACTGACATATATATGATAATAATGATATACAACAAATAGAACCTTTAGGAAAATTACTGGCCATTAAAACAACAGTGAAATATGTACATAAAATTAAATTTGACTACATGGATTATCATGAAACTGATCAATCTTTAGTATAAACTGTACTGTCAATCAAAAATCACAATGCAGTACAACACCTTATTTCGATAGGATCTAATTTCGTCCTAGATATTTAACAATCTTAGTTCTTTAACAAAACACATCAAGTTCTTCAGCTATTATACCGAAATAAGGTACTCCAGTTATCCATTCAGTTTATCTTTGTCATGTGCTTTGTTCAGTCATCACTAAAAGCTTCCAAGCCAGTACTGAGTTGTGGAACTCATCGAGAAGGTGCAGCGGAAGGCGGGGTTGGTTGTACTGTACGAACCGAAGTTATCTTCGTCGTATATTCCTCCACCAAAATCACAGCCTGCACTTGGGCCATAATAACTGTCGATATGAAGGGAAGAACCCGAACTATATCCAGCCAAGACTGTGCAGTTGACACACTCGTTTCCACGGACATTGACAAACTCGGTCAGAAGACAGAATTCATTTGCATCAGGTTTCACAAGCAAATTCAAACATTCCAGCGACACGCGAATGTAATCTCGGTAATCCACGCCATCGGTCGGGAAGTTACAAGTGGCTCGCCAGTGAGTGGAAACATCCTGGATGGACTTCATACGGGACATTGACAGGCGGTAGTTATTCCATTCAGGCGCATCTTGGTTGATTGGCAGGTCGTGCAGATAGAACGCTTTCCCCTTGAACGTGCTGAGGTTGCTCAATGAGTAAGACTGGATCAGAGTCCATACGAAACCAGCCTCGGAACCAAAGTCGCAGTAGACTGGGAATGAGATGTTGTCCTGGTCCACAATGTCGTATGTTCCATTGATTGTTATGTTGTTGAACAGCATGACATCTTTACATGATCGGAGCGGGAATTGACATTTGTGTCCCGTGAAGCCCGGAGGACATGTGCAGTTGAATCGTCTATTGTTCACGTCACACATTTCACGACACATGCCGCCATTTTGACAGGGGGCAGAGTCACAGCACTCGTTATGACAGGTTGGTTCAGAGCAGCTCTTGTGGGCCACTCCCTGGGAATAAAGACAGTCACTATTAGCCTTTATGTTTGCTGCTCCATTCTGGCAAACCATGTCAAGAATACCAGCTCTATCAAAACAGTTAAGACGATTTCCGCTGGACGTTCGAGCAAAAAGTGCAAAAAATTAAGTTACCAAAAAAATACTCATAGCACGGTAACATTTCGAATACAGTTAAGAAGAAATTATCGATAAATTAGCTCCCAAGCTGACCCCGCGAGAGAAGTCATAACATATTTTAATTAAAAAAGACGCTTCATGTCAGTTCAAAACAAAATGGCGTGCGTTTTTATCATTTTTTACGAGGTTCGACATTAATTTTCTCGAGAACGCTTGAGAATTTAATTGCGGGGTCACTTGGAGAAGTGAATTAAAGTGATGTGTTTCAAATAGTATTCAAAATGTTACCGTGCTATGAGTAGTTTTTTAGTAATTAATTTTTGCACTTATTGCTCGAACGTTGAGCGGAATCCGTCTTAACATTTAACCAAAGATACGCTTATTTAAGAAAGGTTGACCACAATCCTTTATATTTGGCTTGACATTCTTCATAATTATACTTTACGTTATCGATACATCAACTACGTTGTTTATTCAAATCATAGCAAAGCAACTGTAGCATGTATGAGTTGAATAATATTCCTATTATTTTCCAACTTAGCACGATAAAGTTCTACCATTAATTTTTATGCTTTTTATAGTTACGACATATTTTTTCCAAACGCGAAAAATATAAAAAATAACTTCATGGTTGTAGTACGAGGCATTCAACAGAATAAAGAACACATGTTCATAAAAATTAAACCAGTTGGTTGCAGTTGCCGGTGATTTTGAGTTTTGCCTGAGAACAACTGATCTGTTTTGCAAATATTTTCTACGAAGCTCTTTCTACATGTTTAAAGATTTCGTCAGCTTCCAAATTTTTCAAATAAGCTCTTATTTAACTGTAACGGTTAACCTTTTAAATTTGCATAACGTTGCAAATGTTAAAAAGTTTCCCCAAATGTTTCCGCAATTTCCTAAATTTCACGATCAGACTTTTTTCTTTGAACAATAATTTATCATCTTTCCATACGTTTGTTTACACCGTCAATGCTTCTCTCGCCATGGCGACGGTCATAGATTCTCAACCCTTTTTCTCAAATATTAAAATACCTGGTTTACAATCCAAATATTCGTAAAGAAGAAAATCAATTATTAGATACATGGAATGCAGGTTGTATGATAAGGAAGTTTGCTAGGAACTATTTATTTACTTACATTCTTGTCGTAGTAAGTCCTGACTAGTTCGTAATAGATGACTCCTTCCTTTTCTTTCAGTGCTTCTGGTGCCAGTTTAGTGTTAGCGTCGTTCAGCTCGCAGTTTTCTGTTGTATTAACCTCGTTAAAGTTAAATGAGAGACACTGGCAATTATTCAGACATCCGTTAAAACATTCCTGCCAGTTTCTGAAGCTGAATATTTCAACAACGTACCCATCAAGTGAATAGTTATGCTTCGTATTGGTGTTGAGTGAGAGAGACGTTTTCTCGCACATTTCACTCGCGCACTGACAATACGAATTCGCGATGGCAAATAGTAGAATAAGAAACAACTGCAAAAGACCAAGAACACGAGCCATTTTTGTGGGCGGTTGTCTTGCTAACAGAAACTTTAAAGCTGACACTATCAAATCGACAGTAGCGCAGAACTGGCTCAGGTTTTAGACTGACACGTAGATCAGTAAAGTTCAGTTCTGATGAGATTTGGAAACAGCTCTCCGTTTTCTAACTGCCACATGCATAAATAATAAACTAGGATTTTTTTTACTACAGTACAATTGTTATTTAATAATTAATAGGTAACGATACATGCTGTTAATAGTTCAAGATTTTCTTAACGAAATTACAACTGATTTTCCCTCCATATTCTAATGTCTTTTGAACTAAGGTCGAAGGCAAATAGTCTGCGTGCAGACGACTCGTATTTCTTTCCTGTGTCGGATAATTAAATAAATAACACCAGGAGATAATTCCTTTGTACTTTTTTCTTAAACTAAAGAGGTTATTGACTTACCGATAAAAGTTTTATGGCTTTCGCAAGTTAATGTTTAACTACTGAATAGAACGATTGGTTGGCGAGTGCACGGTTCATTGGGATGGGGATCAATTATTGTACCCACCTCCTAGAAGGATCCAAAATACCACGAGGGAAGACAGTGAGGCCTGTCTTCGGTTCTCACGCTTGGGTAAACATGCTCAACAACACAGCAATTCACCCATAATCTCTTAATTCGACTTTAAACTGGGCAACGTCATTTACATTAAACCCTGTTTAGAAGGTGTATAACACAGACTAAAAAACAATTAGCTACTTCGATCAACAAATTCTCTTAAACCACGGCCTAACTTAGACTTCGTTTAAATATTCGGCCCTGAATGTTGAACGTTCAAGTCAATAAACACACTGTGAATCAGATTTGGACTGCTTTATTGAGTTGTGTTTAGTTGTGATAAGATTTACATAAATAATAAACTAAACATTGTTAGTGTCATGTTATAAACAATGTGAGTGTTTTGTAATTCAAGTGAATATTTATATATATAGCTATACGTGCATTTTTTAACGGTTCGAAATTGTGTAGCTTGCCAGTCATATGACAACCGACCTACCACGAATTTCTAACTGGCTTTTGAACAGATAAAGTCCGGGATAAAATCATATACATGAATTATGTTTATCCGATTTAAAAAGAGTTATTTTCGATTTCATTAATTGTGAAAATGTTTCTTTTGTTTCCTAAAATAAGTTTTGATTGTTTTTCTTGTGAGTGTGTTAAATGTTTAATGCTATTCATCTAGCTTTTGAGAGTTTGATATGTTTATGTTTCTGCAAGTTCCAGTTGCATATTTCTAAATGTAATGCTTTATACACAAATATCACCTTTTAAGGAATAAAAAGAAAGATTCCCTCTTTAGGAAAACAGATTGATTTATACGTGAACAGATAAAGGCTGTTTATTTATTAACAACATCTGATTTGTTATCCACAAGGGACTTTAAAACAAAGGATGTCGTCCGTTTCTATTTTCTCATCTATTTACTCAATATGTTCTTAAAGAAATTACAACTGTTTTTATCTCAATGTTCTAATGTTTTTGAACTAAGGTCGAAGGCAAATAGCCTGCGTGCAGACGACTCGTATTTCTTTCCGGTGTCGGATAATTAAATAAATAACACCAGGAGATAATTCCTTTGTTCTTCTTTCTTAAACTAAAGAGGTTATTGGCTTACCAATAAAAGTTTTATGGCTTTCACAAGTTATTGTTTAACTACTGAATGGAACAATTGGTTGGCGAGTGCACGGTTCATTATGATGGGAATCAATTATTGTACCCCCCTCCTAGAAGGTTCAAAATACCACGAGGGAAGACAGTGAGGCCAGTTTTCGCTTCTCACGCTTGGGTAAACATGCTCAACATCATAGCAATTCACCCATAATCTCTAGCGGGCGTATGAAAGTCATAAAGTACATTTCAGTTTTTTACCATCTTAAGTAAACAAACTCTAAAGATTCCATCGTTATTTTCTACTATGAATTCGTCAGTTTTTTCATTTCAGTATTGATTCTAGTTTCAAATTTCATAGCGTAATTTGTTCCGTGTTTATATTTGATTGCAAGAGTCACTGTGATACGGTGCTTGTATTGAAAGAAATAAGTAGTTAACGATGCGCCACTGGAAAGTGATAATTTAAGAAGACCTCTCGTTTTTACCTAATATCATGAGTTTTAGGAGTCTTTCAGTCATGGATGGAAACTTTTCGTTTCCGAAGTACTTTTGCTGTGAGTAAATTTTGCAAACAAATCCACTCTAACCAGCGAAGTACGAATTACGGTAATCTACGCCGCAATCCAACATATTCCTTGGTTCAATTCGTTTCTGTCATTCCAAGCCAGTACTGAGTTGTGGAACTCATCGAGTAGGTGCAGTGGAAAGCGGGGTTGGTTGTTTCGTAGTAACCAATGTTATATTCGCTGTATATTCCTCCACTACTGAAATCACAGCCTTTACTTTGGCCAAAATAACTGATTATTTATGAGGCTCGACTAGCAAATCAAAACCACAATGCAGTACAACACCTTAGTTCAGTAGAATCTAATTTCGTCCCGGAAATTAACAATTTTAGTTCTTAAACAAACTTAATCAAGTTCTTCAGCTATTATACCGAAATAGGGTAGTTCAGTTATCCATTCAGTTTATCTTTGTCATGGGCATAGTTCAGTCATCACTTAAAGCTTCCAAGCCAGTACTGAGTCGTGGAACTCATCGAGGAGGTGCAGCGGAAGGCGGGGTTGGTTACACTGTAGTAACCGAAGTTGTCTTCACTTTTTATTCCTCCACCAAAATCACAGCCTTTACTTGGGCCATAATAACTGTCGATATGAAGGGACCAATCCGAACTGTAACCAGCCAAGACTGTGCAGTTGACACACTCGTTTCCACGAACATTGAGAAACTCGGTCAGAAGACAGAAGGCATCTGCATCAGGTTTCACAAGCAAATCCAAACGTTCCAGCGAAACGCGAATATAATCTCGGTAATCCACGCCATCGGTCGGGAAGTTACAAGTGGCTCGCCAGTGAGTGGAAACATCCTGGATGGACTTCATACGGGACATTGACAGACGGTACTTATTCCATTCAGGCTCATCTTGGTTGATTGGCAGGTCGTGCAGGTAGAACGCTTTACCCTTGAACGTGGTGAGGTTGCTCAATGAGTAAGACTGGATCAGAGTCCATGCGGCACCAGGCTCGGAACCAAAGTCGCAGTAGACTGGGAATGAGATGTTATCCTGGTCCACAATGTCGTATGTTCCATTGATTGTTATGTTGTTGAACATCATAACATCTTTACATGATCGGAGCGGGAATTGACATTTGTGTCCCGTGAAGCCCAGAGGACATGTGCAGTTGAATCGTCTTTTGTTGACGTCACACATTTCAAGACACGTGCCGCCATGTTGACAGGGGGCGGAGTCACAGCACTCGTTATGACAGATTGGTTCAGAGCAGCTCTTGTGGGCCACTCCCTGGGAATAAAGACAGTCACTATTAGCCTTTATGTTTGCTGCTCCATTCTGGCAAACCATGTCAAGAATACCAGCTCTATCAAAACAGTTAACATTTAACCAAAGATACGCTTATTTAAGAAAGGTTGACCACAATCCTTTATATTTGTCTTGACATTCTTCATCATTATACTTTACGTTATCGATACATCAACTACGTTGTTTATTCAAATCATAGCAAAGCAACTGTAGCATGTATGAGTTGAATAATATTCCTATTCTTTTCCAACTTAGCACGATAAAGTTCTACCATTAATTTGTTATGCTTTTTATAGTTACGACATCTGTTTTCCAAACGCGAAAAATATAAAAAATAACTTCATGGTTGTAGTACGAAGCATTCAACAGAATAAAGAACACATATTCATAAAAATTAAACCAGTTGGTTGCAGTTGCCGGCGATTTTGAGTTTTGCCTGAGAACAACTGATCTGTTTTGCAAATATTTTCTACGAAGCTCTTTCTACATGTTTAAAAATTTCGTCAGTCTCTAAATTTTTCAAATAAGCTCTTATTTAACTGTAATGGTGAACCTTTTAAATTTGCATAACGTTGCAAATGTTAAAAAGTTTCCCCAAATGTTTCCGCAATTTCCTAAATTTCACGATCAGACTTTTTCGTTGAACAATATCATCTTCCCATACGTTTGTTTACACCGTCATTGCTTCTCTCGCCATGGCGACAGTTATAAATTCTCAACCCTTTTTCTCAAAGAAATACCTGGTTTACAATCCAAATATTCGTAAAGAGGAAAATCAATTATTAGATACATGGAATGCAGGTTGTATGCTAAGGAAGTTTGCTGGGAACTATTTATTTACTTACATTCTTGTCGTAGTAAGTCCTGACCAGTTCGTAATAGATGACTCCTTCCTTTTCTTTCAGTGCTTCTGGTGCCAGTTTAGTGTTAGCGTCGTTCAATTCGCAGTTTTCTGTTGTGTTCCCCTCGTTAAAGTTAAATGAGAGGCACTGGCAATTATTCAGACATCCGTTAAAACATTCCTGCCAGTTTCTGAAGCTGAATATTTCAACAACGTACTCATCAAGTGAATAGTTATGCTTCGTATTGGTGTTGAGTGAGAGAGACGTTTTCTCGCACATTTCACTCGCGCACTGACAATACGAATTCGCGATGGCAAATAGTAGAATAAGAAACAACTGCAAAAGACCAAGAACACGAGCCATTTTTGTGGGCGGTTGTCTTGCTAACAGACACTTTAAAGCTGACACTATCAAATCGACAGTCGCGCAGAACTGGCTCAGGTTTTAGACTGACACGTAGATCAGTAAAGTTCAGTTCTGATGAGATTTGGAAACAGCTCTCCGTTTTCTAACTGCCACATGCATAAATAATAATAAACTAGGATTTTTTTACTACAGTACAATTGTTATTTAATAATTAATAGGTAACGATACATGCTGTTAATAGTTTGATTGGGTTAAGTTGAATTGGTTCCCAAATCTAGCTAAGACCTTGAACGCTCAAGTCGATAATAACAATCAGATTTGGACTGCTTTATTGAGTTTTGTTTAGTTGCGATAAGATCTACATAAATAATAAACTAGGCATTGTTAGTGTCATAAACAATGTGAGTGTTTTGTAAATCAATTTAATATTTATTAGTCAGCTTTACATGCATTTTCAACGATTATAAACTACCTACAAGATAGTTGCAAGATCATATGACAACCGATCTACCACTAATTTCTAACTTTCTTTTGAACACATAAAATCGGGGATAAAATCATATACATGTGTTATGTTTAACCGATTTAAAGAGTTGTTTTCGATTTCATCAATTATGAAAATGTTTTTTTCAGTTTCATAAAATAAGTTCTAATTGTTTTTTCTTGTGAATGTGTTAAATGTTTAATGCTATTGAACTCAGTACCTTTTGAGACTTTGATATGTTTATTTTTGCGCCTACAAGTTCCAATTACATATTTCACAAAGATCACGTTTTAAGGAATCAGTATGGTTTCCCTCTTTGGGATAGCAGATTGGTTTACACTTGAACGGATAAAGGTTGTTTATTTATTGACCACATTTGAATCTTTAAAGGACTTTAAAATAATAGATGTCGTTTGTTTCTATTTTATCATTCTATTTTCTCAAGATTTTCTTAACGAAATTACAATTGATTTTTCCTCCATATTCTAATGTTTTTTAACTCTAAGGTCGAAGGCAAATAGCCTGCGTGCAGACGACTCCTATTTCTTTCCTGTGTCGGATAATTAAATAAATAACACCAGGAGATAATTCCTTTGTTCTTTTTTCTTAAACTAAAGAGGTTATTGGCTTGCCAATAAAGTTTTTTTTAAAAAAGCTTTCGCAAGTTAATGTTTAACAACTGAATGGAACGATTGGTTGGCGAGTGCACGGTTCATTGGGACAGGAATCAATTATTGTACCCCCCTCCTAGAAGGGTCCAAAATACCACGAGGGAAGACAGTGAGGCCAGTCTTCGCTTCTCACGCTTGGGTAAACATGCTCAACATCACAGCAATTCACCCATAATCTCTATCGAGTGAAAATCATAAAGTACATTTCAGTTTTTTACTAACTTAAGTAAACAAACACGCGAGGCTCTAAAGATTCCATCGTTATTTTTCTTCTATGAATTTTAGGAATAAACTTCAAAATAGTATCGATTCTAGTTTAAAATTTCATAGCGCACTTTGTTCCGTATTTACTGAATTGGTATGAAAATCACTGTGATACGGTAGTTGAGGATTCGCCTGACTGGAAAGCGATAATTTAAGGGGACCTCTCTTGATTAACTTCCGCTTATAAACGATTGACCTCAGTTTTAATAATAGCGACCTTTAGATCGGAGTACGAGTACAAGATTGACTACGAGTACGACTTTCGACTTTCGAATTTAAAATCAGTCACTTTCACAGAGCCCTCGTTCCTCCCTGTTGCTGACCAGTTGAGAAAGAGGCTCTAGGAACAAGATTGGTGCTTGACGTGTTAATGTAAACCCTGCGTACTAGATTTGAAAAGTCGTACTCGATCTCGTACTCGTACTCCGATCTAAAGGTCCCTAATAATGCCGTTACCAACGCGAACACGACAAAATATCTTAGAAAAATTCTCAATGCAACATGGGTTATACGGAAAGTATTGCCGTGAAATTAATACTTGAATAAATAATGATAGTCTAACTTACTTACTTACGATAGAATCGTTATAACGTCCTGTTTATTTTATTTAAGCTACTCTAACAAGAAATGAAACTGAAATAAGGACAATGGAATTAATCCCCTACTGTTGTGGATTTAATTTCGATGAAGTAACCTGCGATCGATTATTTGCTTCGCTTTGGTCGCTCGAAATGTTATGATGTAGGACTAGACACAAATATCCGGATAGTTTTTGAGATATTTAGAAGTTTCTCGGATATTTAGAAGATTATTCAAGATATTTAGAAAAACATTGATATTTTGGGTAATATTTATTTAGGATTTTCTTATAGGCTTTATGCATATTTTCTGTTTCCTTGACACTGGAAGCTGTTTTACTCAATTCAGTGCCAAAAGTAATTCGATTCAGTGGTTTTCCCCTTGAACGGACGAGTGAACTGAGCAAATATTGTTGTTTATATTTTGATTTCAATATCATTATCCACATGTAGCCACTGTACGCGTAGAGACTGTGTACGGGTTGTACATTGTGACAAAAAATGAAACTTTTGTTTTTATTGAGTCGTAATTGTGATATTTATATATGTAGAAAATTTTCGAGATATTTAGAAAAAATTTCGAGATATTTAGAACATTTTTGGGGAATTTCCGGAAAGATATTTAGGCGATTTCACGTGATATTTGTGTCTAGGCCAATTACGATGGGTACGTTGTTGAGACTTTCAGCTTCGGGAACTGGCAGGAATGTTTAATGTCTGAATAATTGCCAGTGTCTTCCATTTAACTTTAACGAGTGGGACACAACAGAAAACTGCGAGCTGAATGACGCTAACACTAAACTGGCACCAGAAGCACTGAAAGAAAAGGAAGGAGTCATCTATTACGAACTAGTCAGGAGTTACTACGACAAGAATGTAAGTAAATAATACTTCGAAGCACAGCGAAGTAAGAGGCGAAAGATAAACTCAACAAGTCTGTTTAATGACCAGCGATCACCATTACAACTCGAGCACATGGAAGAACTAATACCGCATGGCATCATGGGTAATTATACATGCATGCACTGCGGTCATTCTTATACATACATTAACATACATTATCAACATCCTTCCTTCTTATAGAAATATGGAAAACTTGTAAAAACTTGAACAACTGAGAATAGTCACATGACTGAAGATGACTGTCCTAACGCTATAAAAATTCAATGCTTCAAATCTGACTGGAATGTCCACTACACAAATAAACAATGTTATGAATTGACAGTCTATCAAATTATTAGTTGTCTCTACTTGGTCACGTAATCATTGAAACGGATTGGCGGTTTGATTTCGCGCCTTGGTCTGTTCACACTTAATGACTGTCCAGGGCTGTTCATAGGCGTAACTTTCTCCTGCACACTACGCGGTTGGCTGTCCTTCACTGGAGTCTCCGTAGTTGGGTTAAACGCCTGTGGTACTTCCTGCGGCAGTATCAATGGTGTTACATCATGAGTACGAGACATAACAACAGGGGACATGTCACAAACCTTTGGTGTGATCTTGGTGGGTCTCAAATGCACACGATTTCTCCTGTATGTTCCTCCACCAGGACCATTGACTTGGTAAGTGTTAGGACCCAAAATGTCCGTAACTTTGCCTAATTTCCAGTTCTGTCCTTCAACGTGTTGAAAGAACACGGATTGTCCCACATCTATTTCTGAGAGTTTTCGGGACTTTCGGTCATGGGCTTGCTTAATAATGCGCTTGCGTGCATCACGCTTCTCTTTTACAAGAGTGTCCTTTGGGCCATTGCTTATGCTGGGCAAGAAACTCCGTGTTCTTCTGTAGAACATCATTTCCACCGGACTACGACCAGTATCCTGACGGGGAGTGTTTCTTTGCTCTAGCATCGCTTCATGATCACCACCATCCTTATGAGTCTTCACAAGAAGAGATTTCATGATTTTGACGGCAGATTCCGCTTTGCCGTTACCTCTTGCATGCATTGGTGATGAGGTAACATGAGTTACACCCCAGTCCTCAGCAAATGACTCAAACTCCTGACTGGCAAACTATGGGCCTCCATCCGAAATGATCATTCTCGGTATGCCATAACGGGCAAAATGCTTCTTAAGCAATGTCACAACACGTGCACTTGTCATTGTTGTCAGCAAATCAATCTCTATAAAGTTAGAGTAGTAGTCTACTACGGCTAGATAGTGCTTGCCTGCAATTTCGAATAAATCAAGGCCAAATTTTGCCATGGTTCGTCACCATCACTATGCTGCTTCAGTGGTTCCTGTGAGTTCCGTGGTTTCATTTCCTGGCAAGTTTCACACATATCAGCTACTTGCTTGATGTCACTGGCCATATTGGGCCAATACACTGTTCCTCTAGCTCGACGCAACATACTATCACGGCCTAGATGGGCGCTGTGAAGTCTTCTCTTGATTGATACTCTCAGAGCTGAGGGAATCACGACCGCTTCTCCTTTCACCAGGATTCCATCCACAACACTTAAACAGTCACGTACATCAAAGCACGGTAATGCACACGAGGGAGTCTCGCGCTTGTCTGCCGGCCATCCTTCCAACACTAACTTCATCACAGTCTGTAGGCTAGCGTCGCTTGAAGTCGTCTCACGTATCTCATCGAGTCGTTTGTCTGGAATGTCACCAAACACATTGACATTCATGATTCGAGCACGGTCACCCTGGTCCTCTCCACTATCGTCCAGGTGAGCTCTGCTCAGTGTGTCAGCAAGAAGTAAGTCAGTACCCTTGACAAATACAAAGTCAACATCGTACCTGTGGTAATGCATCATAATGTCCTGAAGACGCTTGGGAGCCTGGCTCAGAGGCTTGGATAATATGGCAGCAAGAGGTTTGTGGTCATTCTCGACTTTCACAGATCTGCCATATGTGTACTGGTCAAATTTCTCAAGGCCATACAAAACTGATAGGGCTTCTTTCTCGATCTGCGCCCAGTTTCTCTCTGACGGTGTCAGCGCTCGCGATGCGTACTCTATGGGACGACCTTCTTGTAGCAGAACAGCACCGATCCCATGTTGGCTACTATCCACTTGAATCACAACTTCTTTCGAAACATCAAAGTAGGCCAAGCATGGTGATTTCGAAAGGTTTTTCTTTGGCGTGTCAAAGGCACTCTCGCATTCTGTGGACCACACAAATGGAGTGTCCTTTCGGGTTAGAGCACGGATAGGCTCAAGTGTTCCAGCAAGGTCAGGCAGGAACCTAGACATGTACTGTGCCATGCCACAGAGACGTTTTACACCTGCTACGTCAGTAGGTGCTGGCATGTCACGAATAGCTTGAACTTTAGCCTTGTCAACTTTCACACCCTCCTTTGTGATTCTGTGCCCATGGAAGATAATCTCAGTTAAACCAGTGTGCTGTTTGTCCTCATTCAGAACAATGTTCTTCTCAGCACACCTTTTCAAAGTCTCAGTCATTTCCGCTGGTTGTCCATTTGAGCTTCTTCCTCTGTACAACCGCACCCTGCTATGACTATATCGTCCACGACATTGAATACACCTTCAAGGTCTCCTAAGGCTTCATCAAGCTTGCGCTGAAAGATCTCGCTTGAGACCTTGAGTCCAAAAGGAAGTCTTTTCCACTGGTATCGACCAAATGGGGTGATCATTGTGGTCAGTTTGCTGGACTCTTCGTCAAGTCTGACGTGCCAATAAGCTTCTCTCGCATCAAGCTTACTGAACACTTTCACTTCCCTGAGCTTGGGAAGTACGTCATCAAGTACTGGCAGTTTGTAATGTTCACGCTTGAGTGCTGCATTTAGAGGCTGAGGATCTATGCATATGCGTAATTTACCATTGGGCTTGTGTACAACAGCCATTTGACTGACCCATTCAGTTGGTTCCGTTACAGGAACAAGCACACCCTTTTCCACGAGTCGATCTAACTCGACTTTCACTGCATCCTCGATTGCGAGGGGAATTTTTCTACATGGAAGCACCTTCGGTTGAACACTTTCATCGATCTTGAGAGTAGCTTCTCCCAGATCACCAAGTTGAGGAACCTTAATCTGAGAAATGAAACATTCATCATTTATGGTTATGAAACCAAGTTCCTGAATGGTTTTGAGACCTAGCAAGTTGGTAAAACCATTTGGCACCACAACAAACTTTACTTCAGTTTCTACACTAGTACGGGGGTTCATGACTTTGAGGAGAGTTTCCCCAAGAGGTTTCAGGTTAGTTTGGTTCCACATGTTCAGACGCACTGTTGTTGGAGACACTTGGTGTTTCCTTACATGTTTCTGAGAGATGGTGTTAACGTCAGCTGCACTGTCAAGTTGAAATCTGACCTCACGTTCGTTTATAGTTAATGTGGCATTAATACACTCTTCCTTATGGTTTACAGCCATGAGCCACTGGTCATCATAATCATCATCACCATCTTGGGACTGCGACACTGCATGCACTTTCTTGCATTTGGATCGGAAATGATTTCGACCTTTACACTTGTCACATGTCTTCCCCCATGCAGGACATTTCTCTTTGTTTCTTTCATGTTCATAACCACAGTATTGACATACTATTTTCACTCTTTCTTTGTCTTTCTTTGTACTTCCGTTGCCACTTGTAGATTTCTGGCTACCAGGCGCTTTTGGAGTGGGTCTCCGAGTCACTTTGTTCACTTTCGTCGCTGAGTTTGAGAGGTTTGGGTTGTCTCTAAACTCCTTGACTTGCTTGTTGGACTGTTCATAAGTCCTACAGATTTTCACTGCTTTCTCGAGGGTCAAACCATCAACCCTAAAGAGTAACTCTTGAAGCTTTCCTGTTACAGTAAACACAATCTTATCCCTCATCATCCTGTCTTTCTCCTGAAAATTGCAGGACGCTGTTCTCGTTTTGAGCTCCGTGAGGAATTTTTCAAACGGCTCTTGGTACGGAATGTTCCAAAACCTGTGCGACTCGAGGACTTCATTGTCTCTCGGATTGCAGTACTTCTCTAAGGCTTCCAGTACCTTATCGGGTTTATGTTTATCATCGGCATCTTCCCACACAACATTATCATACACCTCGAGCACTTGAGGGCCTGCACAATTCAAAATGATTGCAGTTTGTACCTTTTTATCCTTCGCAGATGCGCCAGAAGCGGCCAAATACACCTCCATTTGCCGTTTCCATCGTTTATAATTCTCGGATACGTTTCCCGAATTCACCTCTAGAATTCTGAACGGAATTCTGAACTGTCCGGATTCTGAGGTCGCCATTCGGTTAAATCGATCCCACCGCTGCCACCATGTTGATTACTTCGAAGCACAGCGAAGTAAGAGGCGAAAGATAAACTCAACGAGTCTGTTTAATGACCAACGATCGCCATTACAACTCGAGCACATGGAAGAACTAATACCGCATGGCATCATGGGTAATTATACATGCATGCACTGCGATCATTCTTATACATACATTAACATACATTATCAACACCTAATAATTGATTTTCTTCTTTACGAATATTTGGATTGTAAACAAATTGCAAATTGCTATGACGATAAAGGGGCAAGCAACCATTATTTTGTAAAAAAAACAAATATTATTGTTGAAATAAAAGCAGATTTTCTTTGAGATAAACGGGAGGTAACGAATTTTGACGAATAATTTTGATGAGAAATTACGTCATATTTCTTGCGTATGATATTATTGCAAGTGTTATTTGGTTTTCAAGATGACTTCATTTAATAAGTAATTGACCTATTTGCGGAAACATATTTGCTCATAAGTTAGGTAACGCTGCTTCTTGTACAGCCCCTCGACCGCTCTTTTCGCTTGTTTACTTTCGGTGGCATTGATCGAGAAGAGGGTCGAGGGAAACTTGCATGGGCCGGTATGCTCCACGTAGACCCATCAGAATTTATTAACTGTTGCGTCATTTCTTCCACGATTCATAGATGACAAATACAAATTTCGCGACAATGGCTAATATTTCGCAATAGAAAAAGCAAAGAACAAAGCAAAGGTGTTGGTTATGGGGAGGGAGGAGTTCTGACTCACTTATTCTCTCGCTATTCGATCTTGAATCTTGTAGCAGAGCTAATATATTTGACGTCGAATAGAATGGTGAACTAATAGTGACCGTCTTTATTCCTAGAGAGTTGTTCACCAGACATGTTCTAAACCAACCTGTTATAACGAGTGCTGTGACTCCGTCCCCTGTCAACATGGTGGCACGTGTCGTGAAACGTGTGACGTCAACGAGAGAAGATTCATCTGCACATGTCCCCCGGGCTTTACGGGACACAAGTGTTAATTCAAGCTGCCCCTTCGATCATTTAAAGATGCCATGATGTTCAACAACGATCTACAACATTTTGGACCAACAAAACACTTCATTCCCAGTCTACTGTGACTCCGGTTACGCGCGTCATAATTTCTTCTCTCTTCTCGGTGTTTGGAAATAGGATGAAACACTACTGATATATTACATTGAATCGTAAAACAGTTGACAAACAACGTGCGCTTTTTCTACTACCGATAAAATGTGGCTAGTTTTGGCGAAGGATTAAACATCAGCAAGTTATATCTTAATTTTGTTAATGGTGTATTTTGGTTTCAAGATATTTTGAAGCATGTTTAGTTTGCAGAACGCTTGAATCCACAACGTGCCACGACTGCAAAAGTACAAATTTGCGGCACCAAAAAGTTGTGAAATGTTGGAGGTGCCATCCTTTTGATAGTGGAATATCTTGTTGTGGGAGTTGCGTCACGGGGTGCTAGCCGAAATACAACCTCGATTCCAGGCTCTCTCTCCTTTTCCTCCCTTGTCGTTGAGTAGAGAGACCCTGGTTGCGGCTGGTCACGTGACCATGCGGTTACAACAATACCGCAGGGAGGGTGGGTCTTTGAGGCCGTTTTGTCAAGGTGAACAATAATTACTAACAAGGGGATCGAAGGGGCAAATCGAGCTTGGTTCAAAATGGAACAGCCTTGCTTTCTGCTGGTTTATATGTTAAAAGTGAAACAGGCTATTTGTATGGAACGTTTGTTTTTATTCTGTACAACTTCGAATTCATGACATGAACATGTATACGTGACGGATATTTTCGAGCCACAAAAGCAGCGGCGCGAATATTATATTACAAGAATGGAAAATTCGCTTTGCGAACACAAATTCTAAGTAGAAAATCAGAATATAAGTAGACAGGTTCATGATCGTAAAGCTAAACGAGGTTGTAAACCAGACACCTTGGTCTCAAACCAAGTTTGAAAACAACAATAAGCTTGGCGAGCTCGTTCACTGACCCTGTGAACTCCGGTAAATTAAAACACAACGGCATTTATTTACAAATTCATTTGGAGCGAAATCAGGAGTGAAATAGTCCAAATTTTAGGATAAGAGAGTAGCTTACTATTTTCTCTAACTGATTCTGTCGTTAGTTTGACCGTAATATATAGTTTTCTTGTGTCAAAAAATCTACAACAACAACCGCTCGAAGCCGCCCGCCGGCGGTTCTTGAAAATCAGCAACCTTGTACGGCACGAATGTCAAACGGACTGTACGAAGGAATTTTTTTCCATCGGCAGTTTTTGCAGTGAATACAATTTAACGATCACTTAAACTCATTACCTTAAAGCTGTTCACATACCGAAATGATCGGCTTTCTTCCATGGACAAAATTCCGTTGTAAAACGTCCGACGTAGTTGTGTAGTTCTGAGAATTACGCAAGCGGTTTCCAAGAAAAGATTATCGCAGTGATCTTCGCAAACGGCCTGGCAGAAGCTTGTAGAAGCTTGAATAACCGCAAGTAAAGCTTATGTACAAACTTTTTTGGTGCTTGCTTTGCGAGTTGTTTGAAGACCTGCATCTGCGAGTTTGGACTCAGAGTCAACGCTCTCACCCTCGCATGGTAGATTTGTCACAGCAACAACTCTAACACTCTATCACCCCTCCCTCCGAATATATTTTTTTACCACCCAGAATCTGGGTGGTCACGTGACCAGCCGCAACCAGGGTCTCTCAACTCAACGACAAGGGAGGAAAAGGAGAGAGAGCCTGGAATCGAGGTTGGCCGAAATATTTCAAATCCGTCTCAATAGGAACCATTCTTTCTTATTTATTGTTCCTCTACCTTTTATATCTTATCTTTAGATTTAGAGGTTCCATTTTCTAATTAACTGGAGGAAATAGTTAAAACGTTTATATTCTAGGTAAAACGTTTTAGTCCACAGGGTTGAGCCAGGGCTTCATTGTTTGGTCTCCGGACATAAAGTACTCTCTTCCTCAAATGAGTTCATAGAACTTTGAACAAAGGTATTGTGGAAGACGAGTCTTGAACCTACCTTAGAAAGTATTTTAATACTCGATTTTTTTTCATTCGAATTTTTTTCATACTGCAATCGGCTAAGGTCTCGTGCAGTATTCAAAAATTTCTCGTTCATTATAAAGTTGACTCGTACATGCATTTAGCGATAACTCACGCGCAGTAGTGCTTAACCCGCCATATATACAACATTTAAACCGCTACCCTAGAACACAAATATCGTCAGAAATACAGTCAACTCTAAGACGGACAACTCCATAAGACGGACACCTGGTGTTGGTCTCTACGGGCCAATTTTCAGTCATTTTACTGTATCTAAACTCTCTATAAGCCGGACACCTCTCTAGGACGGACAGTTGCTGCCGGTCCCGATGGTGTCCGTCTTAGAGAGAGTTGACTGTATTTGTACTCGTTTCGTGCATTATTTGTACTTACAGGCTGAATTGCAAATATCTATACAACCCTTTGAATATTTTATTAATCACAGCATTGAAATATCGTTACACTAGCAATGTAAATATAGCACACTGGTGGGCGAAGAATAAAGTGGTAAACCTATGAAAGTTTGTGTAACAGGGTAGTTGAGCAATTAGTTGATGAATAATTGAGCAATAACATGATTATTAGGTTATATTAGTTGATGATTAGTGAAATAATTAATCATATAATAATGACTGATGATTAATAAAGAAATTAGTTGTAATGAATTAAGCAATTAATTGATGATTAGATTCGTAACAGCAATATTTACTGTACAAAAAAAATGATGCAGGGGCTTTTGGGGAATTTAACTAAATGGCCGAGCATCAGTTATATCACTGAGTAATTTATTAAAACAACACTTATCAAGGAACATGGTGTTTAATGGAGATCTTGACTCACTTGTTTACAGGCAAAACTCAAAGCTTTTACTTAAAAGACAATTGCTATAAGCGAGTTGTAACCATTTATATTTCGAATCATTATAATTAATTTGAGCTGCGTAAGCTAAGCAAATAGATAAAATTATAATTATATTACTTAACCCCTAGTACTTATTTTTTTATTCAAAAGGCTTTGTTCTGAGAGCAGGTACGGAACGCCTATACAACTAGTGTTACGACTTCAGAAGATTACGCTGTCAAAGTTAGCCGAATTCTACTTTTACCGAAAAATGCCTCGTAACATTTCTCCCTTGTTGTTGTAATAGCTTTTATCGTGATCTGAAAATCATGTACAGACTACTACAACAATCCTGCTCTCTCGTAGATATTTTATTGTTTCTTTATTTTCTCACAAACTAACTTATCACTTTACAATCTCAAATGCTCCAGTTTAGCTTGGTAATAGTCCTTTTGCGAGTAGTCTGAAAACGAGGCTCTACGTTATGAAATGTATCATTAATAAGTAAGAACTGCCAATAAAGATAAACACATGGACGTCTGCGTAAACACACATCAGCAAATATCGACGAATTTTTTCAAGTTCACCATTCGCAATCCGTCTTAATCTTCTCCACCCTCAACCATCCTTGTTCCTGTTTGGTTTGTTATCACCTCTAATTATCACCTCTGGTGTTTTTCTACCTAATTAGTAAACTGTTATTTTGACGCTTTCTTCATTGAAGGTGATTTGCACTTAATGACTTAAAATATCGTGACATAGCTCCTTTAGTCAAAATTAAAGGTCTAATACCATCTAAGCTTTACTGTATTTACAAATAAACAAAGAAGTTAATTCTCAAACTCATTAATAATTAATCACGTTATAACAAAGGAAATCAATTGTTTTTTCGATTTTAATCTTCTTAATGAGAAGATCATATCAAACAATCGAGACAGTGTTTCATCCGATTTTCAATCACCTCGAATTTTGTCTAAAATACTCCGCTATGCAAATGCATCGTATTTTCAATTACCTTTCTTCTCGGTGTTTGGAGATAGGATGACACGCTATATCTACCAGATATATAGCCACTACCAAGCGACCAAGTATTGTACATACAGTTGGTCAAAACAGGACGATACGGAAACTCCGCCACAAAGAACTAAGTTGTTTACGAGTTTTGGTGATGATAATAATGATGATTTCAATATTTATACAGGACGGGTACGTATAATATTAAAACCAGTATATTACTGAACTAGATGGTAGGTGGCGAAATTAATATTACTATTTATATATATTTAGTACAATTCCTGAATTGGAAACAGTGTACACAAATTTACACAAATTAGAATTAAACTTAAAATAATTTTACCAGCTTTAGAATAAAGACGATAATGCAGAACATTGTTCCTCTAAAAGAGAACGGGTGACTCTGTCCAGAAATTGAGTGATTAAATGGTGGGTACTCATCAAATCAAAAGGTACCAAAATAACTTTACCAAAAAATCATCCTCAAATAAATTATGTAACGAATTCAGCGATAAATCAAATGGAAACAAATCGTTTCGTACAACCACCGACGTTAAACATATATATGATAATAATGATATACAACAAATAGAACCTTTAGGAAAATTACTACTGGCCACTAAAACAACAGTGAAATATGTACATAAAATTCAATTTGAATATATGGATTATCATGAAACTGATCAATGTTTAGTATAAACAGTCAATCAAAAATCACAATGCAGTACAACACCTTATTTCGATATAATCTAATTTCGTGCTAGATATTTAACAATCTAACAAGTTCTTCAACTATTATACCGAAATAGGGTAGTCCAGTTATCCATTCAGTTTATCTTTGTCATGTGCTTTGTTCAGTCATCACTAAAAGCTTCCAAGCCAGAACTGAGTTGTGGAACTCATCGATGAGGTGCAGCGGAAGGCGGGGTTGGTTACATCGTAGTTACCAAAGTTATCTTCGTTATATATTCCTCCACCGAAATCACAGCCTTTACTTGGGCCAAAATAACTGTCCATATGAAGGGAAGAACTCGAACTGTAGCCAGTCAAGACTGTGCAGTTGACACACTCGTTTCCACGGACATTGACAAACTCGGTCAGAAGACAGAAGGCATCTGCATTAGGTTTCACTAGCAAATCCAAACGTTCCAGCGACACGCGAATATAATCTCGGTAATCCACGCCATCGGTTGGGAAGTTACAAGTGGCTCGCCAGTGAGAGGACGAATCTCGGATGTACTTCATACGGGACATTGACAGGCGGTACATATTCCATTCTGGTGCATCTTGGTTGATTGGCAGGTTGTACAGGTAGAGCGGTTTACCCTTGAACGTGTTAAGGTTGCTCAATGAGTAAGACTGGATCAGAGTCCATACGGCACCAGGCTCGGAACCAAAGTCGCAGTAGACTGGGAATGAGATGTTGTCTTGGTTCACAATGTTGTAGATTCCATTGATTGTTGCTTTGTTGATCATCGTGACATCTTTACATGACCGAGGTAGCGGTAATTGACACCTGTGTCCCGTGAAGCCCATAGGACATGTGCAGTTGAATCGTCTTTTGTTGACGTCACACACTTCATGACACCTGCCACCATTTTGACAGGGGGCGGTGTCACAACAGTCGCCTTGACAGGTTGGATCAGAACAGGTCTGTTGGGGAACTCCCTAGAAGAAACATTTTATCAGCCGTTATATTTCACTGGTTATATTCTGACTGAGGAGAATAATAATAATAAACTTTATTAATGTAATAATTAATTACTGAGGGAAAGCCCTCTACTTATAGGAGACACCTACCTAAAATTACATACAATTTTAAAAATTAGTCTATTTACAAAGTTCATAAAATACTTAACGAAACTATTTAAACTACTTAACTAAGAATAAATTGGGGGTGAGTGTCAAAATGAGTCAAATAGAGCTAAAATTTAGGTCATATACCCCGTCCCAAAGGAACAAATTGAATTGTCATTCAAACCCCCCCCCCCCCCCCCCCCCCGTACCTAGCTCCATCCCTTAACAAACCTGATGCATGAGAGAAGACTGTGTGTTGCCTCTAAATGTGCCTTGCCAGTGTTTTATCAGGCGCAAACAAGGCTTCTTATAAACTCTTCTCTGTCACTTGTCTTTTTTCAGAAGAACTATTAATCATCTTCTTGAATTCGTTTGGTGTTATCACTAGAATTCTGGTGTTATCACCATCAATTTCTGTTCTTTTGCAACAAGGAATTCACAGTGCTCAAGAAAACTTTGTTTATGATTATAATTTTGCATGTACTGGTGATTTTGTATTACAGTAAACACCCGCTTATAAGAACCTAGTGGATTAAGAACCTACTGGCTGAAATTTAGAAATTAGACCCCCATTATATAAGAACCCATTCAGCCTGACATTTGAAATAGGTTCTTATTTGTAAGATCAGTCCAATTAAGTTAATTCAAAAAGCAGGCATTGTATGAGTAAAATGTACTTTACTACAACTGTACAATACTAATTTGATCTATTGAGTTGCCTACCTATTACAGTATCTAAAAATCCAGCTCCCAGGATTAAAGTACTACATGTATTCTGAACAGTATATAGCAAACAGTTTAAACCCCTGAATTAATAAGAACCTAATTAAGAAACAGCCTGATTTCCCACTAAACACCCGATATATAAGCACCTATTCAGGCTGACTTGTAAAAATGTAGGTTCTTATAAGCGGGTGTTTACTGTATCAGATATTTTTAGCAGGGTAACTGATCATATCTGATCTGCTTACGTTCTCTGCTCAATGTTATGTGGCTTAATCATCGCCTTTGTTTGATTGAATATTAAATGTCGGTATAACGGGTTCAAGAAATACAGTAATAAGTGTATTTGAAATACAATCAGTGCTTCTGATGCAAGCTTCATTTTGTAGAAGATATATTTTTATCGTGAAAAAAGGGTTGACCCCTCCCCTGTGAGTGAGTGAATATTGCTCCCAGCTCACCGCCCCTTGTGTAGTGATTTTACATCATGCTTCCCCATTCTAAATATTTCATTGTCCCTAAGTTACTGCCAATTTCACGAAACAAGAACGCCTGTTTAACCCTTTCACTCCCAAGGGTGTAGACTTTCTAAAAGCCCTTTCCAATATTATTTTTCACTTTCGTTGGTTTTGGTTCTCCGTTGGAAAGGACTTTTCCCACTTGCAACGCGCCAAATTTACCGGTGGATTTTTCTACCGGTGACGTCAATGCATGTTAGCCAATGAACAAACAAGTCTGCTAGTACGTCATAGCCTTGCGCGATCATCGCGAGTTTACTCGAAGCGATCGAAGCAGAATTTTCAAACACATCGCGCGCTTGTACGTCGCTTCGGAGTTTGACTTCAGTTTCCCGAGTTATTATTCGATGAAAAAGGAATGGAAACCCGGTGATAGCTTGGAACGAAATTCCGAATGCTGGATCTCAGTGTTTCACTCGAGACAACAGAAGATTATTGCAATTGAAAACTAGAAAACTTGCATCAGCTAGACACAATTCATTCATGGCGGCCAACTGAAGACTATAAACTGACTTCTTCGCTTCACTTCGGGCTTCATCGTGTGCAACCCAGAGTAAAGAGCATAAATTTTGTTCAAAGAAAGAAGAAGGACAAATTAAACAGGATAAATTACCTCTACAAGTTTGTTTGGAGTCGTCGTTTGCTGTTTTATCGATGCAGGATTGACAGCGGAAAGCTTCAAAACATGCAAACAGGTGAATAAAATTACGTTTTACTTGGCTTGTGTGTAAGCTTGTTATTTTTTTATTTTCACGACTTACATAACAATCAACGTTATCCTATTCTGAACGTAAGGGTTTCCTCGATCTTGCTGTGATTCTGTGTGATTTTAGGAAGGAATATTTTCGTTCCGCCGGCTGAATTTAGCTTCGCGTCTTGAAGGTTTTCCGAAAATTTTACCGTTTAGTTTCCATTTCTCCACGCTCTTCAGTCAATAGAGCTTAACAGAATCAAAACTTTCTGAAACAGCTTCCTCCTCTTGTACCGAATACAAATACCCCGCACTGAATACAAATTATTTCTCTCGAGTTTGGCGATAGAAACAATCTGGAAATGTTTTACGCGAAATTTGAGAAATGTCAATCATTTTTTCGCGCCAAAAATCGAGGCTCTGGTTCAAATCCCTGCAAGTGAAACAAGTCGTCTTCTCGCGACATTCCTCGATCGTTGTCGCGCGTCGCCCGGTTTCGCTCAAAGAAGACGACTTGTGGCAAGTCTACCAAGGGTGCTATAAGTTCAAAACTGAGTAAAAAATCTTGAATTTCATTTTGCAAAATTGTCAAAAAGAAACAGCACCACATGAAAGTACTGCTCAATAGCTTTCATTTGAATGATCACACTAGGGTTTCATCCACATACTCTAAAAGTGCAACCACATTTGTTAAGTCAAGGTTTGACTCTGGGAGTGAAAGGGTTAATTATGCATTAGAATTTACACATGAATTTAAAAGGTTAATTGATAGTTTTCCGAAATATCTTTTTCTTGGATGTATTGAGATATTACTTCCTTAAATATGCTGAAAAATTCCACGGTAAAAAATAGAAACGTATTCTTATTACAACGAACCAATTTACCGCGAAAATTACGCATCTGTTTTTAACCAAAATCATATTTATTAAAGGAACACTGTCCTCATTTTAGCATGATTTTGGGAAGCGCAGAAACATATCGATATCATAGGAAGTTGAACAATAATGGTTTGATTCTGTAGAATAGTACTCGAGAAATGACAGGAACCCATTAGGAAGTGAGGATGACTAACGACAGCGAGGATGGAAATGGATTGCAATATGGATTTTTGAAAAAACGACAGGATGTCAGTTTTTCAAAGTTTCAAGTTTGGCTCGGAAATCTTTGAAATTTTGCAAAAATTGTGTTGCAAGTTGGAATTCCTTGAAGAAATTGCTTTTTATCACTTAGTTATAGTTTATTAAGTCCTTATTTCATAGATTTAGGGACCATTTCGTGCATTTATAACAGTTTTGAACAAATACGTCGGGAGAGTGTCCCTTTAACACAGAATAAAATACATTTAAAAAATTCTTACATTCTTGTCGTAGTACGTCCTGACTAGTTCGTGATAGACGTCTCCTTTCTTTTCTTTCAGTGCTTCTGGTGCCAGTTTAGTGTTAGCGTCATTGAACTCGCAGTTTCCACTTGTGTTGACCTCGTTGAAGTTGAACGAGAGACACTGGCAATTCTCAAAACACTTGTTAAAACATTCCTGCCAGTTCCAAAGTGAGCTTAAAGTCTCAATAACATATCCAACAAGAGCAAAGTTCTGTTTCGTGTTGGTAGCGAGGGAGAGAGACACTTTCTCACACATTCGATTTGTACAATGACTTCTTGAAGTGTGAATTGCAAATAGCAACAGAAAGTAACACAATATTGACTTGTGATCGTCCTCCATCATGAATATGATGAATCAGTTATATCTGCGCTAAATACGGGGATATGAGGAGGTGGTATGATCTGGGTGGTGGCTAACTGCAGAATAAATTCAATAATTCAGACAGGTGGATTTTCCAAACAAACAACGTATCAGTACGCTTTGCAGGGCGCTAGCTCAAGTTTTGAATCTGCCTGATCTCATACAATAGTACACAATAGGGTGAAGCTCAGTTCTGGCCATGGGGTTAATTAACGGTATCAGTATGAAAGCGTAGTTTTAGTCTACTCATATTGTTCCCAATAGGACATTAAGTTAACTGGTTTGAGCTAGCCAAAAAAACTAGTCCAAGGGTTCCATTTCAAATTAAATATTTCCACTAGAATGCTGTCATGTTGGTATTGTTTCCTGGTCATCTGTTACTGACTCATGGAGAATTTTAGAATTGTAACTATTCCGGGAACTATTTTATTCCTATTCTATTTTTGATCTTGTTTTAAATAGTTTTGATTGTAAAGCACCATGGGCAATTAGTGGATTTGGCCGCGCTATATAAATATTGTATTATTGTTTCAACTTATTCACGAACATACACCAGTCTAAAATCTCCAGAGTTTGAAATACTTGTGAGATTTTTTTAATGCAGGTGTTTGTGATAAGTGAAAACAGCTTTTCAGAGAGGTTCTTTTTTCGGTGTTGTATCTTTGCGGCAGATTTCGGTTACCAAGGATCATTCATTAGATAGTGCTTGTTTTGGCAAGAAACATGCTATGCAAACCAAAGCTATGCCTTTGGAGAATAGAGATGTTTTAGTTACGTAATTAAACGGTTGAAAAACAAAGCAAAAATTAATAGAAAAAGTGGATTTCTTTGTTTCACATCGAGACAGGTGACTTTCCAAACAAAAAACGTTTTAGTATGCTTTGCAGGGCGCTCGTTCATGTTACGCCTGATCTCTTTGCAAACCCTGTCACGTGACCATGTCAATTGCTAAAAATAGGTGGTGCAGTAAAAACCCGCATAAAAGAACCCGTGACTTTCTGCGACAGGATATATTGGATGAGTAGTGTGAAATCAGGCTGAATAGGTTCTTTTACAGCTTCTTACTTATAGGGTGAAAATAAATTATTTCTGATATGGTGTATCTACTTAAAATTTGTTTTAATTAGTGACTTATTGACCCTCACAGGTCTAATAATCACACTAAACATAATTATAAATAATAAGACGTCTGCATATTCATGTAATTTAGTTTTCTGAGCTTAAGTAATTTTTCGAATAAGAACCTGCTTCATTTGTCAGGCTGAAGTGGTTCTTATATATTGGGTGCTTAAATTTTAGCCTGGAAGTTCTTGTAAAACTCTGAAAGAGCCAACGGACAATACAAAGGTACCGGAACCTGGTGGATCAGCTAATCAGCAAATTTTAGAATGAGAATACAACAAAGAAAGGCTGACTGTACGGTTGGGATAAATGTTAAATATATCTTCCAATATTTCGTCAGGCACGGCCCGACTTCTTCAAGGAACTAACTCCAAGAAAAAAACGTTACAATAAAACACCAAGAGACAAAAAAATATAAGATTACAAGTAATAAACGTCAGGGGCACCCAACGACAACATTTTCCTGTTGGTGTCGGAACGTCGTTTTTACGTTATAATTGTGCTTTTTGTGCAGTTTAATGGCTTATTTTTAAACGCTAAGAAAAATATATCTGTTTGGATACGTTAGCTGAACTTTCAAACTTCAGAAAATTTTAGGGATTGAAATCTTTTACCGAATTTATGAGCTGAATTTGCCTTTCCGAAAATCCTAGCTGACCTATTTTTGTACCCAAAACGACATTTTTATCTCTCCGAAAACAAAAGGCATTAATTTTTCCATATTAAGAAAGTTCGAGATGACATTTCCCTAACCGAATATCCTAGGCGATTATAGGCCTTCCGAACAGATATTCCACCGAAACGATCCGTTGGGTGCCCCTGAAACGTTACAATACAAATAACTGAGAAACAAAAGAATATTTTATGGTGGTTTGAAAGTTTGAAAAATTAAGAAGATTTGTTGGGTTATAAACTACATAGTTAATTATTAAACCACTTCCACAGTCACGGTAAGCCTACTTCTTTATTTCTTTACAGGGTCTAACAGTACAATGCCATAAATAACCATACTGAATTTATACAATGCTCTGGAACAACATCTATCATTTGTTTCCTGTCGGACCCACAGGTAGCCCAACCTCACAGGCAGTCCAAGCTCACAGGCATCCCAAGCTCACAGGTAGTCTAAGCCCACTGGTAGTCTAAGCCCACTGGTAGTCCAAGCTCAAAGGCTGCCCAAGCTCACAGGTAGTCCAAGCTCATAGGCAGCCCAAGCTCACAGGCTACCCAAGCTCACAGGCTACCCAAGCTCACAGGCTACCCAAGCTCACAGGCTACCCAAGCTTACAGGCTGCCCAAGCTCACAGGGTACCCAAGCTCACAAGCTACCCAAGCTCACGCTGAAACAGAGTCTACTTCACGCATCGTTAATGGGGACAAAAATACCGAGAAGTTTTAAGTGTCTTTATGGAAAAAAATCTGATGTCATTATTTCCGCAACATTTTATTTTTTAAATATTCACGGTCTAGAAACTACGCGACCTTGGAGGACACCTTGTAGGACTACACCTTTTCCCTAAAACTGAGACAAACTCAGCTCTGTTATATTACAGTAGTATTCTTATAATATTATAGCTAGTGTAAAGTTAACTAAATGGTAACTTGGATGGCGACATTTTTGGAGAACCGATTTCGCCGATGTTAGATGAGGCATTGGCTTGGATTTCTTGAATCGTGTTTTGGAATCTGGACCATTCGTCAGCCCTTGGGACAGCAAGTTGCTACAATGGAACAAAGATAAACATGAAAATGAATTATTCGGATATAGTTGACTTTATCAAAGCGGACACCACTGTAAAGCGGTCACCTCTCGACGGCGGACATGGTTTGCTGGTCCAGGTCTGTAACTAAACGTTAAGGTGGACACCTCTCTAATAAGGTAGCCAGCGGACATTTTTTTAAGCAAAATTCTGGTTAAAAATACCTCTCAAGGCGTACACTAGAAATTCAAACTTGTACACAATCAATAGATTATAGACCCGATATTATCACATACTACATTCACCTACCGCAGTACTAAAAACAAGAACAGGCACTGTTTAATGGGTTATAATCTGATTAAATTTTCAGAACGGAAAGGGACTGTAAATATGTATCAACACTTTCTATCATAAAGGCCTTGTTACAGTTCTGACTGTCAGTGACGTCACGGATTTCTTGTGCCAGACTACATCAACTCTTTATAAGGCGGACACCTCTCTCAGGCGGTCAGCTAGAGATGGTCCCGATGCCGTCCGCCTTAGAGAGAGTTCGCTTATCACTAGTTTTGACTTCCTTTTACGATTGTACTTACCTCTCCGACATCATAAATAAATAAGTGACCTTCGTCATCGCCCGCGGCGATCTGGTGACCAGAATGCGTCCACCTCAAACGGTTAAGTGACGTCATTGATTCTGCACTCGTGCTCGTTGTTGGCACCTACAACGAGAACAAACAGGGGTGGGGTGAGGGAAATATTGATACATAGAATGTGGCATATTGACAGGTGCCGTGGGTTGGTTTTTTGATTGGCTGAAAAGTTTGAAAAACCAACAGAAATAAAAAATTTTGACGACTGGCAAAGGCAAAAGAAGCAGACAAACAGCAACCTCGTTCCCAGGGGCTCTCTTCTTCCTGCCCCCTGCAAGGAGAGAGATCCTGGGAATGATCATTAGCAGGCTAATGATATATTAAACTTCAGCTTGGTAGCGAGGCCTAGGGGACATAATCAAAACAAATAAATACGACCGCTTGTTCAATTTCTTTCATTTGTGTCTTCTAGGCCTCGCCATCAAGATGAATTTTAATCTATTGAAAGTAGCCTATTGGATGTTCGCTTTTCTTCAACTCAGTCATCAAGAGTGAACCAAATGAAAGAAAACTCGACGACTTGCAAGAAAAATTTGAGCCAACAGGTTCAAAATCGACGAGAGCGCACAGGAGTTGAGAGTCATTGAGAGTGCATGAGAGTTTCAGGTTGAATTCTTGTCAACTTTTGTTCTCGTTTAACTCTGGCTTTTAAAAATCAATCTTTCCTATAACCTATGGCTATAACAATCTAGTATAAAACGTTGTAACATGAATTAAAATAATCATTAAAAATGACTGTGTGTAACATCACCTTCAAGCAAGAGATAACCAAGACCATTATTTAGCATTACCTCTGTATCATTATTAAGGTTCCACAGGTCCAGTCTCCCAGTACCGTCCACGGCAGCAAACAAAGCAGGGTGGATTGGGGACCACTGCACGTCATACACATAATCAGCATTGTCTTCAAACGAATACAACGGGCGCGGATTCTGAAAACGAAAACAAAGTCAAAACATGTTTGCAGCTGGTGTATAGTGTTGAAATAGTTTCATCAGGATGATTAAACTCTCAAACTCATGAATAATTCATCAAGTTACAACAAAGGAAATCATAACCGCACGTGACGGTGGTTTGGATACCCGGTCTTAAAGGGACACTGTCCCGGCGTATTTGCTCAAAACTGTTATAAATGCATGAAATGGTCCCTAAATCTATGAAATAAGAACTTAATAAACTCTAACTAAATGATAAAAAGCTATTTCTTCAAGAAATTCCATACGGCAACAAAATTTTTGCAAAATTTCAAAGATTTCCGAGCCAAATTTGAAACTTTGAAAAACTGACATCCTGACGTTTTTTCAAAAATCCATATTGCAATCCATTTCCATCCTCGCTGTCGTTTGTCATCCTCACTGCCTAATGGGTTCCTGTCATTTGTCGAGTGCTATTCTACAGAATCAAACCATTATTGGTCAACTTCCTATGATCTAGATATGTTTCTGAGCTTCCCAAAATCATGCTAAAATCAGGACAGTGTCCCTTTAATTAGCATAGATTTTTACGATTTTATTTCTCTCCGTTTCCTCCTTAGTTTTTGTTTTGATTGAGAATATAATTATATCAAACACTCGAGACAGTGTTTCATCCGATTTCCTTATACCCCTAATTTGGTCAAAAATAATCCGCTGCACGTCGTATTTTCAACTCTCCTCTTGGAGTTTGGAAATTGGATGAAACACTGTCTCATCACTTCACCCTGAAGGCTAGAGTTTTCGCCGAAACGTTGGGTTTTTAGAGTATATATTTTTATACCGAAAACAAAATTTTCAACCAGAGTAACGTTTTATTTATTTTATCACTTGTCTCGAGTGTTTGATATATTACATAACATTTCTTCGTAACTGCCAAAGTTTATCAAAGTTTGACATTTCGATCAGTGTCTGGTTATTGTTGTTTCACTGACTCACCTTGTGACTCCATAGCTTGATGGTCCAATCAAAAGATGAAGTTAAGAAGAGATAAGAGAAGTCAATAGGTCCTGCTGCCGAGTGGGTATCGATGCCTGTCGCCGGCCCGTAATGACCTTCAAATATGTCGCTGATACCCGCTTTACTACAAATTAAAACAAACAAGGAACTCATTATAACTCACTTTCATATCAAAGGAAATTTAATGACTTATGTGTTATCAGGCCCTTCAAAGGAGCTACGTGGCGCATCTTGAAAAATTAACCTTAAATTTTTCAAATTCATCATTCATAATCCGTCTCAATCTTCCCCAATCTTAACCATCCTTGTTCCTTTTTGGTTTAGTACTTCCTCTTTGGTGTTTTTCTATCTTAGTCGACTATTATTTTGAGGTGTCCTTCGCTTTGAACACAATTTTGTTCGTCACAAAAAAAAAACTTAATGTAGCGTTACATAACTCCTGGCTTTACAAGGAGTTTTGTAGCGTTACCTTCCATGTCGACAGGCTGTATAAACAGAGCCTTCCTCGCTTCCAACCACAAAGTTATTCACATCACCAGCCAAGAACGACAGACTCGTCACAGCCACGGCCTTGGATTGTTTAAACTGAAGCTCCATGCTGTCCTGCAATCAACAAAACCACAACCCCGATGAATATCACAGCACGGTTTGCGCATCTCGAAAAATGTATCCTAAATTTTCAAAGTTCCTCATTCGCAATCCGTCTCAATCTTCCCGAATCTTAACCATCCTCGTTCCTTTTTGGTTGCTTGTTACATCTTTGGTATTTCTCTACCTTAGACAACTAATATTTTGAGGTTTCCTTCTATTAGAAAGTAATTTTGTCCACTGCAAAAAACGATTTTACATGTATATATTGTAATACAACTATTTTAGAGTACAATACTGATATACCTCAAGATCACCCGACGGATCGTTTCGGTTCAATATCTGTTCGAAAGGCCTACAGAATTGCCTCAGAGTTATATGTTGTGAAATGTCACCTCAAACTTTCGTAATATGGGAAAATTAAAGTCTGCTATTTTTCGAGAGATACAAATGTCATTGGGTACAAAAAAGGTCAGCTAGGATTTTTTTTTTAAGGAAAGGCAACCACCAGCTTGTAAATTCAGGTAATACGATTTTGTTCCCTAAAGATTTTTCAGCTAAAGAATCCGAACAGATCAAACTGTGTGACAAGTGACAAGCATAACATTTAAGACTCCTACAGCCCACTAAGCGTTGCGTGACGACACAAATAACGGCTGCGAAGGAGTCTAGCATAACATGTGCTGTACCTGAGGCTGAGAGAGCATGTCAAGACTCCATGAGCACATCTTGCCATCAGTCGATACACTGATCAGATTGTGAGCATTTTGAGTTCCCACCACGTTTACACAGTACACTGGATGCTGCAGAAAGAACATTCAAGCCCATTATTGGGGGGAAATAATAGTGAGTGGAACTTTGACAGTATTTGACATTCTCTAACTATGCTTGGATTTGCTGGATTTAGCTCAAGTGATAGGTGATAAGTGATGATGCTCATGTAATTACGCTTTGTCGAGATAGGATAATGATCTAAAAGAAGGATTCTCCGTGCCCCATGATAATTTTTTGAAATATATTAAAGATGATTTCCAGTCCGTAAGGCGCATGCTCAGGGTTTGTTTTCATTTCTGTTTGAATTTGTTGATACGTTACACTTTGGTGATAGCGTACATGAAGTTGTTATGAAGTTTTTGAGTCCGCCATTACGGGTCGTTGAAATCCTGAATGCTCGATGAGCTGAAACGTCGGTTTGGGATAACGCCGAAGTTCTTCTACTCGTTATTATTGTTTGGCAAGGATATCTGGCGTTAATAATGAAGAAAAATGTAAGTTTGTACAACAATTTCTATTGTCGCTAGTATTTACATTCCTTCGTATGTAGTCTATGTAAACATTGCAGGTGGAGATTGCGCAGTACGGACTGTAAATAATCTTTAAAATAGGTTTGTGCCATGCTGTGAAAGTTGTTTTTATTTCCTTCTGATCGAGGCTCCGACAAATATCAGCAGTGACAACCTGGTCCCAGAGGATTTCTTTCTTCTTTCTTCTTTCTTCTACCCATAACTATGTTCTACCTGAACTTGATCGAAGTGTTCCTGAAGTCTCTTTCGCCACTTCACGGCTCAAATTCGATGGAGAAATTAAAGACAAGAAAGAAAACCTCTGGGCCCAGGGAACAGCAGCGAGAAACATTTTTCAAAATTAAAACCTTGATTAACTTTCAATCCTGGTTTAGCATTAATCAGCTTTCGAACAACCAGGTCTGAAAGATAAGCAGTTAAACTTGGCATAAACTGTCTAAGAGACACAGCTGGTCAACTACAGCTTGAATGTAAGAGTAACTTACTGTGTGTGCAGTGGCAGACAGCGGTGTTCTCTGTACAGGAGTCTTTTACTGCTTCTGTTGTCCCACAATACAATCTGACCAGAATATGTCCCACCAACAATTAAATTAGGATGAAACTTGGCAAATGTCACTGACGTCACACCAGACTAAAATAGAAACAGATTGAATGACTGAGTCAACAGTTAAAAAAAAGTAAAACAATCTTGATCAAAGTTGCCATCATCAGCCCATGATTTGCTGAGGTTTTGTCTCAGTGAAGGGTATTCACACATGTGATGCAAAAATTAACACAAATAAATAGAACCAGTCAAAGCTCCCATAAGCGGATACCCTCGGGAGCAGAAAAAGTGTCCGCAACTGGAGTTGGCCCCTTACGGGAATGTGTAAATACTGAGTTTGTATGAGCTAGAGTTTATACAGGGTTTTGTCAAGGCGGCCATAAGTAGAGCTGTCCGCTAACAAGAGTGTCCGCTCAGAGAGCTTTGACTGTACTTGTACTTGTATTACTTTAAATGCTGTAGTTCAAATGCTTTTTGTTGTTGTTGTTGTTGTTGTTGTTTTTGTTAAATAACATTGTGTGTGCTTGTGAATCAAGTTTGATTAATTTTATCAACTTTATAAAACTGACTAGCCAGCGAACTCGTGTGACACAGCTTACAGAAGGCAGAAAGTTAGTCCACATGGTTCAACTGGATGGAGAAGGGCAAGCCAGCTGCAACCCTCGGCACCCTAGTATCGCCTTAATAAGGGAACCGCTTTCTCTACCAAGAGTGCTGTTTCAAGTTTATTGGAGAACTCACCTGACAGTGGAAAATGTATTCTGGAGATTCCTTCTGGTATTTCATGTTCCATATGAGTGCTACTCCATCAGGCTCATGAGGGGCTTCTTCATTGTTGTTATATGAAGCTACCAACAACTCTGGATACTGGAAAACAATAGGAAGTCATCTTCAATACAATCACTTTGTTCATAGAATTAGTTTTTCATCAGAGCAACTTAGTTCTAAACAATGCCTGTAATTCAAGTCACTCAGATGTGAAGTACATGTATGCTCCAATCCTCATCAGTGTTGGCGTTTACTGCAGTTTCTACAGCATGAAGCAACCATGAGTGTTATGACTCCCCCTGCTAGACTATCGCAGGTTACCCTACAGCATTTTAGTCAGGTTGCCCTAACAATTTTGCCGGTACCCATTTATACTCTTGGGTGAAGAGAGGCACTGTGAGAGTAATGGACAAAGTGATTAGTTTTCTAACGAAACTGTGGTGCTGCGTCGGCAGGCAAGTGAGACACTATGTTGATTATCAACTCGGAGTTGATAAAGGTAGGAGCAAAGTGTGAGAGTAAAGTGTCTTGCCCAAGAACACAACACAATGACCCCACATCCAAGGAAATAATAAATGTATTGTGAATCTACCTGCATGGACCAGTCCATGCATGTCACTGTTCTATGTCTTGACCACCTCTCATCAAAGAACTCTCGACTGAATGAGAGTTTACCCGATGCCTGTGTATCCCTGTGAGAGGATCAAACAAAAAGGAAAGCTGGTTAAAGGGCACTATCATGGGGATTTTGCTGCTTTTTGGTCAAAATGGCGCTAAAATTACGACTCAGTACCTTCGCTCATACACGAAATGCACCCAGAACATCAAGAGGAAGATATCAAGTGAATTGTTGAAGAGAGAGCTAACCGTAATTTGTTTTTAGCAATTTTTCCAATACACAATGGCAGAGTTTCAAAACGTCTGCCCGACTTTTTCAAGTTGAAATCAAAAGCTCATGCATGGGTAACTCGTGATAGCACTTTTTTATAGCTTCAGTACACTAGTATAGTAATTTTTAACAAAACTTGGACCATTATTTTTAGGTTTCCATTGATGTAAAATATATGTCTTTTGGCTTTTGACTTTTTCATGCGATGCTCGATCATGATAGTGCCCCTTTAACTACATGTACTTTCCACCATCAAATACTATTAAAAAATTTCCAAAAAATATCAAATACTATAAAGCAAGTTACTACGATTATCAGTTGAGTAAGGCACGATGGAAGTTTGGTGACAAGGTTTACAGGTTAAAACTACATTGTTACCATGAGCAACTGACTTAGTTTCCAATGGTAACCGTGTGTCGCTGATGCTTTGTTACCACTGACGTCAGTCACAGACAGAAAGTCTTGGTTACCATTAGAAACCTACATGTAGCCATTTGCTCATGGAAACAATGTAGTTTTAACGTGAAAACATTGTCACCAAACTTCCCCCGTGCCTTACTTACTGATAATCGTAGTAGAGTGTGTATGAAGTGAATTTTAGATTCAATTTTTGAGTTCAAAACATCAGACTGGGGTGAAATTAGATATTGTGAAGTAGGAAACTGTTGTGTTAAAGGAAACCTGCACTGTTACAACAAAATTAATTGATGTTAAATGGTTGCAAATAAAAATAGGTTATTCAGCGGGAAGTTGTGTAATACAGCTGGGCATTTTTACTCGTCAGTGTTTTTTTTTTCTCGCCTTACTTATTATACGACATAATATCTTTCCTAAAATATAGGCTTTCAACAGTGTTTTCCGTAGCACACGGTCAGGGGGACTAAGACCCGTTGAATACGGTCTCACATTTGCTCTCATCTTTGTGCGTATTCGCACTCTAAAATGCTATGTCGTATAATAATAATTTTTTATTGTCTAAACTGAAAATTTGTTGAGAAATAAATTGGAAAAAACATTTAACTGTACAGAAAAATTGGATACAAATATCAGCCATTTGTGGTTTAAATATCCCGCATGCCACCATTTTGTTTGCTATCCAACAATAATTTATAGCTCTTTTGTTTTGTAACAAAAGGAGCAACCATGAAACGGCACAAAATCCACTGAGGGACTCGCTGGGCAAGTTGAACTTGCAATGATCGAATTTCAACTAGCATTCACATCCGTTCAAGCATATTATAAAATCGCCTTCGTAACAGGGTGAACTTGATTATTTTTATCCAAGAAAAAAAAAACACTATCTGAGGCACATCCTAGGCAATATTTATTTGGATGCGCAGCAAGTTGAAATTCAACCATCACAAGCTCAACTTTACTGATCACGTCATCAACAAAAACATAAGTATTCAGTCGCCTTGAGTTCAAATTTCAAACTGCCGTTTTACCACTCTATTGGTTTAATGATAATACCCACCCCTCTGTGTCCTCGGTCTCAGCACCGGAGTAGTCAAATGTGATGTCGACTGTTTTCGCACAGGGCTCTCTCCATCAACCTTGTGGCTTTATCAAAGAACTTCATAAATTCTCCGGAATTCAAAATCTGTTCCTTTTGTTCATCACTGAGCTCAATAACTGGAACTGTGAAGATGGAAAAAAATTTTAACTGTCATTACAAGGAACTGCTGGCTAAAAAGCTGTGGAACAGTACACATACGATTATCTCAAGCACAGCAGGGTTAGACAATTCCTTGAGACAGGATTTTGATTTTGAAGTCCTCTAAAATGTGTGTAATTCTGCTTGGGTACATGGTATACATTTTTATTAACATTTTTATTTAACATTTTTATTTATTTAACATTTTTTTTATTAACATTTTTATTAACCGTTTTTATTAACATTCTCAAGCTGAAGAAGGTTGTAGTAACAACCAAAACGTCCATTTTACATTTTTAAGCCAGTGTCGACATTTTATAAATTTTTACATGGTATACATTCTTTGGCTGCATTTTCCTGGTTTCAAGCCCAGTTAACCCTTAATAATAATGTCAACAGACAAATAATTTTCCTTTACTGGTCTCCATACATTTCTCATAGAACTTGTTTAAATATTGATGCATATCGTGGCCTTTGAAGATCATTTTCTAAATTCTCATGACCTGTACGTGTATGCTTGATCACAAGGAGAAATTTGATGCTGATCACTAATGGGGCTTAAAGGGTTGAAGGAGAACCCTCATCCCTTGACCCTCTCACTCCCAAGGGTGGCCAAAGCTCAAAAGCAACTTATTCATCTAAGACTTCACCCTAGCAACATCAACAGGGATAACAATGCCCATGGTCAAGACAGCGGACCTACATGTATGAGGGAACAACTTATTCACGGAATAATAATGAGGATCAAAATCCACCAATCACAGCTGACTATCGTGTTACATAATATGGTGACACATAGCCAGTCGACCCCATCGCCTGATTAAGACTAGCAGTATGCAGTTTGAAATGTCATGATCTACATCCAAGTGACTGCATCGTGGGACAAACGATAAAATACTTTATTATTATCTTACCACGAACAACAACAACTTTTTTTACAACATTCAAAAGCAATGTATGGGAAACCAGTAAGGAGAAATTAATATGTCAATCATTTACCTTCTTCTCTGCTGTCCTCCCCTCCATCTTCAGGCTTCTGGCTGTGTTTCTGTCTCCTTGGCCTTTGGTGCAGCAGAAGGCCTCAAATTCATCTAGAAATAAATAAATTGAAAATTTCTTACAACTCAAAAGATCACTATGCAGTACTCGAGAGAATGTAATGATAAAGTGAGTACATCCAGGAGATTTTTCATCCCATGTTATAGTATTTAACTTATTTGGAGGTCAGGTGATGTGATCGTTAGTTCAATGGACTCAGATATGTTGCTATGGTTCAAGCCCAGGCTACTGTTCTTGTGTTATGTTCTTGGACAAGACCCTTACTCTTTCCACTCAAGTCTATATATATGGATACCAACAAATTGGTAATGGAGGGGGGGGGGGGGGGCAGGGGGCGAAAAGTCTACAGGAGGCAGGCGAAGAGAAGGCGGGAAGTGGGATTCTCATGGTGGTGGGAGAAATATGATTTTTTTCGGCAACATTGAGTAATATTTTTAAATAAAAAAAGCGCAAAGGAGGTGGGAAGCGGGAAGTTTAGATCCCCCTGCTCCCCTCCCCCCCCCTCCCACACACACACACACACACTCCCACTTATTAGCGAGGGCAACCTGACAAAAATGTTGGGGGTATGTAACAATAGTCCAAGTCAATATGTTATGTTAACCACAGAAACTGACTGGAGATAAGCTCTGGCCTTTCACATCAGACAAAATGCATCATTCAACACTCCTACATCACTAACCCAGTGGTTCCTCTGGCTCAGCATTTTGAGTTTGTGTTTCTTTGTTATACAAGACAGGCTCCTGAAGAAAATAAAGACAATAATATTTGAAAACTACCTGGCTATGCAACTGTTTTGAAAACAATGAACATTCATTAACCCTATTCTGGGCCTGTGCTGATTTCTAAACTTTGTGACTTTTCCTACAAATTATCTGGGAAAATTTTGGTGTGTCAATATTATTTGATCATGTGACTTGATGTTTCCATGAAAAAAAGCCCAGGCATAATAGGGTTACAATAAGGTAATTATTATTATTGCAACTCGGGATGAGGAAAAGAGTTGTCAGAGATTCAAGCTAAAAATGTCAAATCCTCATATTGAGCCCATGATTGATTGTTTCTCAGTTATCATACAACCAGGAACAGGTACGTGTACATGTAGTCTGCAAACGTGGCCGTCAGCGGTGTCTAGAAGTTTGGCACATGCTCAGGAGATACCCAGTGTACCTGGCTTTGCATATGTGGCAGGGTGTTTTAGCGTGGCAGGGAAAGTTTGCAGTTCAGTGGCCATTTTGGTCCATTTTGGCCATTTTGCTTTTCTTCCCCCTCCACCCCCTCCACTTTTCCCATGGTTGTCCCTGAGAAATATGTGTATGTCTGGCAGTTGTTGTAGAAATTCAGCAAATTAGCAATAGAAAGTGCTTGTGTCTATCAACAGCTATTACCAGAGACACAATCCTATCAACATACATGATGTATTCAATGGTTTTGCAATGTAATTATAGGGTGATTTCAAACATGAGAGAATCTTTGTTGACGTATTTTGGCCCATATTTCTTGTGATGAAAGCAAAATCTGGACCAGATAAATGTACTAACCTTTGGTGGAATATTTGTCCTGCGTAAGCTGGCGACACACCCAATTTAAGTGGTTTTTTCTTCTCTCTGTGAATACAAGGACCAGAATGAGTTAGAAACATTATTATTACACTGTATGTAGTTTCAAAAGTTGCTATAATTTACTGAGAAATAATATTGTTCATTGACTTCCAAAAATCCATCCAACCCTAAATCAAAATCATATGATTGAGGCATTTAAAGCAAAACTATCATATAATGTATGTGAGGATTTTGTTGTAATTTTTTTTTTTTTGCTTGAGTTGGCTCTTAACTCACATAATTTTTGATGAACGAAAAAAACCTGCAGCACTGTCAGGTATATGTACTTCAAAACAAAGTCTGCATGATGGTTTTGCTTTAAATGCTTAAAATTATTAATAACTCCTTCAGGAACATGGGGGCATTGATAGCAAGACCCAAGAGACATGTTAACTCATTTTGTTGGTAAAAAGATAAAGTCTTGCAAAAGAACACAACATAATGACCCAGGCCAGGGCTTGAACCCGGACCGCTCGATCAGGAGACAAACGCACTAACCATTAGGACGCCGCGTCTTCTGGGAAAGTTAATGTTGACTTAAGTATTACTGTTCTTAAACTTACGGTGGACATATAAGGTCTTGATGTTACATCTTTTCCTGGGCTGGCTACTTCAGTTTTCATGGACCTCTGTAACAGTGGAGAGTGAGACACTGCCGGAAAGAATAATATTTTCAATTTGTTATAAACTGATATATTGAAGTAATGAAATCTAGAACGTTTCAATGCCAAGTTTCACCTAATATTAGTCTCCAAGTTCGCAGGCTGTTATTTGTTTTGTCACGCAACACTTCTCGGTGGGGAGAAGTGCTGCATGAAGAAACAAATAATGGCTACAAAACAGGGATGTCATTAAGGGGCGTAACCCGTAACACCTGTTACGGCTGAGTATGCTTGATGGGACGTTGTAGTTACGGATGAACGTGCCTGTTGTTGGTATAATTCACTTACAAAGCAACACGTTTGTTACGAGTGTGAAGATCAAAGCAACAGGTGACCCGAAACTTAATAACGGCTACAAAAGAATAAAGAATAACATTGTTTCTGACCTCCCCACCTCCCCCATTTAATGTTGTTGCACAATGATTTGGATGTGATCCCGAAATTCAGACAACATTGATAAGGGGGAAGGGGGAAAAAGTAAGTAAGTAAGCAGCTTTATTTTACGAGTGTAAAACACATAACGGGGTGCCTTCTTAATGAAGAGGGTCTCAACTCTTTTTGCAAACCATTGCAGCACTCCCTTGCTGCTTCAGTAGACTTATAATAAGTATAACATAGACCTGCTGTGCCATCGATCACATCATCAGGTATAATTCCTTTGAGCAGCTCATCAGCTTCCGTCTTCTTTCTCTCTATATCAGTCTCCTTGGATTTCTGTTGCCGCGGCAGCTGCACCAGCGGCAGCTTTTAGGGCGGCAGCTGTCTTACTGTGCTCTTGATCCTGCTGTAGATCAAGTTATAAAAGAATAATTACTTTGAAAAGCACGGTAAACAATAACTTAAATATTATTTCTGCCTTGAGTACCTAGACTTTTTTATCATGGACCTGACTTTTTTCTAGTCCTGATTCTGTGGATGTAAACGAGTCTTGATCCAGAAAATTTTGAGTTGTACAAACTACAATAATCCTTGCAAATGTGGGAGACGCGTAGCCTAATGGTTGGACTCTGGATCGAACGGTCCAGGTTCAAGTACTGGCTGGGGTCTTTCACTTTTTGAGCAAGACACTTAACCCTCACAGTGCCTCTCTCTACCCAGGAGTATTTAATAAATGGGTACCAGCGAATTGTCAGGGATTTCAACCAGACAAAATTCTAGGGGTTACCTACAATGGACTAGCATCCCACAAAGCTAAAACAAATTAACATTTTTTTCTGGCAGGTTTCGTACCTCTTTCTTTTCCCGAGCTCGTATAAGCCCTTTCAAACGTCCCCGTTTTCCCTCTAGCTCAGCTTTTCGGTCAGACATGTTTTCCAAGCCTGCTCATTTTCTTATACAGATTTAGCTTATTATCATACATCTAACCACGAATATAAATGATCTTTAGTACTGAAGCAGTTTCGAATAAAGTGTAATAAGATCAGTAAGCTAATGCAAAGCTATCTAATCAAATTAACATTTCTTCTAGCAGGTTTTGAACCGCTAGGGAAGGGGGGTACTCAGGCATATTAGTGACGGGAGGTGTGAAGGCTTTTGGGGTTTGAAATTAGTGATTTGGGGAACACAAATTTTCTGGTGGATTTTTGGGGGTAGAAAGATTTTGGCGGAGACTTTTGGGGGTTGATAAAAGGCGTACCCCTAGCGTTCTTGGAGAAAAAAGGGACTTTATTTGGTTACGTTATGTGCCCGGCGTAGTCAATCGAACCAAATCCGAACCAAAAATCAATCAAACTCAATCGAACCCAATCGTTCGATTGTTTTGCGATTGATTCGGCAATCGAATACAATCGAAACTGGAACTTTTGGGTGAATTCGATTACCGAACTCGAATCGAACCAATCAAACTGAACCGAACCAATCGAACTGAATCGATTCGATTATTTCGATTTTGTAATGTAGAACTAACTCAACTTTGTCGGTCAAGGGCCAAAGCACAGGCACCAATTCATGCTGCAAATACCCCTAGCTGACCTCGTCCGTTTTCGTCAAGTACCTTGAGAGCTTGCCGTCGATCTCCCCTTTTCTTTCTCACCATTAATCTTTCACTGACGGCGAAAGAGCACTCGTGATCGTGGATTGTTAGTTTGAACGACATCTTGACCTACTTGACTAGGTACTCGTGTTTGAAATTAGAGCCCACACAACCTTATTTGAACGCAACGCCCTGTTTGAACCCGGTTTGGAATGTCAAAGCGGCAAGCCAATGGAAAGTTCGATCAATCCAGAGTTTGATTATGTTCGATTAAAGAAGCATTCGATTGTGTTCGATTGGAAAAATGTATCAATCCAGAGTTCGATTATGTTCGATTAAAGAAGCATTCGATTATCAAACGTTCGATTGTGTTCGATTGGCAACATTTTTGGGTGAGTTCGATTGTGTTCGATTGCCGAACCCAATCGAAATCAATCAAACGATTGAGTTCGATTGGGTTCGATTACCGAACGTTTCGATTGACTACGGCCGGGGTCTGTGCCGTCGTACCTTTTTGGGGGGGGGTCTAGTTTAGGCCAGATCCAGGATCATGTTATTGATTGTTATAAGTCGCCTAATGTGACTTTTTGGGGATCTAAACATTTGGCCTCATTCGCATCTCCCCCTCACTAATATACCTGAGTACCCCTGGGACCAGAGCAGTTTCGAATAAGGTGTTAAGCTAACAGCAAAGATAAACTTAAGCTTAAATATTGAGCTAAACAAATTTTCACATATTTTCTTGTCAGGTTTCGTACCTTTTTCTTTTCTTCTCGAGCTCGTTTGATCTCTTTTCTAAGCGTTTCCGTTTCTTCTCTAGCTCAGCTTTTCTGTCAGACAATGTTTCCGCAAGCCGGCTTGTACAATAAATCACGATAAAATAAAGTCAGAGAGTCGAAGAGGTGTACAGTATAAATCCAATATGGCCGACAACAACACCTTCGATTGCTAGTACCCAGTTTCCATGTTCAGCAACAAAGGAGAATAGATTGGAACCGAATGACCTTTCTTGGATGAATTCGCGGAATGTTGGGCCGCCAAAACTAATTTTCGCGAGATTTTGGATGAATTCGCGAAATGTTGGGCTAAAACTAATTTTCGCGAGTGTTTGGATTAATTTAAAATTTTCGAAAAATCGCGAAATTAAAGTGTCGCGAAATACAAATATGGTGAATATGGCCACTCAAAATGCGCGAAATTTGTGTCTCGCGAAAATTTCATGTATAAATAAGGTATCTGGTCTGCTCAAAACATTCAGTTCTAACTTCTTTTATACATGCAATGAGGAGGAAAGAAAAACAGTGCAGCCTCGTCCGCAAGCAACTCTTTATAATATTAAATAAGAGTCTAGGAACCATGCATTGCAGAGGAGGCCAGAAAAGGAGAAAAACAGGACAACAGCCCACTGAATGACAAGCAATGTAAGCTCATGTAGCGGAATTATGTTCAGCAAGGAAAGGGTCTGGAAAGGATTAGACGTTTTTCCAGCAAATGGCCAATAACGCTTGTTCTCTAGACCTTATGAAAGGTGATTTCTCGATATATTAAAATTCTAACTTGATTCCGAGGCTTAGGGAATAAAACAAAAGAAATCGACAAGAAATCACATCGAGGTTGAGGGATGAATAAATCATTTCTTTTGTTTTATTCCCCTAAGCCTCGGAGCCAAGTTAGAATTTTAATATATCGAAATTGGCCTATTTATTTATCCACATATTAAAGTCGATACGCCCCTTCTCCCCATTCATCTCGCAGCCTCGTTGCTATTATTTTGCCGATTCCGATTCCGATTCTGATTCCGTCGCTAGTGTAAACCAGCCCTTAACCACAGGATTTGGAAGGTAAGGCTCTTTCTGAGAAGATCAAGAAACCGTTGCACTTTGTCGGCGAAAGAAGAAAAACGCTCCGAGTTACGGCTGTCCTTGACCGCGGTCAAACGTAAAAAAATAAGCGAAGTCGGTCAAAGATAAGAGTTTCACTTTCAGAGCTTAAAGCCTGTTAGTTTTTCTTCAATTTTTGAGTTTATTAACTTTTTTATGATTTACTAAAAAAAATCCAAGCTTCTCAAAAGTTACCATTTCGCGCTACTAACACTGGTGCCCACTCTACAGCGGTCAAACGTTTGACCGCTGTGAACGGCGCTGTCCATCAGGTGTCTTTCGAGCGCTAGTCCTTGGTCTTATTTAGCGAAACCAAATCAGGGCAATGCAACTTGCAAATTTCCCGGATAATTCCACATGGTTTTTCAAAAGATTTGGTCAAAAACTTGAAAATATCGCAGACTTGAAAAAAAGGTGTTTTTGTACCTCTTTTGTGATTTAACAATACTACCCATCAGTCAAATCGTTCTTGGATAAACAAGCTCGAGTAAAAGACTGTATAAACAGCTGCCCTCGAGCAAATACAGATGTTCAAATACCGGTTTAATTAAAACTTCACTTCATTCTGTCTCCTTCATGAAATTAATATCCAAACAGGGACATCTCGAAGCATCAGTGATTAATATCGATTTCAAATTATGAACAAGGCATCTTATTTGCATCTTATTTCGTCATTTACTACTTGAGATTCGTTGGCAGCTGTCGTGGCTTTATTTACAGGAAAAAATCGATGGAAAAGGCTGTGGGATTTCTCTATCGAGCAGGTTTGATTATGTGACGCCAGCATCGACTAACAACGAGTTTTACAGATGCGAAGTTGATTGGACTCGCGACCAGTGACATCGACGAAAGCTGTTACTTTAAATTAATGGAAACGAAATTGTATGAACCGCACTACACAGGAAAAAAAGCCCACACGCTGAGTTAAACGGTAGAACTTCCTCGAGTTATTAAATGCCTTTTTACCGGCTACTTTTCAGTGGAAATATCAACACGAAGCAATTTGCGGTGAAATTAAAGAAGAGCATTAAGTTTCGGTCTGGGATTTCGTCATGAACGTAAGCACTTGGAAAGCCGCAAGAGATTTGGAACAACGCCCGACTTATCTTGTTGTTATCGAAACGATTGTTTTAGGTTTTATTTTTGTTGTTTCAACTACTGGGAACATTTTCTCGTGTTTTATCATGCACACAAGCCCTCGGCTACGAACATGGCATAATCTTCTTCTCCTAAACGTGATTTTTGTGGATTTGCTGGCGACTCTTCTTTGCGTACCGTTCGGTTTAGTTGTCCTGATAACGGGAAGGTGGCTCGGTGGGCAAGCTCTTTGTTCGATGGTTGCATACATTTCGTGCCTGCTTTTAACAGTTTCGATAGTAACTCTGGCAACGATAAGCATCAGTCGATATTTTTTGATAACGAACCTTTTAAAGTACATGAGCGTTTTTAAGAAGAAAAACATCGCGTGGATGCTCTTCGCTATCTGGACTTTCGCGGTGTTGTGCGCCTCTCCGCCATTTGTTGGTTGGGGTGATTTTATCTTCCTGCCCGGAAACGCCATGTGCTTTATATACTTTGGTTCTAGTTTATCTTACGCTGCAGTTTTCACCCTTTTAGTGATCGGCCTGCCAGTTGTGATTATCATTGCTTGCTTTGTGAAAGTGCGACTCCTGATCAGAGTAAACAAACGCATGAAATCGTTGCCTTTGGTGACGTCCATCGCTTCGGAAGAAATCGATTCAGCCAAGACACTGTTTTCGGTCGTGATTATGGTTCTACTTTGTTGGTTTCCGATGTTACTGTTGTTTCTGCTAACGGCTGGAGGGATCGAGATGCCGCGACAGACCACTCTAATGGCTACATACGCGGTGTTTCTGACGTGCGCGCTGAAACCTGTCATCTATTTCTGCATGAAAAAGCAATTTCGCGCGGGATTTCTTGCTCTGTTGAGCAAACTTCTCCCCGGCGTCTACAAGAGAAAACGACGAAATCGCGTCGCTCATAACTCAATTGTTAAGGTGACTAGAGCAAACAGGCATCACTCTGATGCACACAACGAACGATTCGACCAGTTTAAACCTCCAGCAGGAATCGACCGAATTTGAAGAAACTAAAAAGATACGAGAAACCGGCTAACTATAAACTGTAAAATTTCAACTATGCTGTAAAGTTCCGAAAGTAACGACCCTCGTTACTTTCAGAATTAGCAGCCTTTGGGGTTCGCTACTTTCGGGGGTCGTTACTTTCGGGGAACAAAAATCGTTAAATAAAATTATACGGGTTTTGTTTTTACACCGCGCAACATTAACGAACATTAATGCTTTGTGGCATAACCGATAGCTTCCTTTTTTGTAAAGTGCCTTATACTGTGATCACGTTATGACACTGCACGAAGATTATTGCTTGTACATTTGACTATTGATTGGAAAAAAATATTTATATGTATAATTAAAAATATCTAGGTCTCGCTATTTTCGGGGGCTCGCTATACTTTCGGGATTTATTAGCAGCCACAAAGTTTTGACGACGTTACTTTCGGGGGGTCGTTACTTTCGGAACTTTGTGGTAACTTGCGAAAGAGCCCAGAATTGCGGACAATAAGGTTTATGGGCAATAAAAGTGACGGAAGAGAACTCTTCGCTGTCCAAATTAAAACCAAAGTCAATTTTAGACCACCCTGTCATTTTTCAAAACAGCAATTCATTTGACAGATAGCTAAAGGCAAACTTGGAGACGGGTCGCCTTAAATTAAATTCTCGAAAAACAAAGCGCGACGAAATAATAATCCTTTTTCTCATATGAAGGAAGGAAGTGTTTCTGTTTCGCTTTTATATGAAACGGCATCATTGTTGCCAACGGCATTATGTCGGTCGTTTGGGAAATGGAACTTGTATAGCTACTGTAGGATCCAGAGTTTTAGATTTGTTTTAACAATTTGTTGACATTTCCCTGTTGGTTTGGCCCATCTTCTTATATTAATCAAAGGAGCAAATGAACATAAGTGCACTATGAATTCTCCATGTGCATGTATAACTAGTTTTGACTTCTCCGCCTCCCAGCCTAACTATAAATTAAGTAAAATGCTCGCAAGCGTTTCGTTCGAGTAGGGACGCCGGTAAAACTCGTTTGACGTAATTCACTTTTAAAAGCTTTAATTTTTTGGTTTGAACAAGATAACACAAATGATTATTATCTATGAGTTTATCTTACAATAATATTTATCTATGCTGCAGTGCGCAGCACAAATTAAACCGATCAAAATTAAAATTTTAGGGCTACTTGAAAACATAATCAAATATTTGCTAAGGCCGGCGTCGGATAACAAAATAAATAAAAACGACAAAATAAATAACGCCTAAAATGAACCCTACATTTGCATAAAATTTGACAATAGCTCCGATAATTAAAAACATCGAAGATCCTTTTTTTTCTCTCGCCCCCTCCCTCCCCTTCAAAAAACTACTTCCCACAAAAAAGAAAAATTAAAAAAGGTCTACGTCTTTACGGAAGACGAAGTAATGAAATTATATTTCACTGAAAATTGTGTTTACAAGTCATAATGAGGTGGAAAAATGCATTTTTATATCAGCTTTAAAATGCTAATGATTTAAAATTGTGTAAAAACACCTCACATTGATAGCAGAGCTTTGATATCATCGAAAGCAAATGATTCTACGTTCAAAACGTGTGTTAATCACACCTATAATCACACCTTGTAATTACTATATTATTGTATTTATATTCTTAATTAATTTAAATTTGTATTTGATGCTGAAAAACCCACTTAGGGAGCTTCAATAAAGTATGTATGTATGTATGTATGTATATATCTGTGTAAAATAATTACACTATTTTGTCATAGGAAAGTCTATTTCTTTGGGATGTGGCTAAACGTTCTTAATTTATCTACGATTATATTTGGGCCTGAATGTTATTAGCCTGAGATCAGGCTCCGAGAGAAATCAGCGCGGACTGGGGCGGGAACGAAGGCGACTCCCGCCCCAGTCCGCGCTCGGCGCTTTCTCTCGGAGCCTGATCTCAGGCTAGAATGTTATTATCGATTTTCAGGAGTTCATTACCCGGAGTGAGCAACTCCCATACCATGTCGTATCGAGTCGTAGCTTCTTTGCATACCGGTTTATTTTTAGATTCCCGTTTTCCGGGGAAAATATGTCCTCGTGATATGATATCATATGATATGAAATAAAATAAAACTGAGATGGCGGCATTTGTACACGGGCCGTGATGCCGATTACTTATTACAAACGAAAAACTTTTGGTTGTCAAGCGAGAATACGAATTCACGGGAAATGGGAATCTAAAAAAGGAAACCAGAAATGAACTTATGTTTTAAAAAGATCACACTATGGGCACTCTGATTGGCTCAAACCTATTTGCCATAACTCTATGGAAACATAGAAAATTGCTTCGTGCTTTTATTTCATATAAACACCCTGTGTTTCTATAAAGTTATGGCAACACTCGTGAAGTTTGGGAGAACTCGAAATTGCTGCGGAAACACTCGCCTCCACAGCATTTCTCGTTCTCCCAAACATCATTTGTGCTACCATAACTCTATGGAAACACGGAAAACGTTTTCTATTTGGTATTTTTAAGCGCAGCGCCTCAGCCGTTTTGTCTGTGATTAATAATAACAATGATAGACAACAGTAATGCGAGAAAAAATATATTTATTTCTAGTTTTTAAAAGAGTGTTTGTAGAGTATGTTCATCTTCAGCCCGAATCAAGAGCAAGATCCTGGGAACGAGTGAGTCTGACGTCACAAAATCGTGACGTCATGAGCTAGCGGGAGGGGTCCGATAGCGAGTAATTCAAATATATATTTTACATTCGATGATCTGATTAACAAATACAATAAGGTCATAGAACTGTTCAAGACGACGTGAAATAGTCTTGAAGCCAGGTGAAATTCACATTGTCCAAGTTAGAAGTTTCTGCCGCAGTACTGAGTTGATGTCTCTGTAAAGCGCCACTGTTCGTCATTTTTACCAACGAGTTATTAACTTGTCCTGAAGCACCTTGGGTAGCTGTTTCCCCATCGCTGTCATCTTCCTCTTCCATACTTTCATCTGCAAAGCAAACGTGCAAAAGATGAGCTACTCTTCCCTGTATTATTTTTACGAGCTCTAAATTCAAACATGTGAATGAAATATTACTTCAAAGATAGAATCTCACTTACAGTCCTTACATAACAAACACATGATTTCTAAGCATTATTTACCAATTGTTTCAAACAAATGGACTTAAGCTTGAAAATCATCGGGCCGTCGTTTTTCAAGTTAACCTTTTCGCGATCCGTTTCAATCTTTTCCAATTTTGACCATCCACACTTCATTGCGGCTTCGAAGTATTTGTTTTATGTTTTTTTCTATGGATTGGTCTGAAACCATTATTTAGTGGTTTCAATCACTTTACACTAGTTTACGTGCAACTGAATTGCCGAAAATAGCGTGAAATAGCCCCTTTAAGAAACCATTTCTAAAAAAGTAAACAGATTGCTGATTATAAAGTCGTCCTTCCAATGAAAAGCGTAGATCAAGAGAAGATACACAGGGAAATGGGACACGTGACTTGTTGTGACGTATAATGTACCCGTATGCAGGAGGCGCCATCACTCAAATTTACAACCTCGTTCCCAGGGTCTCTCTTCTTCCCGCTCCAGGGGGCGGGAAGAGAGACCCTGGGAACGAGGTTGCAAAATTTATTAATAATAATTAATTAATAATTAATAATATTGGTCATAAAATGAAGGGGAAGGCGGTGTTCTTCGCCTTGTCGCCTTAATAACTGGGGAAAGACCTCCTGGATGCTTCCATAGGCTAACTAAAAGTCGGGATAAGTTGAAAATGTCAGAAAAAAGTCATTAAAGATAAACGAAATAAGAAAATAATTTGTACCTTCGCTTTCACTTGCATCATTCTCAGCATCAACTTGATCTTCCCTGAACGAAATAAAAATAAAAAACATTAAAAAATTAATCGAAATTAAAGTCCATACAAAGCCATACAATGAACATGATCCTAGTTTCCTTTGTAGCCGCTACTTGACTCGTCACGCAATATGGATGTGCGTGACACCAGAAACAACGGCCGTGAAGGACTGGAGACAACAAGTTACTGGTACCTTTGCGAAGTTTGTTTGCTGACCAGCAGTGACTGCAGGAACGAAGAACACAGAGAAGTAACGGAAGGTAGAACGTGCGAAGGTGTCTGCATCATCTGCAAAAGGAAGAAACACACCTTAGATAAAGCTCGTTATCAAGCACAGTCTGTTTACATGCCGAACCCTTGAATGCAGAGGTCCACACAGCGCGTAAATATAAAACTAGCCTGTTCCAGGCTCTCGGATAGTGGGGACGAAGCGAAAAAGCGAACGGCCGCGCGAAGGGAGTCTGGGCCCTGCTTCTCTCCCAGACTCCCTTCGCGCGGCCGTTCGATTTTCGCTTCGTCCCCACTATCCGAGAGCCTGGAACAGGCTAAAATAAAACGCACTGGTTCGTTTTTTGCCGGATCTTACTGTAGAGATGCTCGGGCCAGACGTCACTTGAAGTGTAAGAGAACGAAACTGAATGCAAGGCTGGCACTTCTACGGATTCAATAAAATCAGCCCTTTGCCGTAGTGTCAGATTGCAGTTGATTCTCGTTATTTTTCCTCGAATCGTTAGATAAATCCATCAGAAAAATCGAAAATAAATTCCCACGCTCACGACAAACGCGAAACTACTCACTTTCACGTGAAACGAAAACGGTAAAAGTTGGATTTTTGTCGTTCGCGGGAAAAACAAACGCGATGCTTAATCTTTCTAGTGTTTAATACTTACCCCCCAGCATTTCGTCAGGTTACCCTAACAGTTTGCTGGTTCTCATTTATACTCCTGGGTGGAGAGAGGCACTGTGAGAGTAAAGTGTCTTACCCAAGAACTCGACACAGTGACACCGGCCAGGGCTCGAACCCGGACCGCTCGATCCGGAGTCCAACGCGCTCAACCATGGGGCGGCCACGCCCCTCACAAGTCAATATTTTTAAAGCAAACCACGACGGCAAGAGCAACGAGAACGTCGCAAAACAACCAACTCACCTGTCTGACCACAGTGCTAGATGGAGTCCCTTTGACACTTTTCCCTACGCGCTGCTCAGATGTAGATTCGCCCTCTGAAACGGCAGATATCAATATTATTATCCATATTCCTTAAATACATTTTCACGCTGCCCACAGATGGTCAAGAAGCCCATGTTAACTGTCATCCGTACATAAAAGTTTGCCATATTTGGAAGTGGACTCAACTGAAGACTTGTCCGACATATTGGAAGCGCTGCTGAGTTTGAGAGGACTTTTAGGACATTTTAGTGTTTTTATTTTGCGACTCGTTGACATCCTGCTCAATCTTGCGGAATATCGTCGGGATTTTAGCCAACTGGGCCTGCGACCTCGTCGGCTAAATATCAGGCGATATTCCACGCGATTGGCAATGATAATTGTTAATCAACCTTCACTTTAGAAATTGCTTTAGTCATAGTGTGTACTGTTTATTTGGCGACCTTTGCAGACCTACATGTACATGTACGTCTGCTTCCTTTATCTCATCATTGGCATAAAATTACCGAAAATTAAATTTAGTCTAAAAAACTTATAGATACGATAAATTAATAGAGACTGTGCCCCTTAGTAACTGTAGAAAATATGAGAGGAATGCGTTAAATATTGAACGAGATATTTCTTTTTGAAAACCGTCAAATTTACAAAGTGCCACCCAGCCATACAAACATCTGTATAAAGTGTTGCAACTTTTGAATAAATCATTTAATTTGAAGCAGATTTCAAGCCGTTTCCTTTCAAACTTGACACGAAAACTAAATTTTGCATGCTCTTTCTAGTTACGACATCTGTTGTTAAATTGGGTGAATTAAATACGAGACGTAAACAATGAGGTCAGCAAAAAATCGTCCTATAGTCTCTGTTACTTACTACTTTTAGCAGATTGTCCAAAGATCTTGAAAAATTCCGTCTGCTCTTCAAACTGGCCTGCCATGGATTGCTGTAACAGAGCAACTGAGTAAGTTTCCTGTGATTCAAGAAGAGCCTTTTCCGCTCATTTACATACAGATATACGGTTCCATTGACCTTAAACACGACGATTTCAAATTCCACTCACTGATTGGCTGGGTATAAAGTCTTGGGTGATTTTTCATTGGTCCAGAGCACGTGAACAGTAAATGCCACGCACGTGTCTTTCCAATAGGCATTATCACTCTCAACTGGGGCTATCACGTGACAATTCTCTGGTAGAGGTGTCCAGCATAACCAGTTTTGATCAACGACGCGACAGAACACTTACTGTTTCAAACAAAAATATGCTGCTTCTAGCAGAGCCACCGAGACACAATTTTTGCACCACTAAGTTCACGATTAAGGAGCTACGTCACGGATGGTGCATTTTGATAAAATTGGCCAATTTTTTCAAGTTCGCCGTTCGTAATCCGTCTTTTAAGAATGAATCTTCTCCATCCTTAACCATCTTTTGTTCTATATTTAGTTTATTATTACCTCTTTGGTGTTTTTCTACCTTAGTAAACTAGTATTTTGAGGCTTTCTTCAAGGTGACTTAGCACTTCACAAAAACGATTTTAAAATATCGTGACATAGCTCTTTTAAAGTTGACTTATAAATGAGACAAATACTCGACCCAACAAAAAAGCGACATGTCACTCACCTGTGACATGGCCTGGCTCTCTTCGTCTGTGGCTTCACCACATTCCAAAGTGAACAGTTCCTGTAATGAGGCAAACATTGAGAAACAAGAAAAGAGACAAGAAGTTGAATAATGATAAAGTCAAGATTAGTAATTCTAGATCTGTGAAGTGTTGAGGCCATGTTCTTGTTCAATGGGCCATTTCCGAGTTGCCTTGTGCCTCTGTTTCAAAACGAGTCCTGGTGCAAAACCATTAATATGAAAATGAGTTTGATTTGTATTAAAATGAACTTGTGAGTAAAACTCATTTTCATAGCAAAGGGAACTCGGAAATTGCCTATTCTAACAACTCTCTTTCTAGAATAGAAACGCAGCTGTTTTACAGTGGTAAAAAAGTAACAGTCGGGGGAACAAGTGTCGGTTTTGGCAAATCTTCGTGGAAGCACTCGAAGAATTTCCGAATCTTTTTATCCAATCAGAAACTAGCGCGAGCACTCACGAGTACTCCATACGTCATGTTGCTTAGCAACTTCGGGGACGAACACCGCGGGCTCAGTCCCATCTCGGAGGTGGGATTTCGTCATCAACTGGCACTTGTCCCCCGACTAAGTAAGGTCAAGTTATTAAACGTTACCTGGTTCTTACTCAAGAAGTAAAGTTTGGACATTTTGATTGACTTGTTTTTTGCATTACTGCACAACAAACTTCCGGAATCAAATGCCGCTGACACAACATCTGTCTTCTTGCACACATTGGGCTGCACAGCCACAGGACGAGGGAGGCTGGGTCAAAAACGTTACACTGAAAAGAAAAAGCATGCTCTTGAAAACGTAAAAATCATAGTTAGTAGAGGGGAATGCCAGTCCCCCTCTACTAACTATGTAAAAATGTAAAAGAAAAACCCAACGTCATGATCTTTGTTGACTTTTCACATCTTTCTGTTGGTTTTCCAGAGTTCTCAGCCAATCAAAAAGCCAACAACCGCACGTGCAACTTTTTGACATCTTTTTGTTGGTTTTCCAAACTTCTCAGCCAATCAAAGAACCAACAACCACACATTTTACGTGGCATATTTTAATTTCTCCGTCTCACAGACCACATGTACATGTAACTTGGTGTTTGAGTGACCAAGCATGGAGGGAAACCAACACTCAGTTACTCATACAATAAAATAAATAAAAAACGGGAACAATAATTCCTGATCACATAACATCTGAACAAACTACCTCAGCACATCACTTACAGTGTGTTGTGTTCTTGTTAAACGCAACAAAAACACAGATTAGATTTGATTGTGGATCAGGCACCAAACATGCGACGGGAGCTTCTACACTCCACCAAACTAAAAAGAAAAAAAGGAAACATTAAAAAAATCAGTAATAGTGAACGTTCAAAGTCTGTCTGTCTTGTTCCCTTGAAATAATTTAAGGCCAATAATAATTATGGGAATAAAGCGGGTGGGACGAATATGGGAGGCAGGAAAAGAGGGGGTGGGAAGAGGGACTCCCAAGGTGGCGCGAACCGGGAGAAATAGGAAAAAATTTTGCAACATTGTGTATAGCCTGCGTAGCTGGCGGTATTGTTCGCACAAGGTAAAGTTTTTGTCAGCGGAGCGGGCAAAATGAGCGACAACGAGCGGCGCAAGCAGCGAGAGAACTCCCCACCCCAGACTCTCGCGGCTGTGCCGTTCGCTTTCGCAGCCTCGTCGCTTACGAATTTTTACTTCGCGTGCCAACAAGACCGCCAGCTACGCAGGCTACATTGTGCAATAGAAAAAGTACAAAGAATGGTGCAGGAACCGGAGTAAAAGGAATGGTAACCCCCTGTCTACCCCCCACTAGGCAGGTTACAGAAATACAATTACAATCGAAGCTCCCGTAAGCGGACACCATCGGGAAGCCGAAAAAAGTGTCTGCAACTGGAGCTGGCCACTTATGAGTATGTGTAAATACAGAGTTTGTATGAGCTAGAGTTCAAACAGGGTTTTGTCAAGGCGGCTGAAAGTAGAACTGTCTGCTTACGAGAGAGTCCGCTCAGAGAGCTTCGACTGTAACTTCAACTCACCTGAGCAGGAGAGAAGATTCCACACAGTTAGATATTGATTAGTGATGGAGACTAAGTACTGCGATGAGCTGTTGGTGCCAAACTGGATTTTCCTAATCAACACAGAAAATCAAAGATACGAAAACATAGTGTGAAAAACAAGAAAGTAATATTACTTTGTTTTGGGTGGCAAAACTTTCTTGAGCAATCCCTGACAACTTTACTGTTCAAGGTGCAATGTTACACCAGCAACTTGCAATGCAACGCCATTGCAGGAGAAGTTGCAAGGTACATTTAGATGTTACATAATGCAGCTGACAGATGCTAAGACTAAAACATTTTGTTTTTCCTACAACTAGCCTTCAAAATGTTTTGGTTGTGACCGAGATTGCAAAGAGGTAATGTTACACATGCAATGAATTGCGTCTGCAACCTAGTCTTGTAATAGATATGCAGTACAAGTTGCCAGAAACAATAACCTTAGATGTCGCTGCAGGACATTTAAATGTACCTTACATGCTCCTTACATGTACATGTACCTCACGCACAATCTAAAACAATTCACAGCTCCCTTGTGCATTATTCCCAAAAACATTTCTACTATATAATAAATTTATTATGTTTGGAAATGTTGTTATCATTTTGTTATTTTCCTGGGTAATGCTAGGATGGCATAGAATCAAGCCAACGTAACGACCATAAGGAAAATGTTATTCTAGGCACCTGTTTGACTCAAAGCAGTACAAACAACTGCTCCAAGCTTCGAAAGGGCCACAACACAAAACTAACTATTGCAACAAATAATAATTATCAACTACACATTACAGTGGAATCCCGATATCTTAAACCTCCAAGGGAAACGAAAATTGGTTCGAGAAATTGGGAGTTCGAAATATCTGGGGTAAAATTACAGTGAAACAAATCCAAGGGAAACGACTTTTGGTTCAAGTTAATCAGGATGTTTGAGAAACCAGGATTCCACTGTATGAATACTGAAAGTAAGAGTTTATTATAACCCTTTCTGTTTCACTCTCAGAGTCAAACCTTGAGTCAATAATTGTGGCTGTACATGTACCTTTGCCTTTTAATCACAGTTACATGTAACTAAGGAATGTTCCCATGTTTCACGGAGGGAAACAATTTTCTGTTTCAAATTAATTGTATCAAAGCTTCCCATTCAGTGTGTTGGGCAAGACTAAGCTTTCACCAGTCATAAATTAAAAAAAGAAAAAAAATTAAAAAAAAAAAAAATTACCAGAAAATATTATTGTACGCAGACAGGCTGTTACATGTACATTTGAAGGGTTGAAAGCGAAACTATGCTATGTGATGATTCGGCCTTGAAATTCCAAATTGCTCAGAATCAGCTGAATTTTTGCATGTAGTCTTCAATTTAATAGATAAACATGGACCTGTATTTTTTATTCGCTCGATTGTACTTAGTTTTCGAGAAAATTAGCATGCAAATAACCCAAGTTTTCCCTGTCAGTTCGGTGTCTTTACAAAAATCGAGCGAAAAAAAAAAATACAGGTCCATATTTATCTATTAAATTGAATACATGCAAAAATTCAGCTGATTCTGAGCAATTTGGAATTTCAAGGCCGAATCATCACATAGCATAGTTTCGCTTTCAACCCTTCATTTGCAAGCTTGCATGGTACATGTATGTGTGATATATATGTCTTACTTGATTTCCTCATCAGGGTAGGGTAAGGCCAGAGTTTTTCTCAGCTCATTCGTCTCAGGGGTCCATAAAGTAATAGTCTACAATGGCAAAACAATAAAACTAGGAATTCACTAAAGGTGTATATTTCCATAATCTGGTGTCAAAAAATGAATTACTTGTGGTCTTTGTCTCAGCAAGCCAGGACGGTAAATAATTTATTAGTCTACATATCAGAACACTTGCACCACTTGTGGAAAGAAATGATGGCACATTTTTTTTTACACAACTTGAACATATTTCTATCGGGGGAACAAGTGCCGTTTCTGCCTGTTTTCTTGCAAATTTTCGCTGAAACACTGAAAGAGTTTCCAATTCTTATTATCCAATCAAGAAACAGTGCGAGCACTCACAAGAACTCAAAAACTTGTTTTGCCAGCATAGCGCAATGAGGATCACGCCAGCATAGCGCAATGAGGATCACGCCAGCATAGCGCAATGAGGATCACGCCAGCATAGCGCAATGAGGATCACGCCAGCATAGCGCAATGAGGATCACGCCAGCATAGCGCAATGAGGATCACGCCCGCATAGTGCAATGAGGATCACGCCAGCATAGTGCAATGAGGATCACGCCAGCATAGTGCAATGAGGATCACGCCCGCATAGCGCAATGAGGATATGTCATGTTGCTAAGCAAATTTGGGACAAAAATCACGGGCTCAGTCCCATCTCGGAGATGGCATTTTTCCATTAACTGGTACTTGTTTCCCTGACTGATTTATGATCAACAAATGGTAATAAAAAAAATAACAAAACTAAACTAATTTTAATCTTGACATGTCATTTTCCAGGGTAATGCTGAGAAGTTGTGGACAAGAACTAACCAGCGACCTTTGGAAAATGTCTCTCTAGGCACCTGATTGACCCACAAACAGCAGAAATGAACTGTAGCGGGCTTCGATAGGGCCATACATGTACAATGTAAGATGACTTGGGCCCGTGCCCGAGAACTAGGCACGGACACCTAGTCTGAATGGGGCCTAAGAGATTTTGAAGTTTTGTAGCTAAAACATACCTGAAAATATTTTTTTTTCAGGATAAAGAATTCCATGTTCTCCCAACAGGAGTCAAACCTACATGTATGACCTTCTGCACACTGGTTGGATGCTCTACCACTCAGCTACAGGCTGAGACTTGTGGGAGCTTAGGCCATATGACTACATGCACATGGAGTTTCATGTGACAAACTTTCTGCATACTGCTAGGACTAGTTTAGTCAATACAGTAATAGCCCACGTATAAGAACCTGGGCCGGGTTGTTCAAAGGACGATTAAGCTAATCCAGGATTAGAGCGTATTTTGATTTCAGTTTGGTAACTTTTCAGTGAGGTTTTCTGTTTATATTTTTTTGTCCTTCAGTTTTGACTTTGACTTATCTCAAACTTTACAAAACATTAGCAGAGAAAAACACTTTTATACAAGTGAAATTGAAAGCTTGATTAACTTTTAATCGTGGATTAGCGTTAATCGGCTTTCGAACAACCGGGCCCTGGGTTTTAAGAACCTGTTAGGCTAAAATTTTTCATTTTAAGCCCCCTCCACATAAGAACCTATTAGGCTAAAATTTTAAGTTAGGTTCTTATCAGTGGGGTTGCTGTAAAAGTGTATAGGTAGAAACTGCTGAATTAAGATCATCATCTATTTAAAAGTTATGTTTTGTTAAGGACATATACTGTACCTGCACTGAACTGCCTATAGGCATTGCTCTATGGTACAAATAAATGATTTATACTGTATTATGAGATGATATTTATAATATATATAGTATATTCAGATGAAATTCGTATGAAAATATAAGAACCTATTTTAAGAAACCTTGGTAGCCTAAATTTGCTTTAAGTACCATTTATATAAGAACCTATTTAGGCTAAATTGAAAAATTCAGGTTCTTATACGTGGGCTATTACTGTATGTGAGATATGAGTGGAAAGAAACAATGGTGAATAATTTATTTTAAGCTTGGTAGAAAACAAAATGAGACAGATTTGATTCAGTCAGTGACGTCACAAGCTACTCGGAAAATAATTCTGAGTTCTCCTAACATACTGTACCTGATCATAAGCCACAGCTAGAAGAGATCCATCTTGTGAGAATGTCGCATCTTGACAAGGCTTATCGCCATAGTAACCAACCGATCGACAAGACCATGAATACTTCTTTCCTGGATGAATTGAATTAATGTAGTGGTATAGTGAGACAACAGCTATTGTATTACCAAAGTGAAGTGTCTTGCCCAAGAGCACGACACAAGGATAGCCTGCGAGTAAGTTCTCTTGGGGGTGGAGGTAGGAAGACTCTCTCCCCTACCCCCACCCCAAGAGAGCTTGCTCGCAGGCTACACAAGGACAATTGCTGCGCTTGAACTCTCAACATCACAATAAAAAGTATAACGCACTAACCATAAGCAACACCTCTGAGCATAACTCGCTGGCTGACTATTGGCAAACTCGCAATGTGATTGCCTACACAGGCACCTAATATTGATCCATAGAAGGTTCTCGTAACTGGTGCACAGTTTGACTGTAATTTAATGTTGACATGTCATTTTCCAGGGTAATGCTGAGAAGTTGTGGACAAGGGACTAACCAGCGACCTTTGGAAAATGTCTCTCTAGGCACCAGATTGACCGCAAACAGCAGAAATGAACTGTAGCAGGCTTCGATAGGGCCACAAGATGTAAACAGTACACCACCCTGTGTTCAAAATAATAACTTTTACCTTTGATAACTGCTTCTTCTGCAAGAATCCAAATTTTGAATTTTCCGTCCCTGCCAGCAGTCATGGCAAGTGGGCCTGTAGTATCATCTGTGTTCTGCTTGGGCTGGAACTGGACAGCCACAATCTTCTTGTCATGAGGAGGGTCCACACAAGTGTTTGGAACATAACTAAACAAGAAAATGAAAACAGATTCTCTATCTAGACTGTGAACAGTCCCTCTATTTTTGGCACTGAAATCATCACACTGTCACGTTTCATTGTGTTGCCGCCATCTTGGATTATTTGGCGAGCGAAATCTGGGGAGAGGACAAAACTACTCTCCCTGCTCCCCGCCCCCATACCCAGAGTAGTTTTTGTCCTCTCCCCAGATTTCACTCACCAAACAATCGAAGATGGCGCCTCCACGATCGAAAGTGGCAGCGCAACGATTTCAGCACAAAAAATAGAGGGACTGTGAACAGTCTATTCTCTCTCTTACTCTGTTATTATTTGCCATGCATGCGCAAGGAACAACCAATCAGAGACACTACATGGATCACTGTAGCGCTACATGTAGAAATGATTCAGTATGCACTTTATTAGCTTGAACCTCAAACGTCTCTCAGGGACTAATGGAAATGAAACACAGACATCCGTTTTCTCAGGCTAGAGATCATCCTGGTTGTCTCTTGTGGCTTTGTGTTCCTTTGCATCATACACTCATGTACCACAAACTTTGACAACAGAATGAGCTTGTGGTATGAAATCAGTAACCTAAGTCGACTGGAATAAGTAACAAATGCATATACTTGCAATTTCACATGATTTCAAGAGAAATCAGTTAGCTACAATATTTAACTCAGAGAAACTAAGGAAAAACATTAATGTCATGTTACCATTGATCACTTTTTTGTATTCCCAGAATTTGAGTCTCAGTTCCAAAGCAGTTTTCTTGTCATCTCTTCTCTCCACCTGGTTGAAATTGAGAAGAAACATTAAAAATTATTACAATCTACATACATGTAATTATACATAACAGCTATAAAATGAGGTGTGTAACAGAAATCCATTTGAGAGCGCATCACCTCAATACATTGAATGCTTTTAAGAGAACTTAGATGTTCATCCTTTTTCTCAGGAAATCTTCATCTCATTATTTGCATGTCTCGGCTATTACAAATTTTGTTGTTCCCTACATGTATTACTAAAACCTGTTATGGTTTGAATTCCCTTAGAGCATTGTATCTTAATACTACTCACAGTTGCCAACCAGCTTCCATCGTCACTAAATGCTACATGATCAATTTGGGTATAGAACATGTGCTCATGCTTCGTCCTGGAGACATAGTTCTGCCTTGCAACATCAAGCTGAAAGGGAAAAAGCGACTTAGTTAATACCACATATATGTACATGTACCTTGTGTCAGTGAGCCAGTCAGTCAGTATGTCCATCTGCCAGTCAGTCCATCAGTCCACCCATCAGTCAGTCCATCAGTCTGTCAGTCAGTCTATCAAGCACTGACTGTCAGTCAGTCAGTCAGTCAGTACATCAGTCAGTCAGTCATCCTGTCAGTCTTTCTATCAGTCAGTCCAACAGGCAGTCTGTCAGTTAGTCAACTGGTCAGTCAGTCCATCGGGCAGTCTGTCAGTCATTCCATCAGTCAGTCAGTCCATCCATCTCCTAGACGTGCGAATCCAGATTTACAGGAACATTCTGATATTTTCCACAGCAGCAAAGCAAGGCGAATCACCAAAACCAATCAGTAATCAGTCCTAGCTCTTCATTAAGAATTCATGTTACATGCATTGATAATTAAAAAAAATAAATATACTGTCTGGTACACGTAACTTTAAACTTACAGAAAATGCATGCTGGTCAGTTTGTGGCAGATAGAACTGTAAAACTCCAGGCATGTTGCTTGTCACCAGGGCTTTAGAGCGAGGATCATACACAATACCCGTATAAAGATTATCAACTGCAAAGAAAAACGATCAATAATTGAAGGGCCGAGGGCATTACCGACCTATATTGACTTTTCGGGTCATTTTAATGTTTTGCTCAGATTCGGCTAATTTTTGCATGTGGTCTTCAATTTACTCGACAAACATCGCCTTGTATTTTTTTTCGCTAATTTCCTCTTCGTTTTCGAGAAATAACGTATGCAAAAACACGTTTCTCTGACAATGAAAACTCAGTCTTTTGTTTCTCTGAACAATGAAAACTCAGCCAAGCACTAAAACAGCCGCCGTACAGAGATTTACAAATCGAATCAAGGCTTTCTACACCAATAACAAACTGATCTCACACCCAAAAATAATTAATCCGTACCCCAGCTTTGCAAGGACCTGTGAGTCACATAATTATTACTAGTATTTATTTACTAATGTTAAACAAATAAAAAAAGCAACTTTAAGGTGTAAGTTGATTGTTACAGCAGGTGTAAGGAATGGAACTTCATGTGTAATGTTAAAGTTTTTATTTTTATATATAGTACATGCAACAAATAACTTCAACTACATAAAAATATAAAATAAAGCAAAAACATTACTGACAGTGGAACTTACTTGTCTTAATCCTTGAATAGCACGTTTCACTTTCCACTCTATATTGTTAATTAATCTGATGACTGAAATGTGAAAAGGAATAACAAATAGGAGCTAAATACTTTTTGGTAGCATAAAGATGCTTTCTTGATATAATTCAAGGCATTTCAACAATTTTATTTCATTTCAAGGACCTTCCAGGTCTAACTTTAAAATTCAATGACTTTTTAAGACTGTGGGAACCTTCTTTTAAATCTTCAGAAATTTAACGTCCCACAAGACTGATACTGTATATGTACATCCACTGACGGCAGCCTTGTAGAGTAACATACCATTTTCCTTTTGACTGACAGCTGTCAATGAATCATCTGGACTAATGGCAAGGTGATTTATAGGAGCACCTAGTCTGGGAAGAAACTCTTTATGGTGTGTGCTGTATTGCCACATAACCAACACGCCTTCCTCTCCACCAGATAGTATATTGGAACCTAAAACAACAAGCCATGACACTGCAGATATAACTTTTGAATATGTGATGCGAAAAAAGTGGACATGTAGTACAGACCAACAGCGATGGATCGGGGGTTTGAGGGGGGTTTGAGGGAGTTGTAATCAAATCTAAGACATCTCTTGAGCTCTTGAGGAGGTGAACTGAGTGTGTCAATGGGACTCCTGGTGAGGGGGGAGGGGGGGGCACTCCCCTATATAAGCTATATACTTAAGGTATATATGTGTCGCCTCAAAGGGTATGGTTTTTGAAAATTTTGAAATCAAATTTTGGTCTCAAATTAGGTACATGATTGTACATGACTGTATGTTTTGACTGCCTGTGTGAAATAGGGTATACATGTAGATTTGTGCCATTTTGGCTTGAAAAGGGAGACATTTTTAAGGGTCAGGTCTGAAATTGGATAGGGGAAATCGCATAATATTGATCTAAAAGTGGGTAAGGGTTCAAAGAAGTGAGCGGCATAGCCCCACACAAATTTCTTGGAGTAACCCCTTCCCCTCCTGCGGATGGGAGTGTTTAGTGTTTATTCTGCTAAACAATGGCCCTGTTGGGGGAACTCGGAATTTTTTCCGAGTAGCTTGTGTCACTGACAGAATAATATCTTTCTCATATTTCTGCCAAGCTTAAAATATACCATCATTTCTTTCCGCAATGGTAAAAATAATTCTTAAATCAACTGGGAAGACTAGAGTATTGTCTGGTACATGTACAGTTATACATGTGTATCTTACCATCATGCGAGAAAACGACGTCGGAAACAGGATGTGGATGCCAGTGAAGAACCATAGTTATAGGATCTTCTAACTGATCAAGACCTCGCCTAAAGTTAAATTAAAAAAATGCAATAAAATCTGCTGAAAATGAAACTGGCCATATATTTCATGCATGTTTTTTTAGCATACACAAGGGAGATAAATCAAACAACTTGATTATTCTGAATCAAAACCTCTCTTCTCTGTGTTTGGATATCCCGATGAAATGCTGTCCCTCGTGTTTGATATTTATTACATACATGTAAAAGGCCTATAGAACCTATTCCAAAATGGCTGCCAATTAAAAAAAATGATTTTCTATGCATTTAAATTTGCCTCACTAACCTCGTTCTAGAGTAAAAATTATTTTGAATTGAATTGAATTAACAACTCAAAAACGAGGTTAGTGACAGCCATTTTGGAATAGGGTGTATTCACTGATATCACTGTGACCCTTGCTCACCATAAGACAATCCTTCCCAATCCTTCACCAGCAGCCACACAGGCTTCTAAAGGATGAAAGGTCGCACAAGTAAACTTAGCATTTCTGAATGTAAACCTGGTAAAAAAAAGAAAGAAGAGAACTGCAATTATTAGTAATGCACATGCTACATGTATGATTGGTTAACAGCTTTTGATTACATGTACATTCTAATAAATTTTATTGTATTATTACCAGCAAACTACAAAAAAGCTTGTAAATCATTTTCCTTCAGCTCGTTGGAGGGGGAGGGGGGACAGGAGGACAGGAGCAGGGGGACGGGAGACAGGGGGATGGGAGACAGGGGGAGGGGGGACAGGGTAGGGGAGACAGGGGGACGGGAGACAGGGGGAGGGGGGACAGGGGTAGGGGAGACAGGGGATGGGAGACAGGGGGATGGGAGACAGGGGGAGGGGGGACAGGGGAGGGGGACAGGGGGATGGGAGACAGGAGCAGGGGGACGGGAGACAGGGGACGGGAGACAGGAGCAGGGGGACGGGAGACAGGGGACGGGAAGGGGATGGGAGACAGGAGCAGGGGACGGGAGACAGGGGGACGGGAGACAGGGGGAGGGAGACAGGAGCAGGGGGACGGGAGACAGGGGGACGGGAGACAGGGGGATGGAGACGGGGACGGGAGACAGGGGATGGGAGACAGGAGCAGGGGGACGGGAGACAGGAGCAGGGGGACGGGACAGGGGACGGGAGACAGGGGGATGGGAGACAGGAGCAGGGGGACGGGAGACAGGGGGACGGGAGACAGGGGGATGGAGACAGGGGGACGGGAGACAGGGGGATGGGAGACAGGAGCAGGGGGACGGGAGACAGGAGCAGGGGGACGGAGACAGGGGGACGGAGACAGGGGGATGGAAACCCGGGAGTAAAGGAGGCAGGAAGTCTAAGGGAAGTGTCATGGGAGAAGAAAGGGCGGGAAGTGGGATTCCCAAGGTGGTGGGAACCGGGAGAAATAGTAGGCATCAGCACAAAAAGGAGGGAACCACAATGGAAGGGGCAGGAACCAGCGGCCGGCCTCCCAAACTAACATGTATCCTAAGTATTGTTTTAACAATAGCCTATTGTTAGGAAACAATACTATGACCTCTTAACTTAGGAGGGCTTTGTGAATCCGGCCTCAGGAGTAGAAGGTACAGGATGCGGGAAGTTCAGACCCAGGCCCTGCCACACCTCTCATTTGACTCAGGGTTTAACTATAAGATGGAAAGAGGCTTACATGTATTACTTACGTATTCAATTTTTCAGAACTGAAATTCCACAAGTGCAGATTTTCACCCCTGACAGATGCCAATAAACTGCCCTATAGAAGAGAAAAATGAAGGAAACTTTACTTATTTCTATATACAGCTGTAGTTGTAACTTTGGTTTCTCCAACCTCGTCCCCGGGCTCGAAGAAGACCCTGGCAAACAGCAGGTCACGTGTCTCCAAAAACATTGGAGATTTTGATTGTTTCAAAATGGTGGCGGGCTCACGATTGGCTAATTTTGTGGTCATGTGACCTGCTGTTTGCCAGGGTCTTCTTCGCGCCGCCATTTTGAATGCCGAGAAGACTCTGGGGACGAGGTTGTGGTTTCTCAGAAACCAAAGCCAACAGCTTGGGAATGGAATTTTTCATCCCAGAAATCTGTGATAACGGTCACTTCCACTGCGATTCTTGTTACACGAACAGCCAATAAAAAAATTCCATTCCCCCAGAGTCTAATCTGGCGACGACTACTGCTGACTGAGGAGACCGTTGACTCTGGGTATGAGATTGGGTAATACAGAAAAGGGAAGAAAAAATATATATTTAAATAAAAGTACAATCATGTAAAGTGTAACATATAATAATGAATGAGTTATTTTTACAGTGCTATTATTTACCTGGGTCACTCAAACAAAATTGACCAATCAGATTACAAGACGCAAACAATGAATTCCAACTAAAGTTGTTTGAATCTCGAGTAGACGGAAAACTGATCGTTCAAATGACTTTATTTGGAATTCACTGTTCATGCCATGTAATCTGATTGGTCAGTTTTGTTTTCAGAGTGACCCTGGTAACTGTAGTTATGTAGTAGTACTGTAATTGATGCATTTTCTTCAATAACTTACTTCACCACTGATTGTAGTCTGTTTGGAGTTGCCTGATACGTCAAGTAACACACTCATCTTTGGTTTCATATCTTTTTTACATTCTTTTGGATTAAAAACAGTTAAGCTACAATCTTCAGGATCAGGGACCCTTTGCTTCTTTAATTCTCCTTTTGTTTTGGGTTTCTTTGCTACAAAACAAACAACAGCTTTTATTACCAATTTGTTATTAAACAATAACAGAAGCTATGTACATGTAACAGGGGAAGGGTATTTGTACTATGGCTTTGCAAGAGATGCAGTGGCCTGATGGTTAGCGCACTGGACTCTGGACCAAACGGTCCGGGTTCGAGCTCTGGCCTAGTCAGTGTGTTGTGTCCTTGAGCAAGACACTTTACTCTCGCAGTGCCTCTCTCCACCCAAGAGTATAAAATTAATGGTACCAGCGACCAAATGCTGGGGGTTACCTGCAATGGACTAGCATCCCAAGCTACAGAAACTGGGATAAGCTCCGGCAGTTGTGGGCAACTATGCACATGAAGACTTAACTTTACTGCGGCTTTGATCCCCAGCTACATGTTATACCTGCCAACTCACACGCATTATGCGTGTATCACACGCCTGCGGATCGAAAACATCGATCACACGCATACAGGACAATTTCACACGCCTGACTCACAATTGCGGACTAATTATTGTTCTTAACCATTAACGTGAAAATTGGATTCAATTTCCACCCAAAATAGTCCAATGAACGGCGCTAAATGTCGCGTTTGAGTCCTAAATGTAAACAAGCAAGATCGCGCCGATATTTTGAGCTTCACACCGCGACATTCGGCAGTCTTCGGAAATCATCGGAACATGTTCGGGAATCTTCGGCAATGTTCGGAAGTCATCGGAACATCTTCAGCAATGCCTGCCACTGGAGAATCCCATACATGTAACTAGTACATCTACAAGATTTTAGGCTACTTTAAATAATTTATATTAAAATTCAGCTTGATAGCGAGGCTGAGAGGACACAAAAAATGTACAAACAAAAGAAATGAATAAACATGCTTGTTCAATTTCCTTTGCTTGTGTTGTCTCAACCTCACTATCAAGTTGAATTTTTAATTATATCAAAAGTAGCATATTCAGCTAAATGACCCTGCCAGTGTTTGTACACAGGGGGATAAAGGTAAATAAAAGTAATGGAAAGGTGAAGAATTATTCAAGGAATGAAATTTGCAATTTTGACCGTCGTGGGTAGTGATAAAAATTTAATGTCAAATCATCTGAAGTTTTCTATTTTAATATGCAACGTCGAGCGAGCAACGACAATGGAAATTTCAAGCGTGCTAATAGCAATTAATTCTTGCAGGAGCATATGCTCCTAATTCTTGCGTACCGTGGCTCGGGAAAAGGAAAACAACAAAGAGTGAACATAATGATAAATACAAGACCCTCGGGAAAAATATATCCTTTGGTGCACCCCCCTCCCCCAAGGAATTTCCTGGCCTTTGACCCCCCACCCCCTGGATTTCTAATCCCTTCTGTGGGGTGGGGGGGGGGGGTATGGATATTTTCTGGAACTACACAATTTGTCTGGTTAGGTAGCTGCCCTTGTCACTGGTTGTTGACCTGAACACTCTCTTATCTGGAACACTGTATTACGCAAACTGTACATGCAGAGACCATACCTTTTGAAGGGTTTTTTCCTTATCAGGAAGACGGATTCATTGTGTGCAGGATGAACTAATAATCCCTCTATAATGCCACCAAATCTGTATTTCTGTGGACAAAATTAATAAACAATTTACTATTAAAGGGACACTGTCCTGATTTTAGCATGATTTTGGGAAGCTCAGAAACATATCTAGATCATAGGAAGTTGAACAATAATGGTTTGATTCTGTAGAATAGCACTCGACAAATGACAGGAACCCATTAGGAAGTGAGGATGACGAGCGACAGCGAGGATGGAAATGGATTGCAATATGGATTTTTGAAAAAACGTCAGGATGTCAGTTTTTCAAAGTTTCAAATTTGGCTCGGAAATCTTTGAAATTTTGCAAAAGTTTTGTTGCAGTATGGAATTTCTTGAAGAAATTGCTTTTTATCATTTAGTTAGAGTTTATTAAGTTCTTATTTCATAGATTTAGGGACCATTTCATGCATTTATAACAGTTTTGAGCAAATACGCCGGGAAAGTGTCCCTTTAAAAGACCCACAAGAATGATTTAAAATGAATACATAGTTACATGTACATGAACTCCATTTTATATAATATATCAAACACTCGAGAAAGCGCTTCATCGGGATATCCAAACACAGAGAAGAGAGTTGAAAATCCGACGTGCAGCAGAGTATTTCTGACAAATTTTGAGGTGTTTGGAAATGTGATGAAACACTGTCTCGAGTGTTTGATATACAATTGTATCTTCTCAATTGAAACTAAAATTAAGGAGTAAACGGAGAAATAAAATCGTAAAAATCTAATGCTAAATATATGCTGGGTATACAATGTATAAACCTCCGACACGGTTATGATTTCCTTTGTTTTAACTTGATGAATTGTTAATGAGTTTGAGAAATCTAGACATGTATAATTTATAATTTTGCTGAATATGACTTCTATGATCACTACATGTACATGTACATGTACTTGATGCAAATATTATAAGTACATGTATTACCTTAAGTATACGTCCATCTGTATAGTCCCAATATATTACATCTCCAATTGTTGAACATGAAACTAACTGGAGGTAAAAATAAGGTACATAATACAGACTGTGAAGAATTGATATACTGTATGAGTGTACTGCTGGGACATGAGTGAGAAGTGATCAACAAGTGGTCAAGCAGTGTAATTGCAATAAATACTAATTGCCAAGAAAAGGCGAAAAGTTTACACTAGCTAGTATTTAATTACACTAGGCACCGCAATGTTTTGTGTAACTACATGTATCTTGTATCGCTGAAAATGATGCACCATTGCAAGACAAGTTTGCATGAGGGAACTGTGCAATGTTAAAAAAATTGCTGTAGCATTGCAGCAATCGTTGCAAAAAGCAAAACTTAGTATAGTTCTAGCTTTTTACAATGATTCGTAATCCAGCAATGAAAACATTGCAGTTCGCATTCATTTCAGGACACATTACACTACTATGTTACAACTTGTGACACAACAAAAGTGTGAGAATATTGCCTAGTGCAACATCATCTCACTAAAACACAGTCTCCACAAAATGTGTTTTGTTTTTATTTTTCAAATTGTGCAGTTCAAGAAAATATCCATACCCACCCCAAAAAAGGTGATTGGAAATTCAGAGGGGGAGGGGGTTCTCAAAGGAAAGTATGAAGTTAAACTGGAAATTCCAGAGGGTGGGGGTGGGGGGTTCAAACCAAAAACCTTCCATGGGGGGATATGAATATTTTCTGGAACCACACATTTACATTGTCGTCAAAAACGAGTCCAAACAATGTTAAGGGGTTATAAATATAAACGATGGTTAAAATATAGATATTGTGGGTAAGAGGATGGTCTGATTTGATCAAGAAATTAAATGTTTATACTAATCATGTGTTCATAGTTAATTAACTTTTGGAATGGGTTCCAGGATTTGCTAAAATGATCTTTCCTGCACAAACCTGTAAGTGATTTCTAGGGTTTACTTTAATATCTGTAACCTTTCCCTCGTGTCCTTTAAGTTCGCGTAATAAATCGCCAGTCGAGGTGCTGTAAACTCGTATTCTTCTACCACAACAGCAAAACAAGATCCTGTACACAATGGCAAACAATTAGGGCTTCAGCAACTTGACCTGATTGGCGTAATGTGGTAAATAAAGCAACAAGAATGATCGCTTACTTTGAGTCTTTACTGAACACTGTTCGATGTGAGACTAGAGATTCGCCTCCAATCAGACGAACCGATCCAAAATGCTGTACGATTTCTTCCTCGCCGAGCACCATTTTGAAATCCGCACGTGGTAGGCTCAATATCCAGCGGTGTTCTTCACAAGCGCAGAACAAATACCTTGTGTAATCTCATTGAAGTGTATCTTCGTGGTTTACGTCGGAATTTTCGGATTTTTGGTTTTGATTGCTATCTTTTAGAGTGTCTACTAAAACAATTCGTTTTCTATGAGAGATAGTCAATGAGGTATGATTGGAAGGCTGGATGTTTTCGATTTCCACGAGGCTATGCACGTTCAGTAGGGGACTGATCCGGCCAGCGATTTTCGTCCCCGAAGGACTTCCCCTTATTGCGCTTACCTCGCGAGTGCTCGCGCTAGTTTCTGATTGGATAATAAGAATCGGAAACTCTTCCAGATTTTCCAAAAAACGGCACTTGTTCCCCCTACTGGGTTATAACTTGCATTGGTTTTCTCTCGTTAATTTTATATATAAAAAAATAGACTTGGATTCAAACAAACTTTCATGCAGTCCCAAACTCACTCTCGTGTTTGCATCACTCTGTAACTGGCAAGCTAAGCCTTCGTAGCTGGCGGTCTCGGTTGGCGCGCGATGCAAAATTCGTAAGCGGCGAAGCCGCGACAGCGAGCGGCAAAGCCGCGAGAGTCTTCGCCACTTACGAATTTTGCATTGCGCGCCAACAAGACCGCCAGCTACGCAGGCTATAAACAAACGCGTTTTTTAGTTCTTGAATCAACTAGCTTGCGAACGTTCCTTTCTTGCTGTTATTTCATGGCGTAAAAAACGTCTGCTAAGCCCTTGCCGAACGTTGTCTCAAGTAATCGCAAATTTGAAACACGAAAATGGGTTAGGTTGTTCAAAACAGCCTCGCAAGTGCGTGCAAATTTGATCTCGATCAAAGTAAACGCAAATCATTCCAGGTGTACGCAACAGGTGGCCTAACGCGATTACATTCGCGGTGGCCTAATGGTTTGCGCGTTGGACTCTGAACCGGGATCATTGTGTTGTGCGAGTATAAATGGGAGGTAAACTGCGCCGGATGGACTAGCATCCAGTCGCTTCATGCTACAGAAACCGGGATAAGCTCCGGCACGTTACCTACCATAGCCTGCTATGCTGGAGCAATATAGAGTGCAAGTTGGAGGGCGCGGTCGAGGAAAGAGATGCGCCGGAGGCGAGAAAACGCTAATTTTTTTTTTCTCGCCTCGCGCGTTTCTCCCTCGCGTGTGCCCCTCCAACTCGCGCGTTTTCTCCCTCGCGAGTGCCCTTCCAACTCGCGCGTTTTCTCCCTCGCGTGTGCCCCTCCAACTCGCGCGCTACATTACTCCAGCAGTAGAACAAGTCTAAGCACAATGACTGACCAAACATGGCTTACAAGTTAATAATTTTATTTTAAAATATGCTTTGAACAAGGCAACATCTTTTTGTACATGTAGGCTTAATATACTCACAGAGAGCAACAACAAGAACTATGTCCATACTATAAAAGTTGTACTACACGTTTTGAATAATTTACTGCCAATGGAGTATGGAATATTTTAATGCCTAAAGATGTACAGCGATGCTAGTATTCAATACTTAATAGAAAACGAAAAAAAAAAAAAAACACCCGTAGCTTCTAGTTTTTCAGGTCTGTTAGACATTCATCTTTCTACACTACTAAATATAACTTATGGAATATTGATGCTATGGAACAACTGCACAACGGTAAATATTTCTGAAATATTTTCTTTAAAATCATTTTTCTTGTCAAAAGATCATTGTAAAAACTGCAACATCTATAAAGCTATGCTATGTTAGGGCCTGTCTATATGGAAAAATGTTGTCCCACCCTGGGCGAGAGAACTTTTCATAAATCGGATTTAAATAGCAGCGAACCGTTTACGTGAGAAATCGCAAAGTTGGCTCAGGGTGCAGGATACCCTTGGGTGGAGAGTTACTCGCTTTGAAGGTAGGGTGACCCTGGCGGGCGAGCCAACTTTTTTCCGTATAAAACACTTTGGCTGTTTTTGCCTCGCCTAACAGGGACACGTCGGGCACATATAGAGCATGCGCGAACCCGAGAGGCCATGTTTTGGCTCGGTCAGGAGGGACAACTTTTTCATATAAACGCTCGGTACAAGATGGCTCGGAGGGGAGGGTAACCCTCCCAACAGGGACAGCTTTTCTCCATGTAAATAGGCCCTTAATCAGCAAGTTATAATGTTCATTAGTACGTAATAATTCTCAGTTAATGGGATCACAAATGAGTGTGTGTCCGTTAGAGGACGTACGACTGTAATTACAGCTGTTTCGAGAAAGGTTGTCGGAAAAAAACGCACGCGACAATCCCGAAAGGTATTGTGGGTAGTTCTAAGTTCACGGTTCCTTGACTTCAGCATTTCAGGAAAATCTGAGAAAATGGCACGAGATGCCATGGAAGTATGTTTGCGAGTGCTAAAAGAAAGCAACAAAAGTAGGTTCGACAGCTACAGTGTCAGGAACGTACCTTGCTGATCATATCCCAGATTACCTTTCGAGATTGTCGCGTGCGCTTTTTTCCGACAACCTTTCTCGAAACAGCTGTATACGAATTCAATGGGAAAGCGAGCGAGTATTTAGACCATGACATCTATAACAGCTCCTTTTCTTCTACACATCAACGGCTGAGGGATATCTTTGTCAGCTGGCTTGAAGTTCAGCTCTACAGGCGATCCACCAAAATTCACAGCGATTCTGGTGGAAAGAATAAAACTACATTAAAGGGACACTGTCCTGATTTTAGCATGATTTTGGGAAGCTCAGAACATATCTAGATCATAGGAAGTTGAACAATAATGGTTTGATTCTGTAGAATAGCACTCGGCAAATGACATTAAGAAGCGAGGATGACTAATGATGGCGAGGATGGAACTGGATTGCAATATGGATTTTTGAAAAAATGTCAGGATGTCAGTTTTTCAAAGTTTCAAATTTGGCTCGGAAATCTTTGAAATTGTGCAAAAAGTTTTGTTGCAGTATGAAATTTCTTGAAGAAATTGCTTTTTACCATTTTGTGCATTTATAACAATTTTGAGCAAATACGCCGGGACAGTGTCCCTTTAAAGTGCAACTAACCCCCCAAATTTTTTTTCTCTCTTAAAATCTATCTATTGCCCCGATCACGTCTGCGAAAAAAAATTATCGTGATTGATAAAATCCCCGCGTTTCTACAGTTGTTTAAAGTCAGGCTTTCCATGTTCACCACCGCGCAAATGGGAGTCCTGGGTCGAGCAATGTGACGTCAAAGCAGGAGTGTGAATTATCATGTTTACAAGCATTTGACTGGGAATCCTTCGAGCGTAGATATTCTTTTCGTTATTTCCGAGCCGTTTTATTTCGAAAGCCACAGAATTTTAACTCAAGCTAGATATGTCATCTAGTGACTCAAATTCGGAGTCTAGTTACAATTCGGAAGACTATGACACAAAAATGTTGAGATCGAAGTGGAAGATGCACGGGTCGCAAGCTTCCCGTGATGATCGAAGCACACAGATGGGATGGCTTTCGCTTATGCCGACGAACCGTATGTGGACGAGGAATGGCTGAAGAAATACGAAAAGGAGGAAGAAGAAGAAGACAAGAAGCTAGAGGAAGCAATTCAAGCTAGACTTGATGGCAAAGAAAGAGTGGATTCTTGGTTAGTCTTATCACTAATACTTGTCAAACCAGATGTAAAACAAATAGATTCGCAATCGATACTTCAAGTAGCAATGAGTAAGATATCTTCTTGGATGAACTGCCCGGTCACCTGGAATGGACAACTAAATGCGAAAAGGAGGTCAAAGCGAACGAAGAGTCGAAAAGAAAGCACAAAGGACCGCTTAGATAGCACTGAAGAAGTCAGTCAATGGTAAGCAATTATTGTCACCTATAGTACTCCCATGCATCGATATACGCGAGGCCGTATGATCATTTATATTTTTGCTTTAGCGAGTATGTATTTTGTAAAAGCAATGGTTATTCTGTTAAATGCCAGCTTTTTCACCATTTTAGAGGGTTTTTGATTTTTACAAAAGCCAAGTAAACTGTCGCAGTTTTCTCTCGCTCGCGGCTTTTTTTCGATCGATTGAAAATCGGCTTGCTCCGCGCGGCTTTGCTCGGGCCTGGAAATTGAAGCCATAAAAAAACAAGCTGAAAGGAAACAAGCCACATCACTACAGTTTTGACATCCTCAAACGTTTGTCGTTGCTACTCCAAATAACCACCATAGTGAACTAAGTTAATTTTGAAGTAAAAACCGTCAAATAAATAGCACTTTTTAAACCTCGATAAGCGAAGTGGACCTGTTCCCTCTGTAGTCCGCATTGATATTACGATGAGTATTACGGTTTATCGCACTGCTTATTTCCCGGCCTCAGAAAAACTTTTGGAGTTCAAATCTTTTGTCATTTTTCCTATTTTATCCTTCGAAAGAAATTCGTCTTTGACTTTCATCAATATTCCTGAAATTGCTTCGCACGAGGGTGAAATGTTAACGCCATTACAGATGCGCGATACTACGGATGAATGCTCGGATATAAATTTCTACGCTCGCGCTACTGAATTTTCATGGGCTTACATTTCTGGCTATAGCGATGGTAGAGATAGGTTCTCGGTAACATTTGGTCGATGGCTAGTTGGGTTGGCTTCGACCGGGTTAAATAGCCTTTGGAAGTCAGCCTGCTAGAAGTGCGCGGACAAATTCTAGACGGAGTTCTTGAGCAATGGCTCTCCACAGTCCCACTTTACTTCGTTCGCTTGAGTTTACATCCACCGTCTTTTTCGTATTTTCTCGACGATCGCTCTAGAATGGTATAGTATACCTTTCTCTAAATCTGGGGTGTTACTGCAACGGCCAATAACGCACCTGGAAGGCGTTTCTACACACTTTTCGAATGTGTATCGCATCTTCCTGAAGGAAATGAGTGGACGCGAAGGATCAAAGGCTCCTGAGTTGACGTCACTAGCCGCTAAATTCATTCCCAGTCAAAAACGCGGCCGTGAACAAAAATGGCGGCGTTTTTTGGTCACTTTGCCGGGGCACAGAAAATCGAGGATTCAACCAAATCCAAAAAAAAATTCGCAGTTAAGTTTCAAATAACAAGTAACATTTATTTAAGCGAATAAAAATTTTTGGGGTTAGTTGCACTTTAAGGCTAGCCTCATACGGAGAAGCTCTTTGAGCTCGTCACACGGGAGGAAAGATCAAGTGACGAGCACAAATAATAATCCATCTCAATCTTCCCCAAATCTTAACCATCCTTGTTCCTTTTTGGCTTAGTATTACCTCTTTGGTGTTTTTTTTAGACAATGAAACGCATTCGTACATTTCAGAGCAGGACAACTGAGCACAGTCTAATTCCAAGTTGAAACGTTCTATTGCACAAAAAAACTGCAACGTTTTTCCCCAAGAAGTGTTGCGTGACGACCCAAATAACAGCTGCGCGAAGGCGGAGACTACAGAGCAACCATATTTGGGTCGTCACGCAACGCTTTTTCCCTAAATAGAGGATATTACACGGCGGCGCGAAGATATGAATTTTATTTTCGAGTGGTAAAAACAATATTTTACGAATGAGCGCAGCGAATGAGTAAAATATTGTTTTTACCACGAGAAAATAAAATTCATATCTTCAAGCCACCGTGTAATTTCTTTTATTATATAGACAAACAACAAAAGCACAAACTTTATCACGAACTCTTGCAGCTCGCGATCGATGGCTGGACTTTCCGAATTTCTCTCCTTTCGTCTTCACTTTCTAGGAACTCCTTGAATAATTTAAAGTCATATGAAGTTTTCTTCTTCGTGTTAACATTTTCCTACTCCTCAGTGAACGATTTCATGTCGGCTTCAGTGAATTTCACGAATCTATCGCTCGCCATTTTTCAACCTTGCACAAAAAGCCATGCAAAAGCGGGAAATGACGTCATCGATATCCTCACTAGTGAGGATATGGAAAATACGCCACTCGGGTCCCGGATGTAGTTTCGTATGAATTTTACGAGTGGTCTATTTTCCATTAAAATATAGACTGAAAATTTCGCGCGCTCTGATTGGTTAAAAACCATGTTTTATCAGAGTATAAATCATAGAAAAGCGTGTTTTATCGTTTCGCGCGCGTAAATCTATATTTTAAAGCACATAAAGAAGCCAAAACCATGTATTATACTGTCATAAAAACACTCCGGGAATTTGAGAACACTTGAGAAATATAGAAAACACTCGCCTGCGGCTCGTGTTTTCTAAATTTCTCTCGTGTTCTCAAATTCCCGTCGTGTTTTTATGACAGTATAATACATGGTTTTGGCTTCTTTATTTGTTAAGTAAAACACTCGTGTCTATATAATAAGAAGAGTTACGTGACGACTCAAATAAATAAAAAAGAGCTGCGAAGGAAACTACAGCATAGGAGTTTGTTTTACCTGTCAGACACATGCACAGGAGCAGACATGTCCTGTTGTGATTCTGCTTGCACTAACAGCTTGGCTACCAACTCGACCACGTGCTCTGTGTGGAACATGAAGTCACCTTTCAGGTGATTTTTATCTTGTTTGTCCTGCAGAAAAGTGAAGGCAAAATTGCGAAAATCAGCTAAAAGAAATAAGAAACAGAAAATATTTAATCGTGCCCTGTTCGGTAGGAGGCTAACCAGTTGGCTATTTACATAGCATAGCCAAGGCGTTGAACTCGGTAATACCGAGAACAAGCCCGTTAGTGATACAAAGGGTAAGGTAAAGCCGTACTCGGGCCAAACTGGCCCACAACCTCGTTCCCAGGGTCTCTCTTCTTCCCGCCAAACGCGATTGAATCTCAGTTCAATCGCGTTTGGCGGGAAGAAGAGAGACCCTGGGAACGAGGTTGACTGGCCCACACTGCCTGAGCTTATCCCAGTATCCTTAGCACGAAGCCGACTAGGAGTATTGCTACTCCCACTGGATGGGATGCTAGTCCATCGCAGGTTAGCCCAGCATTTTGTCGCCGATACCCATTTATACTCATGGGTGGAGAGAGGCACTGTGAGAGTAAAGTGTCTTGCCCAAGAAACACAACACAATGACCCCACCCGGACCGCTCGATCCGGAGTCCAACGCGCTAACCAATAAGCCCACCGCGTCTCCCACAGTGGTACGAATAGAGGACTTAAAACACTCAGCAAGGAAACAGAGCTATAAAAGTCACGCACCGTACGAATGTGGAACACGATGACTCCATCCTTGAGCGGACTCACGGAAATTCTCTGAATATCGCCCAGGTCCACGTAGTGTTTTGTTAGAAGTGACTTGGGATCCAACACTAGCATTTCTGAGTCTGACACAGTCAAGATATGAGGCACCGCCTGCAAAGGAACAAACGGTTTTCAACATACAATTCTCATAACTTAACAAAATCAATTTGATAACTGTTTGAATATAAGAGCATGCCTGCGTACCTTGCCATCTTTCCTGTTGATTTTCAGCACAGAGTCCGCCCACACTATACGCTGGTTGTTGTTCTTGGCATTCTTCTTCCACTTTGGATTCGACATGAGATTCGCTCGGTCGCTTTGAAAAGGAACTGGTACACTAAAAATATACAATACACAATTAGCAATTAACGCAAAGATTTGCTCAACGCAATAAACAAGAGCAAGAAATAGGCGTACAAAAAGGCAACCAACGGATGGTTTCGGTAGAATATCGGAAGATAAGATACTTTATTTACCCACGTATCACCAGGAGCTAAAAGAAGCTCGTTAAAACGTGAACGTGAAGAAGGCCTGTAATCGCCTTGGATATTCGGTAAAGTGTGATAAAAAAACTGGACTTTTCTTTAGTGAACTGTCATCTCGAACTTTCGATATGACAAGATTAATGCCTCTTGCTTTCGGAGAGATAAAAATGTCGCCGTTTTGGGTAGAAACAAAGGCCAGCTAGGATTTTCGGAGAAGCAACAGCAGCTCGTGAATTCGGGTAATAAGATCAAAGTGGGTTAGTTACACAAAACTAAACAATATGGGAAAACAACTATATTCTAAGGCTTTTGCTTAAATTTCCTCGTTGTGTGGCCCTGATAAAAGGGCTAAGCTGCTTACGTGGAAGGATAGGAGGATTTCTTGTCTTTGAACACCTCACTGGCTTGCAGTTTTTCTTTCAGAATCGCTTGTTTCTCAGGAGGACAACGGTCTCTGAACTTCTTGCACTGGAGAGATAAGAGATGGAAACAGAGTGAATGAACGCATGTGTCAAGCGTAAGAAAATCATAGCCATTATTAACTGTTACAGTAGTGTTTATTATGCTGTACAAGGTGGTTCTAACTTTTAAGTCTGTGGATGAAAAACTAGTGTGTGTGACCATTCAAATGAAAGCTATTGAGCAGTACTTTCATGTGGTACTGTTTATTATGCTTTACAGAGTGGTTCTAACTTACTCTCCAAGCGTGGTATATATCCTTGAGGAGACCGTTAGTCTTTCTAAACATGGGTGAAGATGAGGGCCAATGGGTGTCCACGGGAGAGACAGACGGAAGATTCTTCTTTAGCGAGGTCAGGAATCTGTAGCACTATGATATATAAACACAAGCACAAGTCAAGCGTCATTTTGTTTCTTGTCGAAGAAAATGTCCGTAAAGCCCGGGCCAAACGTAACGAGAACGACAGTCGCCGAAAGTTGAAGGACAAGAGTTTTCTTCTCCTCTTCGACTATCATCAAGCGTGGAGCAAGCGAGAGAAAACTCTTGACGACTCTCAAGAACAAATTGAGCAAGTTTAAATTCGACGAGAGCGCACGAGAATCGACGAGAGTCGCTGAGAGCGCATAAAGCTGAACCCGGGCCAAACGAGTATGAGAGTTGTTGAGAGTTCAACCTCTCGCTCTCGTTTGGCCTGGAACTCTCATGCACTCTCAGCGATTCTCGTGCGCGCTCGTCGAATTTGAACTTGCTCAAATTTTTCTTAAGAGTTATCGAGAGTGTTCTCTCGTTTTGCCCGAGGTGATTTTAGTCGAAGAGATTTAAAGAAAACTCTCATGTGCGCCAACTGTCATTAACTCTCATCTTCGTTTGGCCCGGTCTCAAGACAGTAGCAAATACAATTACCAAATCGACAATGAAACGAGCCACTATGACATACCAAGAAGAGTCGAAGGAACTTGATGATCTTTGGAGCAGCATTCCGTCTGAACTTTGGATTGTACAAACGACGAACCTACATAACATAACAAATCTTCTGAGCTGTTAGCAAAACAATGTCGCTTGATTGTTGGATTTGAGCGAGTTTACAAGAACTTTCAGCAACAAATTAGTTTTAATTGAATTCTGATTGATTTAGACAGAAGGCATTTTTCGTAAATTTGGGTTTGACGAGGGCAAAATTACTCCGAAGATTCCCGAAGACCTCCGAAGATTCCAAATCGACCGCAGACTTCCGACTTTTTCTGAAGATGACCCGAAGATTTCCGAAAATCACCCGAGGTACTTCGAAGATTTTCGAACGTAATCGGAAGGTCAGAATATATTTCCGATAGTTTTCCCGAAGATTGCTGAATGATCGCTCGATGTCTTTATTGCACTAATTTTGCCCTTTATGTTATTAACAAGTAATCGCATGATTTTCTCATAATCCTTAATTTTATGAAAACCTAGTGTGTGACCATTCAAATGAAAGCTATTGAGCAGTACTTTCATGCGGTACTGTTTATTGTGCTGTACAAGGTGGTTCTAACTTTTGAGTCTGTAGATGAAACCCAAGTGTGTGACCATTCAAATGAAAGCTATTGACTTAAAATTAAAATATCACGCGTATTTTCAGATTTTGTAAATTTCTGAAACACGCGTGATATTAATCATTAATCATTAATTTTATTCTATACATCGTTTTTAGCATGATATATAATGTACCACTAAATTCTCTCATATAACATTAAAGGAAAGTATGGCAATCATTAATGAGAGTTCACAGTTCAATCACCTTCCAGCCTGTATAGTAGGCCGCTATTATAGTGGCGGCCTGAATGCGCTTCTTTTCAAGGACCATGGATCTGTAAAGTTTGCGGGCCTAATGAAATGGAATGCAATGAATGCCAAACAAAACAAAATAAGCAATAGCCTGTAAGTAAGCTCTCTTGGGGGTGCGGGGTAGGGTACTCTCTCCTCTACCCTATGGGGTAGGGGTGAGGTACTCTCTTCACTACCCCCACCCTCAAGAGAGCTTGGTCGCAGGTTAAATAAACAACAGAATAATGATTTAACGTGTTGGAAACAATAAACTGTGAGAACGCAAATGCAAGTAAAAACTGATAAAAGTAACACAAGTTCTCTCCCAAAAAGGCACCGTATATAAAGATAAACCTCCAAGATTGTGACGTTCGTTGACGGCAAGCAGTCGTCGAAGAACGCGAGAACGCGTGACTCGAGTGAGAGTGACTCCTTTAAGTCACGCTTTCTCGCTTCGCTCAGTCACGCTATCTCGCTTCAGCTCACGACATTTCATATACTAGCCTGGCAGCAAGCTCTCTTGGGGGAGGGGGTAGAGAGAGAAATAGGGAAAGAGTACCTTCTCTTTCCCTCTTACTATCTCCCCTACCCCCACCCCCAAGAGAGCTTGTTTGCAGGCTATTCATACACCTTTCACCAAACAAAAGATCGTACTTTTACGTGCGTCACGAAGAGTTTCACTGTTTTAAAATTGTTCAAAAGTAGACTAAAACAGATTCGACCTCTTTGCAGTAGTTCACTGACTTTTTTTGTAATATTTGTACACAATCGTTTCGGTTTGTTTGAACCATACACGACACGTAACGAATCACATACGACACGTAACGAACGGAACGAAGAGAACTAAGAGAAGAAAGTGTTCTAATAAGGAAGAAGAACCATAAATTATCAATACGTCTGCATGATGTCTAGTCAACGTATCCTGACCTGCCATCCATAAAAGTAGGTACGAATTACACCAACAGCCCAAATGCAGGCCTTCTCGTATAACATGGCTTTGTAGAGCTTCCGCGCCTGAGAAGTAAAACGGGGTAGGGTGGGGTAACGCTAATTTAGACAATTCTGCGACGGTGTTAAAATCGAGTAAACCCCCTTAAATAATGGCTTACAGAGATTCTAACGAAGAACCTCGCTATTAACGCAGGTGAAAAGAAAAATACAGATATGGAGCAGCGAACTTTAAGGTAGAGAAATCGAAAAAATAAAAATTAAAAAGCTAAAAAAAATCAGAGTTTAATATTAAAGCAAAACAGAAATTAAATTGCAAGGTGACATGATGGCTGTGTATGTGATGAGAGTGATGAAGTTATACGTGACAATCGTGACATGTTAGTGTTAATGGTTTGCTGTTGGTTTTCGTTACGTTAAGGACCGGACACACGTAACAGTTTCAGCCACAAAGTGGCCACACGCTGCACTATTGCACTAACATTGCATGCTAAAGTTTCAGTCGACGTGACCACATGCTGCAACATTGTTGATTTTTAATTGTTGCGCGAAACAATTTCAGCTATGGACACACGGCCGTGTGTCCGGTGGCCCGGGCGAATCCATGGTGGTTAATACGTGTCAATTCATTCTCAGCCTTATGGGAGATTTAGTGTTATATATAAGCTAGTTAGTTTTAAGGTTAGTTTAGGGTGGGGATTAGTTTTACGGTTTAAAGATGATTTCCAGTCCGTACTGCGCATGCTCAGGGTTTGTTTACATTTTTGTTTTGAATTTGTTGATACGTTACACTTTGGTGATAGCGTACATGAAGTTGTTATGAAGTTTTTGAGTCCGCCATTACGTGTCGTTGAGTTCCTGAATGCTCGATGAGCTGAAACGTCGGTTTGGGATAACGGAGAGGTTCTTCTACTCGTTATTATTGTTTGGCATGGATATCTGGCGTTAATAATGAAGAAAAATGAAAGTTTGTACAACAATTTCTATTTTCGTAAGTATTTACATTCCTTCGTATGCGACTCATAAACATAGCAGGCGGAGATTGCGCAGTACGGACTGTAAATCATCTGATTAGTTTTAAGGTTATTGTTATGGTTATCCTAATCTTAACTCCCATAGGCCAGGCGAGGTCCACTAAAGGAACGAAAGCCGTTGTTATTGTACCTCTCTGACCGAGAATACAGTGTTCAACGTCATGCAGTTATTGAACTTTAATGTGATTAGTTCAACTGGAATTATTGACTGTGTTATTTTATGCCTGGCAAATAATGTGAATTGTTATAGTTATTGCTGGCATTAGTAAGGAAAGAAGGCTTTCCATAATAATAATAATAAAACAGTTGTTTAGCCGGTCTTGTATGCCGTGCAACTGTCTCCCAAGGCGTACTCCTCAAAATTGTGGTAGGGGTGTGCCGCCCGCTTCTTCAAACCCTTACCCGTTTTCAGACCAAAATATGCTATTTTCCATACCCAATTTTCAGACCTGACTTTAAAAATTTTCCCCTTTTCAAGCCAAAATGGCAAACATCTATACCCTATTTCTGGCAAACAGCCAAAACATACCCAATTTGAGACCAAAACGTTCAAACTCTATACCCGTTTTCAGACCAAAACGGCTCAAAAAGCATATCCTTTGGGCGGCACATACCTATGTAGCTCATATAGGGGAGTACCCCCCACCGACCTTTCTCTTCCACAGTCAACCCTCGATACTCCACAATGTTTTATGTGGGGTGCTCCGCTGGGACCTATGAACCCTTATCACTTCTATGACCTAAAATATATATTTCCCCCCCCCCCCCACCCCCACCCCCTTCATCCCAAACCGGAAAATGAAAAGCCACTGAATTAAATTAAACTTCCCTATTCCCAATGCAAAACTAGAAGCACCCCCCCCCCCCCCCCACCCGTCCCTACCCCGGGTCGTACGGTCATTCTTAACTACCATGATGGCTTGATTTCCTCCTCTGTTAGAACCTTACCTTCCAGCCACGAACAAAACAAGCGATAACAATGGCTGCGTTCCTTTTCTGGAGATAAAGACGTCGATCCTGCATAAACAAAGATCAAAACTGAAACCATGACAAACAGCTCTATTCTCAACTCGTCTCTCCTAGAGTAAGCTCTTTGGGTTGGTCACGCACACGATTGCGTGACGCTCGTCACGCACACGATTGCGTGACGATCCCGAAGAGCAGCGTCTGCGTAGGAGACTAGGGCGGACCCACGTTTCCTTCAGGTACCGTCAAGCGAAAAGAAACTTGGCTTGCGGAAACTGGTGATTCTCGCGGTCATTTTTTGTCTCGCGTTTTTCGCATCTTGAACAAAGACACAACAGTCTAGTTCTCCCCAGCGAAGCTGTTGACTAATTGGACTTGGCATGTTAAAACATCACTATCCCGCTTTTCAGTAGCCTGCGTGCAGACGTCTCCTATAGAGTGGTAAAGTGTGACGTCACAAATTTTCAAATTTACGAAATTATACAATTGATCAGCTATTCAGAGGAAGCATGCCAAAAAAAAACGTCCACTTTCCAAAATTAGCTCTCCATTGCAATTCGCAGCCGAGATATAGAGGTTCAAAGTTTGGTACCGTCCCATACAAACCTCTCTAATTTTGCGCCTGGAACAGACGCAAAATTAGAAGGGTTTGTATGGAGAAATTAAAACCTGAAGTGCCCATATCTCGGCCGCAAATTGAAACGGAGAGCTGATTTTTGGCAAGTGGACGTTTTTTGGCATGCTTCCTCTGAATAGCTGATCAAATTTCATGATTCGCAAATTTAATTTTTGTGACGTCATGACTTTAGTACTCTATTTCCTTGCATCAGCTTTTCCGCGTGAAGCAAGGAAATAGGAAACGTTTGCACGCAGGCTATTACAAATTAAGAAAATTTTCAGCATCCCTGACTCATTACAGAATTCTATTTTGTATTTTGCACAGTCAAATCCACCTGTTAAACGGCGGCCAACCCCTATTAAACGGCCAGCTATTGAAGTCCCAATATCAGTATAATACTGTAAACAAAACCCTATTAAGCGGTCACTTGCCATTTCCCCGAGGGCGGCAGCTTAATAGGGGTTCGACTGTAGTTTAACATGGTGTAAACAAACAAAGATGAATTGTATCATAACGAGAAAGACAATAATGAGTCAGTGACACAAGCTACTCGGAAAAAAATGTCCGAGTTCTCCCAACAGGAGTCGAACCTTCCGCACACCGGTCGGACGCTCTACCACTGAGCTACAGGAGACTTGTGGGAGCTAGGCTATATAATTGTTTCTATAGCACAACGTAAATCTGATCGATGAAAACACAAACAGGTTCAGATATTCAAACATTCAGCCAAAATTCTACTTACCCTGAATCCACGATAATACTTGGCGATGATAATTTCACTTTCCTTCATCTTTCGATACTGCCGGAAATTAATTAAAATGAATTAAACTTTCGTTTAGTGTCAGCAAAACACTGAAGCAATTACAGAAATAAAACCTCAGTTACGTTTAACTCTTTCTAGTTCATTTTACATTAGAACCTTTTGAATTCGTTCCAAATCTTGACGCATCAATCAAAAAACTAATTATTGTATAGCCCGGACAGAAAGGACCAAGCAGAATGTCATGCTGAAGGACTGGGCCCAGTTGTTAAAAGGGTGGATAACGCTATCTACCGGACAAATCGCTATCCAGTGGATAAGTGTTAACAAAACAAACTACGCTATCTGTAGCCTGCGTGAAGACGTCTCCTATTCCTTGCTTCTCGCGGAAATGGAAGGAAGTAGGAGACGTCAGCACGCAGGCTACGCTATCTGTTGCATAGTGATTTATCCGGTGGATAACGTTATCCACCCTTTGAACAACTGGGGCCTGGTTAGTCTCCTACGCTAGTGGGGAGAAGCGTTGCGTGACGACACAAAATAACGGCTGCGTAGGAGACTAGGCCCTGGTGGATGGCTGACAGATCTGGCCTACTCTCCCCAGTCTTTTTCGTACATTCATTCTACATACCTGTGTTCGTTGTGTCCAGCCCCTGAAAATCTTCTGAATGAGAACAGCCAAGCGGTTCATTCCTTGTTGACGTCTCTCTTCCAGGTCGAACAACTAAAGCAAACGATTCAGAGATAGATAAAGGTTACGATATAAGTTTATGGGTCATGTTTTAATATTTAGCTTTTTAAAAACTGATTTTAAAAATCTTTCTTCGCGACCAACATCCGCTTGGCATTTCCGAGTTGTCTTTTGCCTCGGTTTCAAAACGAGTCCTGGTGCGAAACCATACATATGGAAACGAGTTTTACTCACAATTTCACTGTCATGCAAATCCAACTCATTTCCATTTGAATGGTTTCGCGCCAGGACTCGTTTTGAAACCGAGGCAAAAGGCAACTCGGAAATGGCCTATACGTACAGCTAAAACCCCGATTCTCATAATTTGCAACAATAGCGACCTTTAGATCGGATTGAGTATGAGCTGTACGACTTTTTCAAAGCTAGTGCACATGGTTTACATTAACACGTGAACGCCAATCTTGTGGTGGGACGCCACTGACGTTTCACTATTGTTCCCTTGTAAATGATCAGTCTCAAGCGCACAAATTATGCTAACTATAGCAATGCCTTATTGATTCCTTCTTACCGTTCGTGGATTTCTTATGAAGATCTTTGTTCTGCCATAAGCGTACGCTGTCGGCTTGATATTCAGACTCTGTAAGAAATAAGTAAGGGTTATTTTACGCCACTTGAGGAAATAACCATCAGAATATCAAGAATTTACCAAGTCTAGCCTGACCAAATTCACGGTACTTGTATTTTCCGTCGCCGCCTTTGCCACAGAACTGGATGTTTGGGACCTGGGGGGGTACTCCTCGAAATATGTGGTGAGGTGTGCCACCCACTTCTTTAAACCCTTACCCGTTTTCAGACCAAAATAGGCGATTTTCCATACCCAATTTCAGACCTGACCCTTTTAATATTTCCCCCTTTTCAAGCCAAAATGGCAAAAATATATATCCTATTTCAGACAAGCAGGCAAAACATACCCAATTTCAGACCAAAATGTTCAAAATCTATATTCGTTTTCAGACCAAAACGGCCCAAAAAACCATACCCTTTGGGCTGCACATACCGATATAGTTTATATAGGAAATACCCACCCCCCCCCCCCCCCCCCCATCTCCGGGCCTTTTCCTTCTCCAAATACCTCAGTGGAAACAAGGGAAATAAGTTTTCTATTTCGTTTTACGAAAATAAAAGTTGTCGCCTGTTGTACCTTGAGGAGTTCTTTGAGGCCTTCTTTCGGCATTCCTACCCAGTTAGGCCAGGTTTTAGCACAAAGCATCTTGTACCTCTGAAGCGCCACATCATACTCTTGTCTGAATGCAAACCCTGCTCTTCTGACATGAACGTTCTCCAATAACCTGGCGACGAACAGATACAAGTACAGTTAACTCTCGTTATAGCGGACACCCTCGGGACGTAGTTTGGAGTCCGTAATAGCGAGAGTCCGCAATAGCGGGAGTCATTTTCAGTCAAACCTCTATAGCTTTCGCCGGGTGGAGGACAACATTTTGTCCGTAAACGGGGTGTCCGCAAGGCGAGAGTTGACTGTAAAGACTTGGAGTAGATGCAACTTCTCTTTCATATTAAAATTTAAAGGGGCTACGTCACGCTATTTTCAGCAATTTTGTTACACACAAACAAGTGTTGTTAAAATAGATTGAAAACCACTAAATAATGTTTCAAACCATAGAAAAGATAAAACAATACAACCATAACAATTGAATGTGCCCTCGTGGTCCCAGCCAGATACAAGCACGACATTTGTAATCCCAGTAAGGTATAGGAGATACCTTCCATAAGTAAGGACACTTAGGCTACGTTTACACTTGGTGTTCGAGCACTAGTGCCTCGGTTACGCACAAAATAGTGCTGTGTTCAGAAACTAGGTACCCAAGATATCGTCATGTTGCCCATGCATGCCCGACTACAGGGTCTCGACCTTGTATTGTACTCGGGCACTGTGCCCGAATTCTGGCGTGGTGTGTTCACATCAGTGTCCAGCGAGAATCGTACTCAGACACAGTGCTCTGGCACCAAGTGTGAACATAGCCTTACATGTAAGTCCCCAACGAAGGGTCGTAAAGTGCAAGTGAAACGTGAAAATAAATCCTTACCCAAGATATCGAATCTGATGTCTGACTAGTTTGTCATCAAACATCCCAGCTACCTTTCTGTCGTTTGGCTACATAAAGAGAAAAAAATGAGTGAATTAACGAGTGAAAAATTGAAAGGATGGAAATAGGAATGGACATGGGACTGCTGGTAATTAGACACTTATCCTAAAGTGTTAGTTAGTATTAACTAGTTTAACCCGTGCCAAAGCTCAAAATTGAAAAAAATGTCAAATTTCACTTTGCAAGATATGGAAAAACAAACAGTACCACATGAAAGGACTGCTCAATAGCTTTCATTTGAATGGTCACACACTTGGGTTTTATCCACATACGTAAAAGTTAAAACACAATAATTGACTTGATATGTGTGAAAGGGTTAAGTGGACACTATGTGCACCTTTTACATGACGTAACACACCTTGATGCATCTGATGTAATGAGGGTTCTTGGATTTGAGATTCTTCATCAACTCGGACACTGAAACCTGCCGTAAAAAAAGAAGTGACATACAATTCACGCTGGGGATTTTTCCAAAAAGTTACCTTTTGCTTTTTTTAAATTCTAGCATTTTTGGCGGGGAAATTACGTCATTCATTTGGCGCCAAAATTAGTTTTTAGTATTATGGTATATACAATGACCGTTTCTGAAAGAACGTATCACAAGGATCCAAGAGACTATGATCTCTTGAGGATCTCAGAACTGAAAAAAATTCAATCAAAAGTTATGGTGCAAGCAGTTCTTCTTTCTTGTTGCGTTGGGTTTGGAAAACACGGGAAGAAAATTAGGGCAGCACTAGACTCTTCCCTCGCCACTTGACAATCTTGGATGAAAGAGGAATTGCGTGATTCGCGAAATTAAAGTGTCACGAAAATTTCATGTAATAAGGTAATCACTTCATAACAAGCTTCACCTTGAACTGTGTTCCTGTTGTAGGAGGTCTCTTCTTTGATGCCTTGGTAGGACAACCTAGTAAAAGTCCATAAAGGCCGATTTAGACGCTACGATTTTGTCGCATGCTTACGACAAGTCTACGACACGAATTATGTCGTGTAAATCAAACCTACAACTCGCTTACGATTATTACCGTCGGTATACGACACGGAAAATGTCGTAGGATTTTGAAACATGTTTTAAAACCCTGCGACATGTCGTAGCCACAGACAAAGTTAAATGATGAAAGTTGTATACGATTTTTAGCATGACGCTAGCAGTGTGCGCTTCAAAAGTCGCATGCGACAAAATCGTACCGTCTAAATTGGCCTTAACAGTAAGATAAAAACCCCAGTATATCTTCATTTTAGCCTCCTCCGCAGGCAACTCTTACATAAAGGCACGAGTGAGAGACTGGTACGGAGGACAAAAAGGTGACTGAGTGGGGTGGGGGACAGGAAGAGAGGAAAAGGAAGGATGAGTTGGCAACCCCGCTTTTCGCTCGCCTCGGCCCCAGTGCCCGCTCTTTTGCCCCTTTCTTGCCCCAGACCCGGAGACCCAGGAGTTGCCTGCGGAGGAGGCTATCTTCATTTATTGTTTATAAAAGCTTTGCTCATAAGGCATATGTAGCTCCCCCAATCCATTGTATACAGACCTCAACCTTCACAATGCAACAATCAAAACAGATTTCCATCATTCTGTTACCTTCTGGAAAGAGCTTCTTGGCGAGTGGGTGACCACATGCGTACAGACACTGAGAAAGATCTCTATACAACAGATCATTGTTCTTATCCACAAAACCGTTAACGCAATATGTAACCTGGAGAAAAGTAGAAACAAAAACAAAATCTTTTGAACATTACCACTTCTAAATGGAGAAGGAGACGCATGTTTTATTAAACACACAAATTTAAGGTCGGTACCTCCATAGAATCCCACTTGTTTTTAAGAGCTTATAAACCGGGAGGGTACTCCTCGAAATTTGTGGTGGGGGTGTGCGTACGCTTCTTTAAACCCTTACCAAAATATGCAACTTTCCCTACCCAATTTCAGACCTGACCATTAACATTTTCTCCCTTTTTCAAGCCAAAATCTATACCTTCTCACACACCACTGGTAGCCATGTCAAGCCGACCGCCGCAAGCCTGACCTTTATTGTAAAATCAAAAACTATACACATATCACACTAAAACTAGGAAGCCTCCAAAATTACAAGCTTTGTACATTAGTTACATTGTATAACGCCGAAATTAAAAAATACAACAAAATACTACTGAAATTCTTTGGGTGGGTGGGTGGGAAGGTCAGTAGGCAGACGCAACAAAAACAACTGCCCGCCTCACCGGTCACATGACCTATACCCAGGCTCCAGCGGTGTGTGAGAAAAACATTTTCCACTTTTTTCGTTTCACTCAGCCAGTGGAAAATTACCCTTACTTCAGGCAGGTCGGTAGGCAGGCAAAACATGCCCAATTTGAAACCAAAATGTTCAAAATATATACCCTATTTCAGAACAAAACCGCTCAAAAACCATATCCTTTGGCGCTGCACACACCTTTATAGCTTTTCTAGGGAAGTACCCCCCTCCCCCTCTGGGTAATACTTACACTTCCAGCATAGTGTCTAAGTCTGAAACAGTCATGAGGTAGAGAGAAATCAGAGAGGAATTTCTTGCTTGTTCTGGTCTCAAAGTGTGGATGCTGGATGCAGTGTTGGTTGAGCTTGGCTATGAACGTCTCATCACTGACCTGAATAAGTCAACACTCAATTCAATTCCATGTACAGTGAAACAACCACCTTGTTACCAAAACAATTTTCTTTTGGCCTATTCTGTCACTCATTTTCTTATTTAAGAACCTTTTTCATATGACCACGTGGAGACATGGGGACCTACATGTAATGGCTAGCGCATTGGACTCCGGATCGAGCGGTCCGGGTTCGAGCGCTGGCCAGCGTCATTTTGTTGTGTTCTGCGGCAAGACATTTTACTCTCACAGAGCCTCTCTCCACCCAGGAGTATAAATAGGTACCAGCGACAAAAATGTTGGGGATAACTTGTGATGGACTAGCATCCCACTCAGGTGGAGTAACAGTACTCGTAGTCGGCTTCGTGTTATAGTAACCGGGATAAGCTCCAGCAGTGTGGGCCAGTTTGGCCCGCGTGCAGCTTTACCTTAGGTCATTCCATCGAAATAGAACTTACAATAGACTTTCATTCAAATTTGCCTATTGGTTGTTTATCTTAATGGGAACTTAATTTGAAATAAAAAAGGGGGTCCCGGTATTCGTTTAGGAGCAGGCGGACCTTGTATATACCCTTAATTCCTTATAACATCAGCTTCAGAAACGTTTTTATAGCTAAGTTCACGTCGGATTATTTATTATTCTGCAATAGAAATTAGTCTATATTTATTTTGTAGAAAGAAGGTGATTACTAGACTCAAAATAAGAGAAAAAATTGACAGGTCACCGTACTCGTTTACGAGAAAATGACGATTTATCTCTCTGGCGAGCTTAGCCGTAAAGGAAAAGCCGCCATTTTCTTATGCGCGCGCGCTAATTACGTGTGAAATCATGCGCAGTAAGGATGCGCAATGCCAATACTAAGGAATCACCAGATTTTTGGTGGAAATTCCAACACCAGACCAGCTCCCCAAAAAACATGTCGGCCAACTGTCAACAGACAAACGACCGACAGTCAGTTGACAAACGACCAGCAGTCAGCTGACAAACGGCTGACAGTCGGCCAACAGGTTTTTGGGGAGCTGTTCTTCACAATTTCCCAAACATTAGACGTGTTTTCTCACCTCCCCTGGTCTTACACATTCCTCGTCAAGAAGAGCTATAATACCAACATGACTCTGAGAGAAAATAGCAGCATAGGAGTATAAGGAGAGAAATTGCAAAAAACGTTATATTTATACATAAAAAAAAACGTGATTATTATGAATCATTCCCAAGAGTGCTAAGCTCAAAACAGAGTTTAAAATCTTGAATTTCATTTTGCAAAATTGTCAAAAACAAACAGTACTACATGAAAGTACTGCTCAACAGAATGGTCACACACTAGGGTTTCATCCACAGACTCAAAAGTTAGAACCACCTTGTACAGCATAATAAAAGTACCACATGAAAGTACTGCTTAGTAGCTTTCATTTGAATGGTCACACACTAGGGTTTCATCCACAGACTCAAAAGTCAGAAACACATTTATGGACTCAAGGTTTGACTCTGGGAGTGAAAGGGTTAAAATGTGGTAAATGCATACAGTGTGAAGGAAGATAAGATAATTCAAGATCAAAGGCTGCAAAAGTCATTTCATAACCTGCTAACACGATTTGTGACAGTACTTGTGCAAGAAGTGAATTATAGGATGTTAAAATAAAAAGACTAACAATGTCCTCTGGATTAGAAGCCTTGTTACTACCACATTTTATAATTGTGAAACATCTCTACATTAAAGCGCAAAGGAAAACAAAAGAGTGTGTTGGAAAAATATTTATAATATTTTATAGATACAAGTGTTTTACTGAAAAATAGACCACTCGTAAAATAAATACGAAACTACATCCGGGACCCGAGTGGCGTATTTTCAAATCCTCACTGGTGAGGATATCAATGGCGTCATTTCCAGCATTTCCACGGTTGTTTCTTTAACTTTGAATTTATTAATTCGTTTTTTTGAAAATTACACAGTAGCTTGAAGATATGAATTTTATTTTCTCATGTTAAAAAATATATTTTACTCACTCGCTGCGCTCGTTTGTAAAATGTTGTTTTTACCACTCGAAAATAAAATACATATCTTTGTGCTGCCGTGTAATTTATCTTACTTACAATTACCTGTATAAATAAGACATATCAATATTTCCTGTAGTTGAAGTTGTAACAAATGGGAAATTGACACATTCTGACTAACTTATTTCTCGTCAATTCAATAAATAATGTGTGTACACAGTTAAACGAGGTCCTGAACATGCGCCATATTCGAGTTTAAAGAAAGTTGATACACTTTGCTCTTATTGAAACCTGCCTACAACAGCCATTACCTCTCTACGATTGCCAATTGATTCTGCCGCGGGGTGGCCATTTAGAGAGGTTCAAGTGTACCATTTTTCCTTCCAAAATGACTACCTATTTCAATGGCAGCAACATTTTACAGTGAAGATGATGCTACCGTTGCCACTCAACAAAGTTTTTGATTAATTTTTTACATCTTTTTGACAACTTTTTGACGACTTTCGGATGGGTTCCGTTTGACTTGACCAATCAAAATCCAAGGAGTGTTGGAGGCGGAGTTGTGAAATTTGAATAGTTTTAGTTTCTAGTCTAGTTCAAATGTGGCGCCACAAAACGGAACCCATCAAAGTTGTCAAAAATATGTCAAAAATTAATCAAAAACTTTGTGGAGTGGCAACGGTAGCGTCATCTTCACTGTAAAACCTTGTTACTAGCTATGTTTTGAAAACTGTGTTTTTGAAACTGCTGACAAAAAATTTCTAGACCAAACTACTATGCAGAGTGATAGACTGACGGAACCCACCTTCTCAATCAATTCGCAAATGATTGCATTGTTGAAATACTCTATCGTTGTCCATTCAATACCCTGCAAAATGAATACAACTGATAAACACAAACTGTAAAGTAAGCCTTGACTCGTTTTTTATCAGCTCACTGCAACACCTTTTTCTTGAATACTGCTTACACTGTATAAGCTCTCCCATTTATTAGCCCACCCAAACCCCTAACAAAGCTGTATAATCCCAGGGCTTATAACCGGGATACAGGGGAGCCCCGATATAACAAAGTACCAAGGGACAGGGAAAATGTGTTCATTAATATAACGGACTCGTTATGTCGTTATATAATTCCATATAATTATTTTACTGTAACTTTGGCCGGGCAGCCTGAAGAATATGGTTTGTTATAGCGGGGACTTCGTTATAAAGGGGTTCCACTGTAAGTTTTTAAAAATTCTGTTTCTCTGTAACCTTAGTGTTAGTTTCCCACCTCTCTGATATATTCCTCTTGCTCAAACTGAAGAGTAAGTTCAATGAAAATCTGCTGCAGCTTCTCATTACAGTAGTTGATGATAAACTGCTCAAAACTGTTAGTCTGCAAAGGAAACAATCAGATAAATTACATTGTATCTCCTAAGTGATTTCCAAGAATGATCAAGGGTACAAATGTCTGATGAGTTACAGAAGTGCTGGAGATGTACGGACCATACATGCATTAGCCTGCGAGTAGGCTCACATTTGGAGTCCATGCACAAGCGGTGAAAGCTGAGAGAGTCACGTGCGAGCCAGAGAGAATTTTGCTTCGTATGCTGGCTCGCACGTGATTCTCACGGTGTGGCTTTCGCAGCTTGCATTGGGCTCCTAAAGTGAGCCTGCTCGCAGACCATACATGCAGATATTGACGACAACAGTTTGTAATACCTTAAATATTTCAAATCCATAAATGTCCAACACGCCAATCACCTTCCTCTTTCCCTTCTTTTTCACCTGATAAACACAATGATGGTGAATGTCATATGACAACAACAACATTTATACATGATAAAAATTAATAACACAGAGAAATACACCTTAATTGGGTAATTTGGTACCACATTAACTAATCCATATTAGCCTCCTCGCAGACTTTCTGCGTTGGAGAGGAGAGATTGCGTGACGAGCCAAAAGAAAGTCTGCAAGGAGGCTAATCCATATACCCATTACGGCATTTCATACCCAATGTAATTAACATGTTATATGACTATGATTGTGATTGCCATCCAATATTATTTTCTAAATTTCATAGCACATACAGTACTGCTCAGATTTAACAGTGAACGAGTAGAACGGAAATGGAACAGATATGGAACGTGATTCAGCATTCCCTGGTACAGGTTATACCATTAATATTCTGAGCAGTACTGTAGTCCTAGTTAGAGCACCCATCATGGCCAATAGGTCCTATGATTCCCTGATCTTGCAAATGGCCAAATAAGAAATTTATTGAGAAATTATGTTGGCTGTGTGAAAACTTGTATCTTGGTTATGATTATAAGTGAAGGAAGAAAACTTTAATTTGAATATAATTACCCTTATGCTATCATTGACTCTCTGAATCAACCAAGAGAACATCCTTCGATAAGTGGCTTTACAAAGGGCATCCCTTGCATAGTTAGCCTACAAGTCAGAAGAGCACAAAACAATATCAGGTAATTAGGGTTTTTCAGGCAAGGCAAGCCCAACCTAGCCTGCAAGAGCAAAGTGCAAACAAGAGCCGAAAAAATTGGCTGCTCTCGCAGGCTAATCCCAGCCCCACCCAAACATTTATGGCAATCCCCTTCCCCTGGGAAAGCATATCCATCATTATTAACAGAAGACGAAGTGCATGAGATGACTGGTACAGAGTGGTAAAGGGGTTATGTATGATGCATGCTTTGGGCCAACATGAGCATGAATATGAACATGTGATACACAAAAAGAAGTAAAGGGGTTGTCTTCGAGTTCGAAGTGTGACTTGGGAAAAAACGAGTCGGACTGTGTGATAAGTGAAATGATGCGTGCAAAACATCAGTGCACGAAATAGGATCAAAATCCTTCCTTTTCGATCCCAAAAAATGAACCATATTTACTCAAAAAATTTGGGGGGCCCTCTCATTTAAATAACACCCTCCAATTAACAACCCCTATTGAACAGTCAAAGGAGGAATAAATTCTCTGGGGCATTTTCAGAATATTCAGCAGATGTACATTTATAAAGGAGACATCCATTTCTGTGCGCCTTTAGTCAACCTTCTATCTTTGTTTTCGAATCAATGCCATCTACTGTAGAAGAACTCAGTTTCGGGCGTTTATTCAAGAAAATACGGTAAACAGGGCACGAAATTGCGCCTGATACAGTCGCCAATGCGCCTAAGTTTTCCACATTGGCGACCAAATCCTGAAAATTAGTCGCCAAATTGGCGACTACACGGACTAGAATTATGACATCTTACCTGAAGTTTTCAGTTCTAACTTTGCCATAAAAAAGTCACACAATAGATTAAAGTTATAAAACAATATTTCTCTGGTCTTGTTTTGCTTTCATAACGAGAAATATGGGCCAAAAAACGTCAACAAAGTTTTTCTCAACTGAGTACACAAAAACGCCCTATAATGCTTTGCAAGCCGTGTGGAAACCATTGAATACGTCATGTATGCCAATGGATTGTGTCTCTGGTGCTGAATTTATTGGAAAAAATGGCAACTAACTTTTTGGAGTTGGCGACCACTTTGGAATATTTGAAAAAAAAGTTAATTTCGTGCCCTGGTAAATATGAAGTTGACATACTTGTGCAGCTGTAAGAGGTGTGGCCATTCTCTCATTTCCAGCTTCCACAGTTCTCTTTGTCAGAGCATTGCTAAGTAAATGAGTTCCACACTGCAGCATCTCACAAGCCCAGTCTAAATCTACAATGATTTAATAGATGAATACACTGCATTAAACAACATCAACTTTGTTTATGACAAACCTGTGGACCTCAGATCCTAGATCAAATTGGAATTTAGAAGGGTTGGTGGCTGAGGAGAGAGGTATAAACACCATCCAAGACAGTGTTCCAGATAAGAGGGAGCTCTCAGGTCAAAAACCCGACAAGGTCGGCTACGTGACCCGACAAATTAATGGAAAACTTCTGACAATAAGTGGGACCCATATTTTTCGCTGCCGTCAGTCATCTTAGTGGACCTCTCATGAAACAAAAGTTCACTGCAACAGGTCACGTCCATCAACTGTGATTGGTAGATTTCGATCCATCAATTTGGATTGTTTCTTTTCTTCAGGGTCTGTTAGTAACTGTTGTTGTCGTAATTATGATTGATGGCAGGAAAACAGTTTGCGCGTTACTGAAAGGTGCAGTAATTGATCAACTTACATTTTTCATTTGTGAGAGCTACAGCATCGTGTCCTCCACCTTGATCAACAACTTCATCAAATGTGACATTACCAAGGTTCAAGATGGCAGACAAAAGAGTGTAGATGGACTGCTTCTCATCTTGAGCAAACCCCACAATATCCATTGCCCTCTAGCAAATTAAAATAAAATAAAAATAATAAACAATTATTGAATGAGGTTGAGCATGCATGATAGCGAGAACTACATGTATGCATCAAGGCCGAGGTTTGTGTTATCTGCCAAGGCTGAGGTGGATAACACAAACCAAGGTCTTGATAATTTCGCTATCATGTGAAAACTGAATCCGATAATTATTTTATTATACATTTAAAAAACTAACTTAACTTTTCAGGCTTAACTTTGCAGTGTTTTATAGACTTTTTCTTTGTGGATTGTGGAGTATTTTAATTTATTTTTCGCTGCCAGCGCTAATGAAGTGTTCAAATGACGCGTGGTACACGTGCATGCATCAATGAACATGTCTGTAGGTATGATGCGTAATTACATGATAAATCCTTGGCTAGTGTCTGCAGTTATGACACGTCAATTCGATGCCAACATGAATTAGCTGTACGCTCTCAGTCAGTGAGAATAGAGATAGTGAGCAAAATGTATTTATTTAACCCATTGACTACTGGGCTTTTTCCAAAAAACGTCAATCTAACATCCCAGATGCCTATTTCTGGCCATTTTCTCAAAGTTTAATGTCAAACTGTCTAAAACTTAGTTTAAAACACGGCAACAAACATCCCCTTCTACGTAGAAGCAACAAATTCAATATTTTTCTCGGGCATGCGCAGAAATCAAAATTTCGACATAGTTTTTGGGTTTGAAAAACCCACCTGACTTTAGGCTTTTCTTTTCCTTTTATTTTTTTTGCCGTTCTTGCTCTCCTTTTTCTCTCATTTTATTTTGTGGTTTTGTTGGCCTTTCAGTCGTCTTTGTTCACGTTGAAAAAGTTTTAACCTAAACGTTGGGAAAAGGGAATTTTTTTGACAAAGATGGTCTGATGAATGGTAGTGAAGGTCGCGTTTTTTGGTGATTTTGGAGGAAAAAATCCAAGTTGTTTTGTGTGTATCTCTGGTCCAATTTAACATTTCGTGCTCGTTTGCTTTGTTAGACATTTTCCAACTCTATCCGTTGATTATCAAAGACATCCCCTGGCGTAAAAAGTGATGACGTCACAAGTGGTACAAGTCTGTGGTCTCTTCTTGGCCGTTTATGGCCGCTTTAGTAGTCAATGTGTTAATACTTTTTATTCAATCAATGCTAAAAAACAAGGATTGAGATGGTGGAACAAAGTAAGACTACTATTAAAAAATTAATATACTATCTGAAAGGAAAATTAAACATAAGAATCCTATCAATAAAATTAAAAGATATTGAGGGGTACTTCCCGGCATTGTTTCCAGTTATTATTAGTTACAACCACGACACTGCATGGACAAGAAAAAATCTGAAAACTAAATGGTCTACTCAGCAGACAATTTATAAGTTCTGGCAAAAAATATTGTTGCATATCAGGGTGTTCTTAGTTCTTCTGGGACTGGAAAAAAAAACACCTAATTAAACAATGTGGCCTTAACATAACCTTCCCATGTGGCACACTCACCTCAATTATTAAGAAGTCCTTCTTGTCATCAATCGTGTCAACTTTTGTACATCCACTATGATTGAGGTAATTGTACGTACTACAGTCACTTTCAAGATGAAGTTTACCTAAACAGCAAAGACAGCAGTATTTAAGCTGAAACCAGTGCTCAGGCTGTATTTTAGCATTTCCAAAGTTCAAAATTTGACTATTTTCCCAGCATAATTATGTACAAAGAGGTTATTCAGCGGAAAGTTGTGTAATACGGCTGGGTATTTTTATGAGTCAGTTTTTATTTTTTCGAGCCTTTAGGCAAGAAAAAATAAAACTGACAAGTAAAAATGCCTAGCCGTATTACACAACTTTCCGCTGAATAAATTGTTTATTATACGACATAATATCTTTCCTAAAATATAGGCTTTCAACAGTGTTTTCCGTAGCACGCGGTCAGGGGGACTGAGACCCGTGTAATACAGTCTCATATCTGCTCTCCTCTTTGTGCATATTCGCACTCTAAAACGTCACGTCGTATAATAAATGTAAATACATTCTACTTCATTTGAAGGTCTGATCACAGGATAATGCACATCAGGCTTTTAGCCAGAAGGGAGTCCAGGTTTCCCATGGACATCCACGTTTTAGAGAAAATTATAATAAATATTATTTTTTTTACATCTTGACCTTTGAATTGCTGGCTTGAGAGTTATTTTGATGCCCACTTTTCAAATCCTGGCTAAAAGCCTGATGCACACATATATAATAACAGACATAGCCCCACAGGGCCAAGGAAAAATGTGAGCAATGAGAGTAAATTGTCTGCATGAGTATAACACGTATCTGTCAAATTATTGAATGTGGATTTATTATTCCACTATGTACATTATTTCACAGTTATTTTAGCTCATATTTCTTCAGTGAAGTTGTTAATTTTTTGTTTTGTCCAGTCTGGCCTTTTGTTGCTCCATAATGTTCAATAAAAGGGGTGGCGAATGGTCTATCAAAAATAACGAATCTCGGCAAATTTAAGCCGAGTCTCGGAATCTCGGCGCTTAAAAAAGCGTCTCGGAATCTCGGGCTCGCCAGAAATAGGACGGTCTCGGAGTCTCGAATTTTGAATCTCGCAAATGCAGCTTCTTATATATTCTATTTTCTCGGAGTTTTGGATCACTGCGTCTCGGGCTCGGATTTTTGGAGCACTAAGTCTCGGGCTCGGATTTTAAAAACAGGGTCTCGGCGTCTCGGCAAGTCTCGGATTTACCATTCGCCACCCCTAATAAACTAGTAAAATGATGCAGCAGTGGAATAATAATTAAAAGAAAATATTTAAATATATCTTTGGCTAGAGTGGTTTTCAATCAAAAAATTGTTATATATGACACTCAAAATTTTACCAAGCAGTTCATCTGAGGCACCAGAAAGAAGGTGATAGAAAATGTGGAAATTTCTCTCTCCTTGTGCTTGGTTGACCACACGTGACTGAAAGAAAAAGCTTTATTGTCAGTTACTCAATTAATAAAAATAAGCTTGTGAATTAAATTAATCAAAATATAAAGGAAAAATGACCAAACATTTTATTTTGCATTACCTTTTCTAATAAATCTGCAATGAAAATAAGCGAATCAAAATAATTAAATGTGATTAAAAGACTTTGTACACAAAAAGTCATTAAATCAAAAAAGGCCTCAGATAAAATTAACTACATGTATAAACAGTGTTCGTCTATTGTAATCATCTAGGTGAGTGTAGTCCTGAAAAGGACTGTTGTTTGTGACTGACCTTTCGACAGCATGTGTGGAAGTCATCTTCAGAGTCAAGTGAAATGTCAGTTGATGGTGTTATTGGACTCGTGTTATTGAACTGTGATTGGTCAGTCGTTGTTGGTTTTGATCTGTCAATTGTTAGTCAAATCTGTGCCGGTCATGTTTGAAGTCAGAGTTTGTTCAACTGTTTTGTTAACGTTGTGAATAAATCGTTTGTAAGGTGCCAGTACTTGTTGACACCGGTTAATAGGTGTTCTTTCTAAACAGTGTTGGATTTGTACAAAAAAAAAATTGATGCTGCCTTACATTTTGTAATGACCCCTCCAACAGGGTCTCCCTTGAAGTCAAATTCAATGTCCATGTATTTGCCCTAAAAACATATTCACAAGATATATAGTAAAGGTCAGTACACATGGGGGGACTAGTCCCCAAGACTAGTCTCGCAACAAGTCCTTCTTAACTCAGATTTTAAAATGTATTCCTAAATTTAAAAATACTTTTACTGCTAATCAAAGTTATGGTTTGAGATTAGTACAATAGTGAAAGCAAAAAATGAAGGACAAACAAAAATAAATTCAACTGATTATCCTAAAGTTGTAAGTTGCTAACCCTGGATTAGTGACATACAAACTTGTTTGAACAACTGGGCCCTTCCAGGGGAGGGGATCCAAAAATTAATGTTGTGAAAATGTACTTACAAAGCGAGATGAGTTGTCATTCCTAAGAGTTTTTGCATTGCCGAAAGCTGCAACAACAACAAAAATATTAAGAAATCTCTACCATATAGTGGATCTGTGTAAATTTTTTTCTCCAGGTTATGCAGAATTCCAGTTTATCTACCTCAACAAAAACCAAAGGAATGAAAATTGTATGCAGCATTATTGGTGTTACCCTTGTTAAACAAAGTGAAGTGTTTGTCCATTCATTCATTCATTCATTCCTTCCTTCGTTTGTTCGTTCTTTCATTCATTCATTTGTTCGTCTGTCCATCCATCCATTCAATTGTTTATTCATTCATTCATTAGACTGTTCACAGTCCCCTATTTTCCCGTGTTGTTGTAGAGGTCAATCGCCAAGTTCACAGGTCCGTGAGCATTCGTTTTGTTCCTTCATTCACTCGTTCATCATTGTGTTTGTTTGTTTATTCCATTCCATTCCTTTGTTCATTCCTTCATTCTTTCAGCTATTCATTTGTCTGTTCGTTTGTTCATTCATTTGTTTGTTCCATCATTCGCTTGTTCATTCATTTGTATATTTGTTCACTTGTTTGCTCACTCATTCACTCGCTCTCTCCTTTGTTTCTTCATTTAATATTTCATTTACCTTCTAAAACAGGATTTGACTGCAACAACTGTTCCTTGACTCTGTCCACCTCCCAGCCTTTGCCAGACACTGCTGCTACATACTGCATAACAATCTTTGATGCCTCTAAAGCAAAAAAAAAACACAAAACAATGACTAAATTCAAGTCTTTGTTAACTCCAGATGTCTCAATTAATGAGGTTCATTGTTCTTAAAGGCAATTGGGCCATTCTTGCTTCAACATTTTTGATTACTAAAATATATAATCATGTAAGCTTGCAGCACCTTAGGCTTGAAGACCAAGTTCAAGAAACAATAATTATTGTTTCTTGAACAGTGGACAGAACTGGCCGGACAGCATAAGTCAGAATTATTTTTTTTTGAGCATTTGAAACAACATGCCTGTTTTGCCGGCTCCACTTTCGCCAGTGATCAGAATACACTGGTCCTGGTTATAATCCCTCATGGATCTGTAAGCAACATCAGCTATGGCAAATCTGTTTTAAATGAAGAACAAAATAATGTTGGTCAGAAACATGGTAATGGTACCGGCCATAGTTAATAGAGGGAAATGGTTATGAAGCCTGGCAAAGTTCTTTGTTATATGTTTTTGTTCGCTATTTTGGGGGTTGACCGTGCACAAAACCTGACAAAATACAATAGGTGGTTACGTGTATTCAAGCAACTAACCAATAGAAACGTTGCGATTACGTAATTCATGCATAGTGTATGAGTGCAAGACAAAAGATGTGCATGGTCATGGACCTTCCAACATAAATATTGGCCTCTTTGTTTGCTCCTTTGAAGTTTGCCGGGCTTCATAACCATTTCTCTCTATTAACTATGTACCGGCCTAAAGGTGAGAGCCTTGGACTCTGTATCTAGAGAGATAACATTCAAACCCTGATCATTGTCTCTAAGTGTCTTGGTCAAGATACTTTAAAGTGGCTGTGCAGATTACCGCCCATCCTCAAAACAACAGTTTAGCAGCAGCCTGATAAGCCAGTGGGCTTGTGAATACTATAATTATAATAATATTGTTAGTAGTAAGATTACATTTTGCTGAATTAAGTGGCCTGGTTCAAGTACAATCGAAGCTTCCATAAGCGGACACCTTCAGGAAGCAGTAAAAACTTGTGTGCACATTGGTAGCTGGCCGGCCACTTATGGGAATGTCAGAATTTGTATGAGCTAGAGTTCAAACAGGGTTTTGTCAAGGCGCCGTAAGTAGAGCTATCTGCTTATGAGTGTGTCCGCTTAGAGAGCTTCGACTGAATTCTTATTGTAATTATATCTGCAGGCTGGGTTGTTCCATACTCACATGTGTGGGGGTAATTCATAAATATTTCTTGATCTGTATTCAGCTATTCTCTCTGGAGTGTACAAGTTGAATTTACGATAAGGGTTGATTGACACCACCACATTCCCAATGTAGGTCTGCAATGAAACATTTGTGCTGATTAGTTATTTCATATAAAAAATGGTAAGTCTTCTGTTCATGAGCCTAGTGGCCAACAACTGCCGGAGTTTATCCTGGTTTCTGTAACATGAAGTGACTAGGAGTATTGCTACTCCCCTGGATGGGATGCTAGTCCATCACAGGTTATCCCCTCCTCCCCCCATGGCATTTTGTCGCTGGTACCTATTTATACTCCTGGCCAGGCCTAGGCTTGCTAACCATTAGGCACCGCATTTACTTTTCCTACACTCAATGATGACGGTGCACTAATAAGAAATTCTGACTATTAGCTCTTACTACTAATAATATTATGGTAAGCAGAAGAAAAAAGTAAGCTCTTACATAATTACATACTAATAACTGTATTCAGTTAAGTTTAATAGCATCTATCATCTTCTCTTTATCACCACATTGGATGTTTTCAACATTACTGATCCTAGCAGTACATGCAAGACATACATGTATGTCACATATGAACCTAGTAAATGACCTATCTTGCCACAAGTCGCCTGTAGCTTAGTGGTAAGGGCAACTGACCAGTATTGCAGAAGTCCCATTGGGGACTCAGAATTTTTTCTTTGTAATCCCAGGTTTGAGACAAACTGAATACAAAGAGGTTATTCAGCGGAAAGTTGTGTAATACAGCTGGGTATTTTTACGAGTCAGCCGTATTATACAACTTTCTGCTGAATAAATTGTTTATTATACAACATAATATCTTTCCTAAAATATAGGCTTTCAACAGTGTTTTCCATAGCGCTCGGTCAGGGGGACTAAGACCCATGTAATACGGTCTCATATTTGCACTCGTTTTGGTGCGTATTCGCACTCTAAAATGCTACATGTCGTATAATTATAGTTACTTACATGTACTACAGTTTGATGAAGTGAGGTACATTAGATACAGTCAAACCTGTATTAAGCGGACAATGCGGACATCCTTTATTAAGTGGACAATAGCAATAAGTCCCAAATTTATTGACCAGTTCCCTTATTTACTGCAAATAAATAAGCAGACACCCAGTATTAAGCGGGCAGCATTCCCCGAGATGTCCGCTTAATATAGGTTTTGACTGTAGTCGTATATAAGTAGACATTGTTAAGTTGGATCTAATGCTTGCTCGTTATTTTACAGTAATTTATTTTTTGCTGCTATATAATAAATGTCTGGTCCCTGGCAAAACTAGTTAAATCTCAAAGTTTCCCTCATTTCGAGATTCTTCATAAAACAGAACTGTTTCCCTAAGGACCAGTCATTTATAAGTGCATGGATGTAAACCATGACAGTCAACCTACATAGATATCTTTATTGTTGTATCTGTCCCATAGGTTCTCTATGATAGAATCTTCAGTCAAGGGCTCAAGGAGCACCATATCACTGACTCCAACCATGTTGTCCAACATGCTCCGCCACCCCCTGCAGCTGCCTGGCTCCCTGCAGGCTTAGCCATGGTTCCTAAGACAAAAAAAAAAACACAAAGATATTTGTTTTTCTGCCACTGATTGACTCTCATGGACAAAAACACAAAAGAAGCAGTTAACAGTATACAGCGATGTTAAGGTATGCAAAGTCTCTCTATCTAAGATTGTGACTAGAATTTGATCTGGAATCCGAGGGCTACAGGTTTTAAAGACGAGTCTTAAGCCTAATTAAAACCACTTGGCCACAGTGACTCCAAGTGTATGGATTGGGCAAATCCTGACTGTTGTAGAGAGATGGCGATTAGTGATTCAGAAGATTCAACTGTATTAAATATATCCATAAAGGCTGGTTTTCACTAGCGACATATAAGTATATTCACAAGCACGAACTAGTGCGGACAGCAGCGGCATAAGCATAAACATAAATACAAGCATACATGTAGGATGAACAAAGAAAATTGTTCTTCTTATGTTGTCCTCACTAGGAATCACCACAGCATAAGCAAAAGCACAAGAAGAACGAACATCTTCTTGGTGAGAACAGTGATTCTCCCAGAATGGGATTTTTCAGATGAGGGCTGATTACGCGCATGGCGAATTTCAGCCTGGGCTGAAATATAAGCCGCCATCTTGTTTCATTAAAAACACAATCACTGCACATGCCCAGGTTTTTCAGCCTGGGCTGAAAATTCCATTCCAATTGCATGGGCTTTTTCAGCCCGTCTGACCGGGCTGAAAATTCCAGCCCGGTTTCTCAAACCAAAATTTTCAGCCCAGGCTGAATTTCAGCTTGGACGGAAACCTACTCCATGTAATTGCCAACTTCAATTCAAGAGGATTTGTTTCAGAATATCAGCCGGGCCCTTAACTAGGCCTAACTGGGCTAAAATTTCAGCCCAAGCTGAAATTCACCATGTAATCGGCCCCTAAATGTATGTGCTACCATTTCCTCAATACCAACCTACATGTTAATGTATGTGCAGATAGTTTGTTGTTGACTAATTCAATTTTGAACCAAAAAGCCTTTCTCATGAACCATTGCTAATATTACACAGGAAGTTGATATCATGGTAATTTAACCCTGAGAAGATTTAAGGCAGACAAATAGTCTGAATGGGATGCCCTGCTGTGCTTTGTGTTTTGATTCAAAATGAAACTTTGATTATCTAGTGTACTGTTCTGCTCTACTTTACTTGAAAGTGAACGTCATGAGTACTACATGTACATTCTGATTCATGTACAGTGGAATCCTGATTTCTTAAACCTCCAAGGGAAACAAAAATTGGTTTGAAAAATCAGGAGTTCAAAATATTGGGGGTAAAATTACAGTGAAACAAATCCAAGGATTTTTATTTACGAGTTAACGGTTTTTGAGAAATTGAGGGTTCGAGAAATTGGGAATCCACTGAACAAGGAAAAATATGCTTGTATGGGCAGGCTGGTATATATATATTATAATGTGACTTATGTAAATTACATTATGTCACAAATTTATTGTATATTATTCATTTTTATTATACGACATAGCATTTTAGAGTGCGAATACGCACAAAGACGAGAGCAAATATATAGATGTTATTGAACTAGCGTGAGGTCCGTATTGGGAAAATATTGGTCGAGTTCTTTTTTCCCAAGTTATGGACCGAGCCGAAGGCGAGGTCTATAAACTTGCAAAAAAGAACGAGACAATATTTCCCAATATGAACCGAACAAGCTAGTTCAATAAAGTTTTTATTATAATAGCTTTTTAAAATTTGCTGAGAAATTAATGCAACCATTCTCGGCTAACGCGCGCGCGCCAAAGCTAAGCATATCTTGCATTTTTCAGGCCACTTTGCGAAAAGTTTAATCAAAATTGTCCGCCAGACATGAGGTTAAATGTTTCTACTTATAGAAAACAGTTTTCTTTTGTTCAATGTTTCATAAAAGGAATTTGGCGAAATGAGATCCTGAGCGGTCCATCTTTGCGGTCCGTATTGCAAATTTGGACCGCTCAGGGAACCAATCAGAATGCTCCTTTTCATCGTGGACCAGTTTGCCATATAATAAGAGACCGTATTACCGGCTGGGTATTTTTACGAGTCAGTTTTTATTTTTCGAGCCTTTAGGCGAGAAAAAATAAACACTGACGAGTAAAAATGCCCAGCCGTATTACACAACTTTCCGCTGAATAACCTCTATTTATAAATCATTACTCTAGTGTAATCTACTAGTATATACATGTACTGTATTAGTCTAGAGTACTTTTCTGGTTAAGATTGATTTAAATGTATTTCATTTAAATGACCAAAATGTTCAAGGCACATTATATACTTATCAGTCCACAATATTATACATCATAATAAAATAATCATTGTCTTGCGAGTCTGGTAAACAAGTCATGGGCTGTTGATCATCGTTAAATAGCTACTAAGTAACAACAGCTTTGATTCCTTGTTCCTATACATGTATAAGAGTTTGCAAAACAAACCACGCTATCCACTGGATAGTGATATGTCCATTGGATAGCGATTTATCCAGTGGATAGTGTTATTCATCCTTTACACAACAATTCATCCTTTGTTCAAACAGTGGATAACGCTATCCACTGGATAAATCGCTATCTGCTGGATAAGTGTTAACAAAACAACTACACTATCCACTGGATAGTGATTTATCAAGTAGATAGTGTTTTTATCCATCCTTTGAACAACATTAACCCAACCTACCTCAGAGCATTTAATCTGACTGATGAATAGACTGGTGGGATGAGGGATGAAATATAGCTGTATACATTACAATGTATATCAACAAAAATATTGGCAAAGTTTCAATAATTATTGAATTTTGAGATAAATGATTCACATGTATAAAGTCATTGAATGACCTTCAAAATGACCATCATTATTTTAATGCTAATTTTATAAAATATGCCATGAGAAATTTTCTTGAACAGAAAATTAACAAAGGAATGGACACGAATAGACGGCATTAATTATCATGAATGAAAACCAGGGTAATGAACCGTGAAGAAGAATGTCAGATGTTAATCAACCAATAAACAAATCGTTGAGAGTAATCAAGAAAGCAGTCTTGAAAACGTTTGACAAGCTAAAATGAAGATCCCCGTGGTTTTTCTAAACGATAATTTAATTTAATAAAGTGAAGATTGAAGTCTCAAATTATAACTGATATTTATTTTGGAAAATGTTTCCTCTGTACGTGGCCACATTTGCACCGAGCTGTTAATTTGTGAAAGAATTCACATTATCTTAGAATTTATTCTTATGAGATATTTGGTAAGCTGAAATTCTATAAATTGTAAAGAAATAAGCTTAAGTTTTCAAAACTCGCTAATTGATTGCACGTCTCGCTTACGGTCAGACCAAAAACACACGTAAGCTTCTTTACAATCCAATTAAATTCAGCCAGATTTTTTCCTGTACTAATAGTTTCCTAACCCAGATTTTAAGCATCCTTATCTAAGTTTAATTTTCAACTGTTAAAACGATATTTAGTTTTACAATCTGGCATATTTTTCCCACGACATCCATTTGTATTCAATTTTACGGTTCACGGAGCAAATAAACAAGTTTACATGTAGTAAGATTTGCAAGGTGATATATATATTAAGCTTAAATTATAAGTTCAGTTCTCGACGCGTTTAGAGTAGATAGGAATCATAATTGAAATAGCACATTTAAAGTACTGGAAAATACCAAAACTTAATTATTTCCCATAGTTTACATTTTAAAATAACAACGTTTATACTTACGTGCTCTGGTCGTGTGCTGCTACTCAGTGTTACTGGCGTCGAACGAACAAACCAACTTGCTCGCATAAACTTCAATTTCCAAAGTCTAACTTACGCTTGCACGCCGACCACATGATTATTTCGCATCTAAGAGGCTTGAACTCCAAAAATGGAAAGAATTTAGGCAGCCTTTTCATCCGAAATTGACCCGGCAATGCCCTCAAAAGCCCTTCCCCCGACGGAAAGTTTTCTCCAGTCTCTTATAATGAGCCCACGCTATTCTGTTCAGCGGGATCTCCCATTAGTGCCAGATCTCCCACCAAAATCAACAAAGGCCTGGATGAAATGAATGATGTTTTGTTGTCATCGGCTGAAAGGGTCGGTGAATTCACCAAATCCGCTTAGCAAATTCGGGCCGAAAAAATCCCAGACAAAGCTCTGAATGTTGATAGTTAAAAAGGCGACATCGTATTATGCAGAAATATGAAAAACTGGAGAAGATCGGCGAAGGTATGACTAGAATATTTGTGCATGAATGTTGAGTGTCGTTTTACAAAATTTTGTTTTCCATTTCCGTTGTTGCGCGGGAAAATGTTTTGCTTCATTGTCATAAACGATCTGTAGGTACTTATGGAACAGTTTTCAAAGCGAAGCACAAAGAAACACACGAGATAGTAGCGCTGAAACGAGTAAGACTCGACGAGGATGATGAGGTGAATAATTTAGAATGTTTATGATTGTGTTTTTGCCTTCTTCCTCCAACAGAGTGACACCCGCGTACATGTAGCTCGAATCCTGTGCGGTTTATTATTCATGCACTATACAGAGCTTGTCATGACTGTTGAAGCTTACTTCTACGTGGAAAATTGCTCACTTTTGTTACAAATTTGAAAAATGAAACCTTCGAATAGATGTTAGAAATTTAACGATGACTGTACAATATTTATAATAAGCTTATGCCAGAGTTTGTTCTAATTGATATTTTCGCAATCACGAGCATGTCATTCTTTAACTAATAGCTCCAACTCTGAAGCATAAAATGTCCTCTAATGAAATTGTACAACAGCTGTTTGCTAAAATCAATTCAGTCCAACATTTCAGATATTCTTTCTTGGTTCCTGTCAAATGATACATGTAAAAATTAAGCTAAATGAAAAAATTCAGTATCATTATTTTTATGTTATTATTATTTAAATTTGATATAAGATTGCTGAAGTGTTTATTGCAATATTCCAAGTGTGTTACAGTAGCTTTCTTTAAAAGATGACACGGCCAGGAGCTGCTACTACTACTACTACTAGTAGTGCTGTAGATAAATAATATTTTAGGACAATCACTAAAAAGTTCTTCTGTTTTACTTGGTTGTTTGATTTGATGTGTTTATTCTATCCTTTCCAGGGCATCCCTAGTTCAGCTTTGAGAGAAATTTGCATTTTAAAAGAACTGAAGCACAAAAATATTGTTAGGTGAGTAGCCAGCTGGGTTATATTGACTCGTACACTGTAAGTATTACACTGTAAGTTAAACCCGGGCCAAACAAGGATGAGAGTTGATGAAAGTTCAAACTCTCGCTCTCATTTGGCCTAAACTCTCATACTCTCTCATCGACTCTCATCGAATTTTAACCTGCTCAAATTTTTCTTGAGAGTCGTTGAGAGTTTTCACTCATTTGGCCCACACTTTGTGATAGTTGATGTCAGAGTTGACACTCTCATTCTCATTTGACCGGAATTTAGATTAATATTTACCCTGTATTATGTGTGCAGCTATTTGAACACTGTTATATTTGGCAGTGTTTTATTGTGTTCATTATAATAAATGCTGCATAGTAGGGATTGAAGGCTTACTGTTGAAATGTTGGGTTTTTTTTACATTCATACATGTCACTATGTAGTACGTCCTATTGGGATCAACCATTTTCATTTTCTTTGATTGATAAACTTTTTCAACCAACATCAAACGTAGCCTGCGTCGCAGACGGACTTCAAACGTGGTTGAGATGGTTCATTTGTCAATGATTGCAATAAATGTCCTATAAATATAATATTATAATATTTTCATGTACAACCATTTTCAGTTAAACAATGTTGAGAAACAATGAACTGATTTTTTTTATGACAATTGAATAGTCAAGAACAGAAGTAAAACAAACATTAAATAAACTCAACCAACCCAAACCTGTTTGGTTCCACTGTAGAACACAACCTACCGGTAATTTGGTCAAAATTCGCTTGATTTGAAAGTGGTGGGAAAAGTGTTCTATCAGAGGTCTTTTCAAACTAGTTTGGGTTGAAATTATTGTTCCAAATAGTAGATCCCAATCTCAGTACAGTAAGAGGTTTTGATTTACATTGTAAATTCATGCACAAACATGTACATAAAATTTGTAACTGAATATACAGTACAGTGGAATACCGATTTCTTGAACCCTGGATTTCTCAAAAACCCTGCGAACCAAAAGTTGTTTCCCTTGGATCTGTAATTATTTTACCACCGATATTTCAAACTCCCGATTTCTTGAACCAATTTTTGTTTCCCTTGGAGGTTCGAGAAATTGGGATTCCACTGTACATTATATGCTCCATGCTAGCCAGCTGTTTTATACTGTAGGCAGTATAAGACTAAAAAGGCTTTGTTTTTCCACATAAGTCAGACAGTACAATATACAGTGTACATGTATAAGGCTTTGTAGACAGTATAAGGCGTTGTTTTCCACAGAAAAGTCAACGATGTAAACTATTACCATTTTAAATATTTTGTTTATACAGCTGTACATGAAAATAAATATTGACTAACTATATTGCACGACCTGTACAGATTGTAATTTTTATTGTTTTAATCATTTGAATTAATCCAATTTATTTTTAGTCAGTGGTTGGCCACAAAATAAATGATTTGCAATTATTACTCTTTGGTTTATTTGTTCCTGTAAAATTCATTCTAATTTATTATTTTGATGAGAAGGAAGACATTAATCGAAATTGATTTTTTGTTTTCACGGCAAAAAACAGTTAGTCTGCAAAAGATTAGGGTAAAAAAAAATCAACAAACAAAGTTGTAATTTTTTGGGCTTTAGCTGAATTATTTAACAAAATTAAAATTCTAAAGCTGCATGATGTTGTTACCTGCTGGAGGTCCTGCAGAGTTTTTGTGGCTATGCTGTGGATGTGGGGACAATTACATGTCTTAATGTCAAGTGAAAACACGAAACATGTACTTTACATGTACATTAGGCAATTTTTGATTACAACATAGAAAATGTGCACATGCGATTTTTATTCATGAGTCATGACGTACAGTGTATCATAAAATGAACCAGCGAATCTTCAATGGAGCGAGTTTTATGGTGCATGTGCACTGTACTGTACTGTACATAACTACTTAAAGTCATGCCTTATCTAAAGTACTTTCCATGGTGTAATTTTTGCTATTTGGTCAGTACTGAAATGTTTCAGCTAGCAAAAATGATGGCATTTTCCATAACATAATCCTCCATATAACATTCTTTCACCATTGGAATTTCATTGTTTTCTTTTTTGTGATTGGGTCAAACATTGCTTTCTGGTTTCACATACAGTACTGTCTGTTGTGTCACATACAGTACTGTCTGGTGTGTCACATACAGTACTGTCTGGTGTGTCTTAGAAGCTTAGTGTCAAACCACTTTGAAAACTAAACACGATGTCATTACATTTGTTAGATTGCATGATGTAATGCATAGCGAAAGAAGACTGACTTTGGTATTTGAATACTGCGATCAGGTAATGAAATATTGTAATTACATGTACATGTAACAAACTACTACTACTGTTTTTAGAATTTCCTAACTAATAGAAACAACCACGATAATATCGCAGAGGGAATACTCCGGATTTAAAGTGACGGGAGGTGCAAATGGGGACATAAATTAAGACCCAAAAAAATTCCTAGGACTTGAATCAAAACCCAAAAAAAATCCGGTTACATATCCGTAGTGCTCACTAAATATGGTAACAATGTTTTTACTGTAAATCTTTGTAACCTGAAAAATCCCTACTAAAATCAAACTAACCAAAAAATATTTGCACAAATTTTCTTACCCAAAAAAAATCCCGAAATCGTGAATTTCAAACCCCCAAAAATCCTTCTCGCCTCCCCGTCACTTTAAATCCAGAGCCCCTCTGGGGAAAATATAGCCTCCTCACAGACTTTCTTTTGGCTCATCACACAATCTCTCCTCCCCAACGATTGCATGACAAAGAAGTCGTGACCATTCAGACTACAAAATTTGTTTTTCGTCACCTCCCGCCTCGAATAGCCCTGCTAATTTGCGGGAGGTGAAAATCATTGTATTTTAACCAAAGAGTTAATAAAGCTTGTTGTTGTTGTTGTTGTTGTTGTTGTTGTTGTTGTTGTTGTTGTTGTTAAAGGACATATCAGACTATACTACTACATATTATTTGTATAGCCTGCAAAAGCCGGTGTCTGACATTATTTTGCAGACTGCAGACTAACCCTAACCTAACCCTAACTAAAAACTAACCTTAGGCTTTACATGTACATGTTAACGGTTAACCCTTGGGTTAGGGTTAGGGTTAGTCTACAGTCTGCAATAATTCTCAGACACCGTGAAAAAGCAGACTTCTCTCTTTGACACATCACTACCCCTGGTAATTGTGAAGAACAGCTCCCTCCACCGACTGTCGGTCAACTGTCGGCCAACAGTCGGCCAACTGTTGGTCAACAGTCGGCCAACTGTTGACCGACTGTTGACCAACAGTTGGCCAACAGTCGGCCAACTGTCGGCCGACAGTCGGCCAACTGTCGGCCGACAGTTTTTTCCACGGTGTAAACCATCTGTCGGCCAACAGACGGCCGACAGATGAGAGAGATCATGCCTGTTAGATTTGAGCCCCCCAAAAATATGCTGATGATGTAGCCATATATAAGGGGCTATGTCATCAGAAACACTCTGACAGAAACAGAAGCATTCAGAAACCCCATAAGATCTTGATAGGGCTATGTCTATAATATGGAATGTTTCAAGTTGAATCTTGGATATTAATAATTTTTCTCAGGAGTGAAGGAAGCTGTAATTTTATATAATGACACTCTAAATTGAATTCTATCATCTGTGCATGTATCTATGAATAAAATAATAGAAAATGCAAATGACATTTAATACCGCTTACAGTGTAGATTGCTTGTAACTCGTACTAAGTTTTAACGTCTTTTCTAGATATTTTTAGAAACTATATGACAGAATAAAAATTATTAGTATTTAGGCAGTAGACTGCTTAATATTTAGTTTATTTGACAAAATGTTTTTCTTTAGGATCTGAAGAAGTACTTTGACAGTTGCCAGGGAGAAGTGGACGCAGCTGTTGTTAAGGTAATGGTTGACGTGAGAGGAACAGATGTCACTCTTTAGCATAACTGTGAAAAAATTATCCCCTGAGAAATCATGTGCTCATTAGGTTGCATTACAGGTATAATTAAAATTTACATGGCGGCTATTGTGAATAAGGCCTATTCTGTGTGGCAATCAATATTGAGAAAACTAGAGTTATAAGCCCACTCGAAAGCCTTTACAAACAGAAATAGGGCCAGAGCTTAGTTACATTTATAACCAGAATTAAACACACAAGGTTGATTTAGTACATATATGTAATCAATATTATTGATTATCTTATCGTATTTCTCCCCAGTCTTTATGTATCAGTTGCTGAGGGGCCTGGCCTTCTGCCACAGTCGCAATGTACTCCACAGGGACCTCAAGCCCCAAAACCTGCTCATTAATAAGGTATGTACAGTGTATGATTATTTGTTACTACTCACTCTCTTTCTTAGAGGTTATGGGTACTTGAACAATTTTGATGGGGGAGGGGTTCCTAGGGATTTCTTAATATTATGATACAACATTTGTGCCAATGTAAGTGATTTTTTCGGTGGGAGGAAGGCGATCCTAGTAAGAGGAATTTTTGGACTCACAACAATGGTAGGATTTGGGGGAGTCACACACCTCTCTAAAGCATTAATATGCAATTTACATGTTGTGGGAGACGAGATGGCCTTGTGGTTACAATGTAGCTCATTGGACTCCGGATCGTGCGGTCCAGGTTCAAGCACTGACCTGGGTCTTTGTTGTGTTCTTTGGGCAAGACAATTTACTCTCACAGTGCTTCTCTCCACCCAGGAGTATAATTTATGGGTACCGGCAACAAAATGCTGGTTGGGGGTAACCTGTGATGGACTAGCATCCCATCCAGGGGGAGTAGCAATACTCCTAGTACATGTAGGCTTCATGCTAAGGAAACCGGAATGAGCTCCAGTAGTGTGGGCCAGTTTGGCCTGAGTGCAGCTTTACCTTTTTACATGTATCAGTTGCCTGGGTAAGCTCTCGCCTCTCACAATGTGGCCCAGGTTTGATTCCAGCAGGGAGTCATGTGGGTGTGAGTTTGTTGGTGGTTCTTGCCTTGCTTCGAGGTTATTTCTATGGGTTATCTGATTTTTTTTGCCCTCATCAAAATAATTATATATTTTTAAACAAAGTAACACCTTTCTAAAGTGTACACCTCTAATAACGTACAAAGCTGGTTCCCACCTCTGTTGTTTGTTTGGAGGCGTGTTGGATTCTGGACCATGTTCGAGCACTGACTACGGTCATTGTGTTGTGTTCTTGGGAAAGACACTTTACCTGGCGAGCACAGTGCCTCTCTCCACCCAGGAGTGTGTGGACTCTTTGGCAAACTTTTACCCCACTTCAGTTCAGTCCTTTACTTTTTCTCCCATATGTCAGGCACTTCTCTAAGGTCGACAATTTGAGCTGTTCACGAGCATGTACTCATTAGAAAGAGTTTAACTATACATGTATACATACCGGTATAGAGAGAAAAGTGCTGCACATGGATTTACAAGTGTAATTCTTTCATATTTGTTTCGTATTTCATAGGATGGTGAGCTCAAGCTTGCAGACTTTGGTCTGGCCAGAGCTTTTGGTATTCCAGTCAGATGCTACTCGGCAGAGGTGAGCAAACAGAATACAGCCTGGAATACAGTCAACTCTCGTTATAGCGGACACCCTCGGAACTTAGTTTGGAGTCCGTAATAGCGAGAGTCTGCAATAGCGGGGGTCATTTTCAGTCAAACCTATATAGCTTTCGCAGTGGGAAGGGCTGGATTTTGTCCATAATAGCGGGTGTCCATAATAACGGGGTGTCCGCAAGGCGAGAGTTGACTGTATAGTGAAACCTTCATTAAGGGGACACCCTCAGGACAAGGAGAAGTGTCCCCTTTAAATAAAGATGTCAAATGTTGTGGCAGGGGTCGAGAAGAAACTGGAAACTAGTGTCTCAATTGACATCCACCCCCTAAACAGACAACACACTCACATAGAATTACAGGCCTGACCACAACACCGGGAACTTCGTGCCCTACTCTTTTCAAACAGTGTTGTGGGTCAGTTCCTTTGTTTCCCCTTCAAATTGATATGTAGGATGAAGGAAGCTAGGCCAATGGCTTAACGTCATCGCCCAGTAACACGATCATCTGAACTGAGACAAGATGTTGAACATGGCCAGCATGATCTTACCGTTTTTTTAAGACCCTAGTTGGTGGTCCGGCCGGGATTTCAAAAACGTGCGTCTGAACACTTTGATTTAACTTTGACATGATCAAACCACAAGAAGAATTGTTATAATAGGTTTTTGTGCTGTTTGGCTGTTTTCCTTGTGACAACTAATACAGGGGGAGAACCACGCTTGCAGCGACGGAGTCTATCAGGCTCCTAGAGGCCGGGATCTATTACAGTGATAACAATCCTTCGGAGACGTCAGAGAAGACACAGAACTTGAGTCCAACAGTAGAGTTTACTTTTTCAAATGCAACCTGAATGTAACCCAGGACGGGATACCGTAACCGGCATCCCACCACCGGGGTGTAACCGAAGAACAGATTACAATTCACTTGTATTTACGGCTCTAGGAAACATCATTAAAAAGTCTTAGCTAAAGTTATCTCATGCTTTTCCGAAAGCTCGATTGGCTATAACGGAATTCATCTTTTGCAACATTAATTGCTTTCAAAGCAATGCAGGTGGATAACAGTTTAACTAAAGACTAACGCAGGTTGAAATTACAGTTCAACGCTTATTACAGTTATGATCTGACAAGAACGGTTTACGGCTAAGTGCACAAAACAACAGGTACTAGTTACGGTTAATGAATCGGAACATTAACCTGCAACTTGGAATTTCTACGTAAGCTTTGATAACATTTTAGAATAGCGAAAGCGGACATAAAATTAAATAACATAACCAGAATTCCTCTCCTTACAGAATAGTCAGGAAACTCAAAGTTACTCCTTTTTGTAGAAAAGCCTTGCGAAAATAGCAATAAAATAAATACAGGGGAAATAATTTTGGCAAAGGAAAATCCAAGCTTAAATCAAAGTGTTCACGCTTTTCTAATAATAATAATAACAACTTTATTAATGTGTCGAAGTCTTCTAGCGTGCCAAAAGGCCCACTAATCGCCCACTAATTCGCACAGTAATAGAGGTAATAGATTACAAAGATTATATGAGCGTTAATTTTGCCGGGACAAAAGTTTGTGTCCCCTTAAAGGAGGTGTCCCAACGTAGAGGTTTCACTGTATTAAAATTTAATATTCATTCGTTCAATTGCTTTACATTATATTCAGACCTTGTTATCTTTTTCTGTTCAGGTGGTCACGTTATGGTATCGGCCTCCAGATGTTCTTATGGGAGCTAAGCTTTACTCGACATCCATAGACATGTGGTCTGCTGGATGTATTTTTGCAGGTTTGACACATTATGCTTATAATATCGAATACAGTCAACTCTCTCAATAAGACGGACACCATCGGGACTGGCACCAACTGTCCGTCTTAGAGAGGTGTCTGGCTTATAGAGAGTTTATATACAGTAAAATGAATGAAAAACGGCGCACAGGGACCAACACCAGGTGTCCGTTTAAAGTTTTATAGAGGTGTCCGTTAAAAGAGAGTTTACTGTATTATGCTTTTTGGCGTCAGAGTGCAAGCATAACCGCGTATTGCACACGTTCTAAACGTGCATGGACGTTAACAAACTTTAACGCGCAATTTTGTTATCGCTTTTGGCGTCGGCAGTTCCCTAGCTAGCGAGCTCCTTTGTGACCGTTATTGCGTTGAAGCAGTAGAATGCAAAATGAGGATCTTCACTGAAATTTGAACAAGACGGAAAATGATTGCGAAAAGTATAACTTGATATTTTGTTAGTTTTTGTATGAAGACATTTTAGAAATCCTGTTTCATCAATTCATTTTATTTTTCGGTTTTCAAAGCAATGCGCAGCTATGTATTTTTTGCGAGGCACAAAATTACCTCCAAATCGAAAGAAATCTCAAAATAATAGGTTTATAAGGTTGCAACACACCAAAGAGGTAATAATAAAGCAAAGTGGAACAAGGATGGTTAAGATTGGAGAAGATTGAGTCGGATTTACGAATGAAGATTGAGGGGAGATTTTTCAAGATGCGCCATCAGTGACGTAGCTCCCTGAAGTTTGAAACTAAGCGATCACATTTAGCCAATCAACAAACGCAAATAACGCAATTAACCAATCAGAACGCGAAGCAAAAACGTGTAACCGGCGCTAAGCGCGGGAAAATAAGCCAAGTGTAAACACAAGTGACGCAAATAACGCAATAAACCAACCAATCAAAACTCGAAGCAAAAAACGTGCAACCGGCGCCAAGCGCGGGAAAATAACCCAAGCGTAAGTCAAGTCAAGTCAGGTTGGGTTTTACTCCTGATTGGTTAAAAAAATAAGCAGTATGCTTGCTTTTGATTGGTTAGAGTAATTTTCACGAGGTTTTTAACGAATCGTAGAGCTCGGCAAAAGCAAAACTGAAGCAAACACGTGATAACTTTCGGCAGCCAATTGAAAGCAATGATCACAAAAGAAACGACCTTTCTCAGTTAGCGATTGCTTACCAGCAATGCCTACGTATACACTAAAGTCATCTTATGCGTTCTCGTTTCTCCTCAGAAATGGCGAATGGAGGCAGACCACTTTTTCCAGGGAATGATATCGATGACCAATTGAGACGAATTTTAAGTATCCTTTGCTATAGTTTAAATCTTAGTACCGTAATCGTTTCTTTCTTTCAGCTTTATTTGGCGGGAAATATGTGAGTATGGAAGCATGCTTTTAGGACTTCTTTTAGAGATCATTAAGATTTGGGAAACACGGCCTCATTATCTCCGCCAGACAATACCCCCTTCCCCCCTCACCCTCAGTAAAATCCATGAAAACCCTGATGAACAATGTACCGATCGAAGCCGAAGTGTGCTGTTTCCTGGGCGCTCGGTCCTCCAATTCACCGTCGTGGTTCTCGTTAGATGGTGTAAAAAGAAACGCCGGGGAAGCGACCCGGGGGAGACTGGGGAGAGGGAACACCAACCTCGTTCCCAGGGCTTTTCCCTTCAAATTTTGCGGGGCGGAAAATTTGAAGGGAAAAGCCCTGGGAACGAGGTTGAGGGAACGCGCCAAGTCCCTTTCCCCAGTGTACCCCGGCCCGCTTCCCAGCATCCCCACCGCGGAACCTATTCATAGGCTAGGTTCTCGTTTTTCGTAGAACGCAGAGTGCTGTGGTCATTTCATGTTTTTGTTTTGTAGAGGACGGCTAATAAGAAATGCGTCGATATATTTAAAAGCAGCTAAACTTCTACAACTTTATTAGACCAACATGGTTTAGTCGAGTCCGGCAGTACTGTTAGACTGTTAACCGCCACATGTTGCACGATGTTGGACCAACATTTTTTTTGTTCGATGAGTGTCGGTAGAAATATTTTTTTTCCGTGATCAAACATTTCGCCGAGCGAACGTTTAGTCCGATTTCCAACACAAGATCGAGTTCATATTCAAACGCAAACACAAGGATCAAAATGTTTTCCGGATCCTTGTGCTTGCGCTGGCATTTCTCGGTGTTTAATATAGACTAGCGCCGGATGCGTCGCTAGTAGAAACCACGCTAAATTCTTCTCTTCCCAAACTACGTTAAAAACGACGATACTAAAACATCAGACGAGGCGTATAGACGAGACCCATATAAATAATGGACATCCACTTTGACAATTCAGGCTTTTAATATTTCCACCAGGAGCCCATTACCTGTTTCCACTTAAGTTTGTCGGTACTATTCGTGGTTAATTTGAAACCTATAGCGCCGCCATGATAGCCCGTGCGTAGCAGGCGCTGAAGCGGAGAAGAGCGAGAGTTTTTAGGCGCGTGCGCGAGGGAAGAGGCGCGCGAGCCCGCGCGAGGAAGAATGGAACGATTTCTCGCCTCGCGCGTTTTCTTGCACTCGCGCGCGCCCCTCCAACTCGCGCTCGTTTTTACTTCAGTGCCTGCTACGCAGGCTACCGCCATGGGCTCTTGATTACGTAGGATCTCGGTCTAAAGTAGGGAGCCACAACGGCAACGAAAACGTCTCTAAACAGAATGAGCAGTACAATGGTTCTGCTCATTTGTGAGTTCTGCATCTTGGTTCACGTCCAAAACAACAACGTGAAATTGCTAAATTATGCGTATTTTTAAGATCGAGAACCACGACATATTCAGCTGGAAGATACATGTAGATTATTGCGTTTTGTCGGTCCGATTTGGCCTGATTTGATTAAGAAAATGACTCGGTTCTAGGCGTCAGATTGTTTTATAAATCGGGCCGATTTTTATCCTCGCGCCATACCAACAAAAGAGAAATCGGGCTGACAAATCGTAGCGTGTAAATTAGCCTTTAGGTAGAATATAAATTCATTTTCTAGACATGCACGTTGGTGGTGTCGCTGTTGTGGTTGGTTGCTTAAGCTCTCTCTGAGTAAAAACGCTTTCTATACCGCATTTCTTCTGTGGTTTCAACAATATTGGATCACGTTTAGCCCCTTGTCCTTACAACCCCGGGGGGGGGGGATACTCCCTATAATGGACTATACGGGTTGGCTCCGCCCGAAAGGGGTACCTTTTCAGATTGGAGGGAAAAGGGTAGGGATTTCACGAGTTGGAGTATAGAAAAGGGTAGGGGAAAACTGTCATTTAGGTATGAGGTGGACTGCACGTTTTAAGTTTTCTCTCCCCCCCCCCCCCCCCCCCCCATAGAGTTATGGTCAGTAACACGAGTGAGAAGTTTGGAAGAACGAGAAATGCTGTGGAACACAACAATTTAAAGTTGCCATAACTCTATGGAAACACAGGGAAAACGTTTTCTATTGTTTTTTATGAAATAAAAGCACGAATCAATTTTCTATGTTTCCATATAGTTGTGGTAAATGGTTTTGAGCCAACCAGAGCGCGCGTAGTATCTTGTTTATTTCATAAAACATTTATCCGAAGCTTAACCTTGCACTTGCAGGACCATATTTAATACTTGCTTTGCCGTCGCTGTCACGGTTTGCTTAAACCGTCTACCAGTCAGTAACTAATTCTAGGGAAGACTTCAACGTGAATTATACGACTAACTGCTTGTGTGGGCGACACGTAAACCAGCCAAGAACCCAAATTTCCCTTCCTGTATACGTTTATTTTGGGGCAAGTCCCCGGGAGACACTTGATAAAAATGGCAGCGATCGTTAGGCAGGCGGCCCGGTCACTTAAAACAGCTCATCTGGGATTAGCATTTAATTTTTGGATTCAGTTTTATCAACAATAATTTCTGTGAACTTTTTTATTCTAAATCTTCCTGTCTGGTTGTGGTTAAGTTCACAATGTACGTTTTATAAGTCTGCAATTAAAAACGCATTAAGACAAGAGGATTGGAACCTTTGGTTAACTTTTAATCCTGGATTAGCGTTAATGTTCTTTTCCTAAGAACACCGGTACCGGAAAATGAATGTTTGGCTGTATTTCGATTCTGTTGCGAAGGACACTCGTCTGATATAACTTTACAGCAAAAGATGATTGACATTTAGGGAGTTTAAACAAACCACAACGGCGATGGCTATGAGAACGTAGCTTAACCCTCTCACTCCCAGAGTAAAACCTTGAGTCCATAAATTGGTTGTAACGTTTAAGTCTGTGGATGAAACCCTAGTCTGCGATCATTATTCCCCAGTTTTGGCTGCGTCACGTGACGTGTTTAGACCAATCGCGTGCGAGAAACATATTTGAATATAGTGAGTTTAAATAGTGAGTAGTACAGTGGCTCTGCGCGTGCGTGATACACTTTGCACATTTCTTAGCCGTCCTCTGCAAAATCAAAATGCGAAATGATCAAATTATGTTGGGTTTTATCGAGAACGTGAACTACGGCTGCGCACGCTTAAATTTGGACTCTATACATATTCAGCTGCAAGTTAATTCTGATACGAAAGAAAATCTCACGTTGACTATTCGTAAAGACCCAACAAACTATAGCTAGCGGCGACGATGATGTAGTAACGGCCTCGGTGAACTCCAAACTCCGAAAGCAACTTAATTCTGCGGTATTTAAAAACGTTAAACGAGCATTTGATGTGATATAGAAAATAAACATTTCCAGCCATCTCGGTGAACTAGTAGTTGTAACGAAAACAGAAGACAGCATTGCAGACCATTTCATAGTTTTACCTCGTTCACTTAAAATATTTGCGAGTTTCCTCGCGCGCGCGTAGTCGGACTCCGACTACGCGCGTGTCTGTCCTCGCAGGCGTTTTATCTGTCCTGTTATGTAACGGGCAAATACAGTAGCTTGTATTCTTTCTTTGCCGCAAGAAAATGTCATAAAAAACATACCAATATTTTCAGTTCCTTGTTGATTTTTAAAAAAAAGGTTATTTTCGTGTTCCGTAGAAAAGCACTTACACGCGTCAGCGGTTAATATAGGCACGATAACTTCGATTTACTCAAAACAACCACAAATTGAAGCTAATGGACATCATTTTATTGAGATAGTGTCTCTATATTTGATCGTCTACAAATTTGTGCTGAAATGCACTGCTCTTATCCAATATATCTTGACGATATTGCGTCGTTTTGTGAGGTTTTTCGCGGGTTTGGCATGCCATGAATTTTTTCCCTTAACGTTTCAGAGCCTTGCATGGCGTCCAAGTAGAGTCAAAACACTCGGTCAAAAAATGTTTTTTGTTGTTCTTGTTGATGGTACGTTCGGTGTTTTATTTGAAATGCAAAGCAATGTTACGTGAGTGAGTCGTGAAGCTAAACACGAAACACATCAATAACATGATACGTCATGATACAACAGCGTGAAGGCAGCAAAAAGCCACTGACAGCATGGACTAAAGATGTTTTTCTTGCGTACAAAGTTCGCCGACTTTGTTTTATTTTCGTGTCTTACTGCATGTGTGTTTTTTCCGTGTTTATGCCCTGTATACATTTACTTTCGTTGCGGTTTCCCCTTTCGTTAATTGGAGTGTTATGTACTGTTTATGTACAGTTGTTTTGGCGACAAATGTTGCATGCAAATGGCGTGAATATAGGCCCGTTCATTTGTATTCGGCTTTCGTCGAGGTGGTCTTGTTTAGCTTATTTTAAAAGGCGTTCGGTCTCTCAAAAGCCGTCGGCGAATTAATCTTTTTAAAAAGCTACAAAGCACTTGTTGTGTTATTTTAATAAGAGTATTAATAAAGGCTTTCCCAAAATTATACGCACGCGTGTGTCAAATGAGATCAAAAGGATGTATATTTTTAGAAGTGAATCTACAGAGATTTGTAAACAGCGATTTGTCGAGCTACTCAAACTTGGTTAATAAATTGATTATGAAATTTGCGCGATATATCCCTTTTTAAAAACACCGCTTTGATAACGCCGAACCAAGCATTATTAAACAAGCATTTCCGAGAAATGAATACGCCCTGTATCTTCGATTTTTCAGTTCAGTTTAACCTCACTTTCTGTTTTGCATTTTTAAAATGCTTGCAGTATTAACTTCGCGTTGTTTTATTTTCTAAGAAAAGAAACATTCATTTTGTATTGCAATGGGTTCCCTAAAATAAGAAATTACGGTAGTTTAAATTCTCCCCGAGAGAGTCACAAAAGCCGTACCGCGCACCCTTTTAGCTTTACCACACAGTCAGTTTGTCTCCTGCCGGCTTAGATTCTTGTCTCCCGAAGACTAAGAATGTTTATGGGCGTTGGTGATTTGTATTTTTAGCGGACTGCGAAGTAACGCAGGTGCCCCATGAGAACTTAATCGGCTCAGATTACGCCGGTCTCTCTTCAGAGTTTTGGTGTATTTTTAGTTTGATGCAATGTAAGTTCCTTGACAGCGCCCAAGAATTTTAGGTCCGCCTTCAGAAGAAACTTGGCCCAACGCCGTAAAACTTCCCGATTACAAGGTAACTATCCATTTTTCTTCGTTTTGCAGATAAATTTTTGTAATAACTTTATATTCTGTGTGCATTTTACAAATGTAAAAATCTAACTTTGCAACTCGACTTGTTACGCGCATTGCTCTTTCTGGTTTGCTGTGCTTTGTACGTTGTCCAATTTGTTGTTTTTATTCTTTATCTATCCTCATTAGCGATTAGAATTTGCCAGAATTATTTTGCGTGTGCCCTTCAGAGTAAAATGCGATTATAATAAAGAAATAAAGTACATAAGTGTGTGATTTGAGATGGATTCAGTGTTGTTGGCAAGACACTTTACTCTCACAGTGCCTCTCTCCACCCAGGAGTATAAATGAGTATACCGCGGCAAATTGTCACGGCAACCTCGCAAAAATGCTGGGAGAGAATTAACCTGCGATGGACTAGCATCCCATCCAGGGAGAATAGGATTAGAAGTAAACGCCACAGACTTCACCATTTTCTTAAAATATTATAGCATCTATGACTTCAGTGTCGTGCACTGTTTCTTGCTAATTCAGGGCGGCTTCTTTCCATCGGTTTCTTTGATTTAGAATCATCGCATTTCACTAATTCCAAATTGGCATCAATTTGTTTTAATACCTTTTATCAATTTGCCGCCCTATGACGCTTTTCAGATTATTCGTACACTCAGACGATTACTTTAGATCTGTGCCTTGTCATACTTTCTATATCTTTCTCGCTTTACCCTTGATCTGCCAAACGAGTTTCTCATATCCGTTCGCTCCAAAACTTAAAGCCCTTAAAACTCTCACGAGAGGCAACTCTCATCCTCGTTTGGCCCGAGTTAACACATTTTTAAAATAATATTTTTTTAAAACGTCGCGATCCGGCCACATCAAAATGGCAATATCGTGTGGTAACGATAAAGACAAATTAAAGCTATCTATATCAAACCACGATGAACATCCTTACCACATCTTTTATAACAATATTTTGTTGTGCATGAAACCTGCCTTCTGAGGATTACATGTATTGACTTACAGTTCCCTTAATGAAACCACAAATGGGTATAATTAGCACTCAAATTTAAGTGCATATTTTCACCTTTCCAAGTAAAAGTACGGAGCAACTACAGAATGATACCATCGCATGTACTTGTCTAAAAAATGACCGGCTCCCTAGCTAGCATTCTAATAAAAATAATTAAACTTTAATTTTCGAGATTTGAATAGATAGGATTATCATAGAACTTGCTATTCACAAAAAAGGATGGTTAGGCGGTGTAGATTTGTAGCTCTGATGAAATGCAAGGGTTTGGCTCCGCGGCGAAACGGCAAGGTTAACAAAATTGTGGCTTTAATTTGCGGAGAAATGCAAGGCTTGCATGAGAAAAATGTTTCTCTGCGGCGGTGAAATGCAAGGCGAACAAAATTGTCACGGCCTTTGCGGTGAAATGCTCCCGTAAGCGGACACCCGCGGGAAACAGAAAAAGTGTCCGCAACTGGAGCTGGCCGCTTATGGGAATTGTATGAGCTAGAGAAAACAGGGTTTTGTAGAGCTGTCTGCTTATGAGAGTGTCCGCTCAGAGAGCTGCGACTGTATGCGTTTGTGGCTCTGTTGTGAAATGCAATGGTTGCTTGATGAAATTATGGCTCCGCGGCGAAATGCAAGGCTAATGATAAAAATGTTCCTTCGCGGGGAGACAACAAGGCGAGCAAAGTTGTGTCCGCGGTTGAAATGCAAGTCGAACAAAATTCCCGGGCTTTGCGGTGAAATGCAAGGTGTATACGTCTGTGGCGAAATGTAATGCGGGTTGATAAAATTATGGTTTCGCTTGCTTCCGCAGTGATTGCGGAGCCATGGTCCTAGGTCATATTCTAAACTTATGTGATCGCTTTTTCATAGTTGCGTTCCTTCTCTTTGCCTTTGATCAGTCGATAAACTATCGCTATCGATAAACTAGACATTCAGACTTGAAGAAAAAAAACACTAGACAGAGCGTACAATGCCAAAACTTTAGAGTTATATTTTGAGTACATGTAACCTGCGATGGACTAGCATCCATCCATGGGGAGTGGCAATGCTCCTAAGCCACTAGAGCTAAGCTCCTGAAATGCTTTACTTTACTTACTTTGTATAGAGTAAACGATATTGCTCGGTAAAATTCGCATTTTTTACAGACGTTTGCAAACAAATCTTCGGAAACCCATCCGCCATATTAGCCCTTTCACTCCCAGAATCAAGCGTCTAGTCAATTATAGTATTTCTTACTTTTACTTCTGTGGATGAAATCCTAGTGTGTGACCATTCAAATGAAAGCTATTGAGCAGCACTTTCATGTGGTACTATTTGTTTTTCCATATCTTGCAAAATGAAATTTGAGATTTTTTTTTTTTCAACTCTTGGGAGTGAAAGCGTTAAAAAGTGGGAAAACATGGCGCAACACACAGTTTCGTGTATGGGAGAAAACCGCCGGGAATACGATGTAAACACTGATTCCGTGAAGTTTGATTTCTGAAATATTCATGCAGTCTATAAACTCAAGATATATTTGAGAATTCGAGGACTGTTTCCAGCAATCTTCACTGTTCTTTCTGTCCGAGCCGGAGACAATACGTGGCTATTTAGCCATAATGTCAGTTTTCAGTCGGCAGGTTTCTCAATTTAACCAGCGTTGTTTTATTTAACTTACAGGACTTTTCAAACATTCAAGGAGGTGCCGTGTCATTCGCTGTCGTTGTCCCCAAGCTGTCCGCCGCGGGAAGAGACTTGTTACAGGTTTGAACATGAAGAGTTTTGTACTATATTTTACCCTTTCACTCCCATAGTCAAACCTTGAGTCAATAAATGTGGTTGTACTTTCGAGTCTGTGGATGAAATTCTAGTGTGTGACCATTCAAATAAAAGCTATTGAGCAGTACATTCAAGTGGTACTGTTTGTTTTTGACAATTTTGCAAAATGAAATTCAAGATTTTTTCCTCCGTTTTGAGCACTCTTGGGAGTGAAAGGGTTAATACATAGCAAGCGGTTGTTTATTACGTTTTGTTGCGCTCATGGCCACTCGAGCTAGTTTAGCCACAACTAACTACAGTTATAGCAGATTTATGAACCGTCTCTCTGATTTTCGCTGTTCGATCTTTGAACCGCCATCTTGAGCCTGAAAAGAAGACAAACCGAAGACAAACCCATTCACCTTACTTTCCAGTTTACGTAATCTTTTGTAAAGTTAGTGTGTTGAACTTCTAAACACGAAACAGTTTTCGACCAAAATAGTGAGGTTTAAGCCCGGGGTTTAAGCGCCACGTTCAACGGAAAACGTCGGCTTGCAGTCGATTCTCTTTTAACACGTTTCCTCTAATCGTTAAATAAATCAGAGTCCATCAGAAAAATCGAAAATAATTCACACGTTTTTTTACAAACGCGGAACTATTCACTTTCACGAAGAAACGACAGACGGCAAAAGTGGGAGTTTTGCCATTCGCGGGGAAAACAAACATGATGCTTAATGTTAATCTCTCTAATACCGCGCTACCTGCCTCGAGCATGATAGTTGTTTTATAGGATCAACCTATTTACAAGCTCAGGTCGCACTGTTTCATTAGTTTTTCCTGTAAAGAGAAGGATTCCCCGTGCCCCATGATAATTTTTTGACATATATTAATAGTTTCGCGCCATGATATGAAAGTTATTTTTAATACCTTCTGATCGAAGCTTCGACATCATTCACGTTATACTTGAACTGACCAATCAGGTAGCGCTCTTAAAATTGTTCAGCCATGGACTGAAATTACAAATATAGATCTAAAAAAATATCATTGGAAGAGACTCGTGTATTGGGGGAATGCTTCTGTTAGATCATTCTCTTTTGCCTAAACTTCGTTCTCTGCTCGGGAGCTATAAACGTCTCCGAGACTTGATGAACGTATTTCGGGCTATAGATCAAATTCTTCTTCAATCTTGTCTAATACATCCGCGTTCCTGCTGTTTCTTGCGCGTGCATGTATAACTTCCTCCGTTTTTCTATCGCATTAAGCCATTATTAAGATGTTGGCAAATTGGATATACAGGGGAATTATAGTGTAATGCTATGTGTTTTCATTTATCTGATTTTAGCTCTGTTTTTTCCCCCATGATCTCTTTTCTTTTTTCGTGTAATCTAAAAATGCCTTTTCATCGGTGTACAGTAGGTGTAATAAACTTCTGATGAAAACTTTGTGATGGTTTTTAAAGGAGCTACGTCACCGATGGCACATCTTGAAAAAAATTGCCAATTTTTTCAAGTTCGCCGTTCGCAATCCGTCTTAATCTTCTCCATTCTCAGCCATCCTTGTTCCTGTTTGGTTTCTTATCGCCTCTTTGGTGTTTTTCTACCTTAGCAAACTCATTTTGTTGAGCCTTTCTTCAATTTGAAGGTGGTTTTGCACTTCGAAAAATTGACTTAAAATATCGTGACATAGCCCCTTTAAGACGTTCGTGAAAGAGCAAAATTGGATGGGGGATAAGTAGATTATGAAATAAAGATTAAATTATTATTTTTAAATAATCATTTAATGTATTTTTATTTAAAAAAATAAAAATACATTGTAATAGATCGGAACACCAAAATAGACTGCTAAGTCTTGAGACCATTTCCGAGTTGTAGTTTGGCTTTTCAAAAGAATTCCTGATTCAATACCTTTCACATGAAAATGTGTTTTACTCGCTTGCTTATTTTCGTGTAAATCGAACGCATTTTTCGTGTGAAAATTTTGCACCAGCACAGAGTTGAGGGGAACTCGGAAATTTGTAGTCACGCAACGCTTCCCCCCACTGGAGAAGTGTTGCGTGACGATCCAAACGGCTACAAACAAAAGGAGAGTGCTTTTAATATTAACGCAACCCTGTTTTATTTTCCTAGAAACTCTTGGTTCTCAATCCAGCTCACAGAATATCAGCGGAGGACGCAATGCGGCATCCCTTCTTCGCGGACCTCAGTCCTTCGTTCCGTGCGTGACTCAGCGTGACTCAATCAAAGATTATAGCAGACGCGGCGAAAAATACAAATCACTCCAAGAGCAGTCATCCTTCCTGTAAAAAAAAAAAATCATATTGTAATCATATTTTAGCTAATCTTTATGAATATGTACATATATGTACAATAAAGTTTTATTGGTGAGCATAACACGACCTTTGGTTTTGTGAGTTCAAATTCAAGATGGCGCCTTCTCCGGCGCCATGTTTGTTTAAACCTTTCACTCCCAAGAGTGATAAGTTCAAAAGTGAGGGGAAAATCTTGAATTTCTCTCACACACTAGGGGTTTCATCCACAGACTCAAAAGGTACAACCACATTCATTGACTCTGGGATGGGAGTGAATACGAGAGGAACTTTGAAAGAGAAAATTGATGGTCACGTGACTTCCTTGCTGTGTTCCCGCTTCCGTTTCGCTTTTGTTTTACTTTTGAAAACAGAAACAGGAAGAATGTATCTGTGACTCTATAAATGACTTAAATGTTTCATAAAGAATTGCAGCCCAATTCTCCACTAACTGGAATAAATAGCTAACAATTCAGTTGTATTGGCTCTCGCTACGTTACTGATGGCGGCGTATATTGCGTTCGTAATCCGTCTCAATCTTAACCATCCTTGTTCCTTTCTAGTTTATTATTATCTCTGGCGTTTTTCTACGTTAGTAAACTATTATTTCGAGCTGAACGAATAATTCATAGACTGCAAAGTCGCAAGGTGTACCCGAACAGATCAAAATATTTCTCAAAATAGTCTTCTTTTCGTTTATACTTCCGCTTTTTTCCTGAGAGGAAGTCGTTTATATCCTAAACATGCCTTAGAATTAAAACAATATTTTTATTACGTTTATTTATTTATTTACTTTTTTCTTGCGCGTTGAGAAAAGATCTTATTCCTATTTCGCAACCGTTTGTCGCAATTGTTTGAAGTCTACTTTATCGTAGTTAACAATATTCTAAGCACTCCTTTCGTGCCAAGAATTCTAGCAGCTAGAACCGCCAGATTAAAGTAATCGGCAAATTGCGCAAAGTTGCGAGGTTGATTTAATTAAAAGTTTTTCAAACGATGCATGCGGCTAAAAATAGCGCGCATATTTTGGGAAGAAACTGTGACGTAATCATCGTATCATTTCACTTTCTGCAAGGATGCTGAAAATGTATACGCGCTTCAAAGCAGATTTTGGAAATGTATGTGAAACAAAAATGACAAGTTGTCAATTTTTTATTGACCATGTGGGCATTGGTCGTTTTTTTGTTTTGAACAATCAGGGCACAATATATTTTTTAATTTCCTCCAAATCGCTTTAGATATATCTAGACAGGCCACCCAAGTTGCATTAAAAAGTCGATGGGCTTGCTTTCCTCTTTATTTATGTAATTGTATATACCATACAATGCCTTATAGCACTAAAGGTTATGTTATGTCTAAAAAGCGTCGACTATTTCATGTTTAGCGAAATAATTTTCGTGAATGTGTTTTCGTTTAGAAATTGGCTTTTCTGTACCGCAAAAAGGCATAGTTTTCATACTGGGTCAAAGCCTTTCCGCTGTGCTTCCCGGCGTATTTACCTATAATGGCAGTATAATTGTCCATAAACAAACCGTTTCCTTATAAAAACATGAGACTCTCTGCGTGCATAGTTAGAGCACCAGGGGTTTTTAAACAGGAAGGAAATTGCCCCTTCTTACCCTTGTCATAGATATAATTTTTCTTGGAGATTTCTTCTGTTTGGGAGGCTTGTACGTTGCGGAAGCGTTGATGTACACAAAACTTCAAGCATGATTTGCGGTCTTTTACCGGAAAGGGCGGTGCTCAGGAAATTGTAAGTTTATACATTTAAATGTATCGCTTTTAAACTGCAGCTCCACGCGTATAGAGCTTATTAAAGTAACTCAAGCCCGTCGAGACGCTACCAAGACCAATGAACGAACAAAATTAGAACACACTCAACGCCAGGCATTTGTAGGTAAGGCTATATTTTTTTAAATCAAATTCTTGTTGATGATATTTGGTTGTTTTCTAATAACAAATCTCCAGAGCGCGCGAATGAAATATTCTTGAATATTTTTATACTTCTCCAGCCTAGCTGATTCAGTTTCTTCTACAAATTTTAGTTTTTTGCACTTAACTTAATGCTGTAAAATTGTTTCGTTGCGTTTCAGTATTGTTTCGAATCGAGACTTACAGCGATAAAAACAATTATGTATTCAGATGAACTTTTGACATATAATCTTTGATTGAGTTTGATAACCCAATAGTACAGCGGCTAATTCAAGAAGTGTGCACTTTGACCTAAAAGCATCAAACTTTCCACAGTTGATAAACATACCATAAGGTTTATTTTTAGATGTGGAGCCATCTGAGATTTGACCTATGACGTCACTAAAAGGTCAATGACGTCACACAGAAAGACGTGGCTAGTATTGACCATATATTTCTTACTAAAATACTGAAAAGAATATCTATTTGGTAGTAAAAGCTTGCAATCATCTTAATACAGTACAAAATAAGACAACTTAATGCTTTGGGCTTATTTTATGGACTTTGACCTTTGACCTTGGTTGACCTTTAAATGTTAAATTGAATCCGGATTAGCCTGGTTAAAATGTATGCCTTATGTAACAAATGCAGATCGTATAACTATACTCTGACTGTTTAGTTTGAAGTTTTAACTGTGTTCTAAGCTGTTTCACGTGGCTGTTTCAAGCTACTGGTACATCTCCATGAACATGAGCAGAGAGCAGTGCACGTCCAATACTGACTCAAGCACATTAATGCCTGGGTCAAATACTTTTACTTTTTCTGGTGACAAGAATGGCAATGCAACCAAATTTATCACACACAGTTAGGTTTTTAAACGTCCTTGACATTTTAAGGAGGTATTAGGGTTTCTGGCAGGTCACGTGACATGCCACGCGACATTTGGCAGAATATAGCCATATTTGGGGAATTGCCGGCGGTGTTCAGTGAAACAAACAAACAAAAAGGCTTTTTAGATGCAGGTTTATAACTCTTTAAATCGAAATCATGGATGATCATTCCAAAGGCAGGTAAATAACTTTACACTATCGAAAACACTCATTTATTGATGAATACAAGTACAAGTCGCTTATTTACGAAATTTTAAGAAAACTATCACGTGACATGGTACGTGATCAAAAAAAGATATATAAATAAAAATGATAAATTGAGCCCAAAAAGAATATCGAGTTTTATAATCAGGAAAAAATTCAGCGTGGTAGTACAAATCTAACCTGAGATATTGCTTATCAACCATAATTTCCCTGCACCCAGGCCTTTTTAAGGCTTGAGGACTTAACACACTTGCATCGTCCTGCACAATCCTTCTTGAACCTGCAGTCAGTGTATCAACTCAAAGCAATAAAACAAAGCCTGTGTAAGGGTTGTATACAGTGGTGCCTACCCTTTACTACTTTGTTTCCAGCCCCAGTTAGAAGGGCTTAACTAAAGGTAGTAGTAAAAAGTAGCTGAGAATCAGGATCTGTAATTAGGAACTGGTTCCGGGTGTTTGCCTGATAACAAGGCTCGCATATGTTGTATCAGCACTGCTTGGGTCGGTGATATATTCTTAAGACTTCACGAAGAGTGGAAAAACATGTACAGATGTTTACGGGCGCTGTTGACGTCTGCGCTCATACAGCAGCACCTTAAACCACTCAAGCAGTGGCAGAACGGCATTGTCTATATCACTAGGCATCTGTATGATGTCTTCAAATGCATTGGTAACTTCTGGAAAACTCAGTCATGTGTCCCAGGGAGTTTTCTTAACCTATACTATTGAATGACAAGACGGTGCAGGGCATGGACGACAGGTAGAGTGCTGCACATCTGGGAGTCAACAAGATGATGGACAGGAACATATTTGAAACTTGTGCCGGTACCAAAAGCCACCCACAATTCATTGGGCTTAATCTTGTCAAAAGTAGCAATGGGCAACACAACGACTTCTGCTTCAACCATGTGCACACATACTGTCCTACATCCTCTGTTTGCAATGTGGCACAAGGAGATAGGTGTCTGCTAGCATGGGATCATGTTTGCAACATCCACCTCTACCAGTGTACTAAGAAAATATCTACCACCTGTTGTGTAGATGGCCTTATCTGTAGTTGGTTGACTTGTAACTTGTTGGGACTAAAACTGAACAGAATCAGCTCTCAGAATCACTGTTGTTGGGAGCCGCACACGCCTGCACACAGCCGCACACCCTTCCCTCGCTTTTCTCTAGTTGTGTTCTTCAAACTGTTTGGAATGTAGACATCCTAGACCCTGTCCACTCTGTCAGCTGATTCTAGTTGAGATGTCACATACGGTTGAAATACCAGATCAGCATAATCTTGGAAAGTCTCAACCGTGCCAGGATTGAACATCTCAACAACTACAGCAGTATGCATCCAAACATATTGCATCAACAACAGGAGTGCAGGTATATTAGTGACGAGGAGGTGCAAAGACCTTTTGGGGGTTTGAAAATCAAATTAGCAATATGGGGACTTTTGGGGGCTATAAATTTTCTGGCAGTTTTTTGGGGGTATAGAAAGATTTTGGCGGGGACGTTTTTAGTGTCGATAAAAGGCATAGCCTATTTTTCTCGACTTTATATCAAACAATGAATAAAGGTGGACACATCAACTATTGTGTACTTTCTTGATGTTTTATCTACTTATTATTTATTCAGAGAAAAAAGCCAGACTTTTTGGGGGTTACGTTTTGGGACATTGGACTTTTCGGGGTCTAGGCCCCCTGAGCCATCTGGAGTAGTGGGTATGATCAAGAGCAAACAGTCCAGGGCATGACCTTTATCAGTAACTCTATTTATAGCTGAAAATTGCCCTCTCGAATAGATCTGACCTCTAGAAGCCACAATATTTCTCGATAAAAGACTAAGGTCTTCAACCGGTATTTGAATGGTCACTGCGACTTTCCTACATTGCACACCATTCTTTAAGGGGAAGATATCATGGCCGTCACAGCTGACCCTGGGCTTTCCACATAGGCTCATTCTCATTCCCAGAGGCCACGATCCATTTGGTCAGCACCAAAAATCAAGACTCTGGCCGTTCCCAATTTGTTAAGCATGCTCAGAGTACTCGTTCTGTATTCTCAGCCAATCAGATTTGTCAGATTTGACGGTTAGTCTGAGATTCGCGGACTTACTGTTTTCGAACCAGCCAGAGGTCTTGATTCTTGGTGCTGACCAAAAGGATCGTGGCCTCTGGGGACAAGAATGATTAGGCTTTTTGGAGGAATGCATAGAGCCTCGCGTGCGTGCTGGGTTTTGGTCACATGGATGACTTTAGCTAAAATACCTTCTATACCAGGGCTAGCAACGTTTGCTTGGACATGTCCATCCACTGTCTTCTAACCAATGAAACACCCAGCGTATGCAAATACAGATCTATCAATACTACATTATGTATTAGTGTTGACACATCGTCCCTTCTCGTCATCAACTATATCACTGATCAAATCATCCTGACCAGAATGACTTTGCCATGTAAAATAAATAACTTAAATAGATTGACTTTGCAAAACTAGGGCTGTATTCAATATTGTTGACTGCTGCTCAGTGTTGAGAGCAATCCTCTACGCATCTTAGGTGCACAAAAAATGTCATTGTGTCCCGTCATGTAAAATTGATGACAAACCCCATCGGCTATATGCCAGATGTCACCTGTAGGAGATGATCCTAGACTGAATAACACCACTGTGGACAACCCTTACAGAGGATTCGGTTTCTTGCTATGAGTTCATACACTGTCGGACTGTCGGTGTAAAAAGGGTTGCACAGGATGGTGCAAGTAGTGTGTTAACCCTCGGTACCCCGACGACCGCACAAGGACTGGGGTTGATGGAAACCCTCCTTGGGTTTTAGTTATTACAGATGTATCAAAAGCATTATGCCCTATAGATAGCTCTGAACTTGCTCTACAAGAAAGATAGTTACTTGGTATGACTTCATATGACGCCAAATGACGTCATTACATCCGCCATCAAGGGTTTCACTATTTCCACACAAAAGAACGCAATAAATTGAAACAAAATCATTCCAAAGCAATAATGGGGTATTAAAACACACTAATAATGCAATGTTGGTGGAAAAAATATCATTAGAACAAAGCCTTTGATGAAAATGTAAAATTTTGGTAGTTATGTGGTTGCTATGGCAACGTCAAAAACTGCCAAGAAATGGTTATTACATCAAAATGTCCTGAAAAGATGGATGAACAGCTACTGAAAGCTTTAGCATCCCAGAGAAGATCCTCTTTTCAAAATGGTAAAATACCTCATGGGGGCATTGACGTGCACTGCTCTCACGCTCTTCTCGCGTTCTGGAGAATGGTAATAGTACAGGTAGCTTAGAACAGCCACTTGAAACAGCTTAAAACACAGCTAAAACTTCAAACTAAACAGTCAGAGTACAGTTATACGATCTGCATTTGTTGCATTAGGCATGCATTTTAACCAGGCTAATCCTGATTCAATTTTAACATTTAAAGGTCAACCAAGGTCAAAGGTCAAAGGTCAAAGTCCATAAAATAAGTTCAAGGCGTAAAGTTGTCTTTATTAAGATGATTGCAAGCTTTTACTACCAAATATATATTCTTTTCAGCACTTTAGTAAGAAATATATGGTCAATACTAGCAATTTCTTTCTGTGTGACGTCATTGACCTTTTAGTGACGTCATAGGTCAAATCACAGATGGCTCCACATCTAAAAATAAACCTTATGGTATGTTTGTTAACTGTGGAAAGTTTCATGCTTTTAGGTCGAAGTGCACACTTCTCTCAAAATTTGAGCTAAGCCGCTGTACTACAATGTATATACATGCTGACTCCGGAAAGTCGTTGGAACAGAATTGTCCCTTGCGAACAAACAGAATGAATCGTGTTATTTTCTCAGTACCTTCTAGCGTTGATCGTAACATGTCAACCGCCATAAAGCCTGGTTTTCACCAGCGACGCAAGCACAAGCGCAAGCAACATACGCAGACGCAGTAACGCGTTTGTTTACGCATAGTTAGTAGAGGGGACTGGAGTTCCCTCTACAAACTATGGTTTACGACAAATCAACACGTTACTGCGTCTGCGTATGTTGCTTGTGCTTGTGCTTGCGTCGCTAGTGAAAACCAGTCTTAAAGAAGAAACACTGAGTTGTTTCGGGTACGCAGGAGTTTCGCAATTGCCTGCGCAAAAATGTTCTTGCATACTCGAGCTCGCTAGACGCGCCGGCAAAACTTCAAAATGTTTCAAGCGCTAAAAATGCTGACGACTTTTAGATAGGGGGCTGCATAGTAGAGTTTATATTGGTTAGTTGAATTACTAGAGTAGAGTTAGCGCATTGAAAGTTGTTGTAAATATTTCTATGCAAAGTATACGGAAATTTACGCATGCGATTAATTTAATTCCCATGCAAATGTCTTCAAATCGCTGAATCTCTTAATGGACACTTTCCTAAGTCATCTCTGAAGCTCTTAGGGGGACACTTTCTCAGTAAATCTAAAAAAGTTGAAAACAGCATAAGTCACTGGGGACACTTAATTCATGCAGTGTTTAGTTGTGAAAACGGCCCAGATTTTATTAATTTTTCGGATATTTTGGTCTCTTAAGTGAAGTACAAACAATTTTTTTTATTTACTTTTCATCCTTTGCAATCAATACATAAAGGTTATTCAGCGGAAAGTTGTGTAATACGGCTGGGTATTTTTACGAGTCAGTTTTTATTTTTTCGAGCCTTTACACAACTTTCCGCTGAATAAATTGTTTATTATACGACGTAATATCTTTCCTAAAATATAGGTTTTCAACAGGCAGTGTTTTCCGTAGCGCGCGGTCAGGGGGACTAAGACCCGTTGAATACGGTCTCATATTTGCTCTCGTCTTTGTGCGTATTCGCACTCTAAAATGCTATGTCGTATATAAATAAGTAGTTTTATTATACGACGTAGCATTTTAGAGTGCGAATACGCACAAAGACGAGAGCAAATATGAGACCTTATTTACTGGAACATACACAAAATACTCAAACTATACAAAGTTCAATGGCAGGCCAGGTTCAATGGATGAAGAATTTTTCACGCATGATTGCCTTGCATGCGTTTTTCCTTTAAAGGTCCCTACACTCTCGTGTAGTTTCGAAAAATTTTAAAAGTTTTTACTACAGCAATGCCATAAATGGTTGCAATTACTGAATTATGGAAAACCCAGAAGTGTCAAAACGTTTACACCCCCGTAATGAACAACTTCCTTTCTAGACATTTTAGTGCTTTCGAGATTTCCGGGCCCTTTTGAGATTTTACAAACTTGCGTGCGTCTGGAAAAGAGCCGCCGTTTTGTGGTTAAAGGTATGCACGGTCAAAGTGCTATTTCGCTTAAAACACTTCAAATCAATGCTTATTTTAGCGCCATAGTTAGTACGTTTCACCTTGAACCTTCCAACTGGAAGCCGATTATAGTACCGACAAAAAGGCGGGAAATATCTGTCACTGGTCACTGATCTGTCTCCTGATTGGATAAGCAGATTGATACTCTTCTTTGATTGGCTAGAGCAAGTTGCGCGATGTTTCGGTCCCAAGTCAATCAGCTCAGCGAAAGAGAAAATGTTTCCTATTCATTTCTTTATAAACTAACTGACAACGTCGTGTATTCCAAACCATTTCAGTGCTATGAAGTTAATAGTTTTAAGCCAATCACAAAGCATCTATTAATTATTGTTGCTGATTTATACGGCGGGCTTTTCTTGTTGTTCCTAATTTCCTAAACTGGCCGGCTGCGTCGGCGGACATGTACAAACATGTTAGCCCTTTATAGTGGAGAATTGTGGATTTACTCTGCCGATCGAAGGACTAACACTCAAAACGTCAGCCGCTTTTTAACAGAACCAAGTTGATTATTAACTAAGCGAAAGGCAAGTTGAGTTCAAACTCTCGCGCCGACATTCATGTGCTCTCGTCGAATATGAACCTAAAAAAAAAAATTTGAACCTACTCAAATTTCCATGAGAGTCGACGAGGGTTTTCGCTCGAGAGTTTGAGAGGAAAATGATATCAGCTCTCGCGGTTTGAACGCGCGTTCATGAGAGTCGACGAAAAATCTCGTCCAAACTTTCCTGCATCCCAAACATTCTGCGTGGCCCGCGCTTCGTCCTCGCGCCTGATCTTCCCCTCCCCCCTCCCCTTCGCAGGCTATTGTCAGTTCTTTAATTGGCAGAAATGTTTTTATAAACCAACAGAGATATATCAAAATGTTGTTGTCAACAAAATATTTAAAAATAATAATATTTAATATTTGTAATGCTCAAGTTCCGTATCTAAATGCTCACCTGCGCATAACAGTACTAGAAATTTTAGAATTTTGAATAAAAAACATTAGCTCGTGGAAACGACGCGATACAGATAGCGTGAAAAAGATGCAGTGGGTCATAGGTTCGACTCCTGTTTGGAGAATTAAATCAGAGTTATTTTTTCCGAGTAGCTTAACATTCATCATCATTTATTTCCATACATACATATCGACAAAACTAATCCTAGCACTGAGCAGTATGCGGGAAGTTTGTCGCAATTAAACCAGTGGCCTCGTGTATTTAAACGTTAATATTGGTAGAGAGTCTGACCGTTGTGCGGAAGGTCATAGGAATTATTTTTCCGAGTAGCTTGTGTCACTGTCACTGACTGAATATATAATATATTTCTCATTGTGTTTCTAACAAGCTTACCATCATTTCTGCTTCATATTTCTTAGGAGGTTGTACAAATATTTATTCGACTACCATAACAGAAAACGTTCAAGCTCAAAGCAAATTATACCTTATCACAATGCTATCATACTGTGAGTGTACTCTCCCAGACTCAGACAAAAAGTGGCCCGACGTCAGATTTGCTTCAAAGTCAGTGTCTGTGCTCTAGATTCTGACGCAGATTGGAGGGAGGGGACGAGGTAGTAGACATTAAGTCCCGGCGTATCATTATGCGGCTGAAAGTGAGCCATTCAACGACGGTTAATCCGGCTAAGCGCTGTGGGATAGTTCAAGTGTTCGAACTAATTGTGCACTCTTCTCAATTTTCAACAACAAGACGGGCTGCACACACAGGGAGCTGGGATAGCGGTTCGTATATTTATATCTATATATCAAGCGCATAAAAGCTCATAAACACTCGTTAGTCGCTTACGCCTTCTCGGTCAAACTCGGTGTTTTTGGACGACGCATTTCAAGTAGTCCTGTAAGTATTTTCTTCTATTTTTTTTTCTCGTAAAGGTTCATCGGCGTCTATCGCCTCTATTGCTATATGCTCTGTGCTTTTATTTGCGTCCTGGCATTTGCGTATTAACTATTTTCCAGATTGTGCTTTCATATTTCCCTTCAGTTTTTGTCGTAGAATTTTACTCGTTTGCGATGAGAAATGAATGGGTTGTTTATTATTATTTTTGAACTGATAGCTGAGAATCAGCATGTCTGTTAGTTCAGATCTTGAAATTTTCGCTGAATGCTTAGAAATGGTCGAAGTTTTAACTAGTAATTTGCCAAATGACGCACTCTGGCTAGATTTCACGAGCGGTAAGCCACTATAAAATCTGGTTGAATTATAAGTCTAGAATTCTTCGTTTTTTATCAGGAAAATTTTCATCTGGTTAACTATTGATTGTTGTTCTTTCTATTCAATTGCTCCACGTACTTTGGACGAAATTTACCGGTCATTAACTACCAAATCACAAAGACAATCTAAAGACTTACTGAAAAAAACTTCAACAGATTTGTCCTGTTTTTTGTATCAAAACTATTCCCTGTGCATGGAAGCGTGAAATATTCTTAATATTTTACTAGAACCTTCTGTCAAGTCAAGTTCTTTTTTTAAGACCTCATTCATCAAATTTGAAGTATCTGCTTCTTAGACCGCTAATCCTTCTACTTACACGGAAAAATGACGTTTTCGAAGTAAATAAATAGTAATATCAAATCACACCACACTACAGAAAATATTCTCTGGCCAGTTTAGTTATACGTAGTACACAGTCGATCCTGGCTTTACGGACAATCTGTTACACCTAAAGAGGATGATCGAACATCCTCGTTCCCAGGGCTTTTCCCTTCCCGCCAAATTTAGAAGGGAAAAGCCCCGGGAACGAGGTTGGATGATCTAAGAGATGCATTGCTCTTCTGGGATCTTGGGCTCTTCTCAGTCCATAGTTGAGCTATTTTAAAAGAGCTACGTCACGGTAGCGCCGTTCGCAATCCGTCTTAATTTTCTCCATCCTCAACCATCCTTGTTCCTGTTTGGCTTATTATTAACTGTTTGGTGTTTTTCTACCTTAGTAAACTGTTATTTCGAGGCTTTCTGCAATTTGAAGGTGATCTTACACTTCGCAAAAATGACTTAAAATATCGTGACATATAGGGTCAGTTCGAGTAACGTGATGTCGGAACCTCGATCAGAAGGAAATAAAAATAACTTTCACAATTAAAAATGGCTCAAAACTATTAATAGATTTCATAAATTTAGCAGGGGGAATCCTTCTCTTAGATCATCCTCTCTTGGTTATAAGGCAGTTAAGAACTTTACTGAACATTTTCTCTTGACATTTTCCAATATTACGAAGCTTTCAATGCTTTATTCTCAGTCATGAGCAGGGCTCCTGTCTCTGTGTAACTTTCTGGTCGTGTTTCTTGCCATGAGTTTTACAAAAAACGTTTTCTTTTTATGTTTGCAATACACTGACAAAATGCGGAAGTTCAAAAACTTAACCCACCTGAACAATCCGCGCTTTTTCGCGTACGGACAGTAGAATTTTCGAATTTTCTTTCGCTTTGGCAAGAAGAGACATAAAAAAATATGGTTAATGTGTTTTGTTTCTTTAGCACATCAGTTACGCAGCAGAAAATAGAAGCTATCTTCAACAGCAACGATTATAAATCAAAATTAGAGTTACCGCGTGCATGGTGATCACAAAATTAACAATTTCACATAGGAACCGGTTTTTTACTTGGGCTAGTGTGACGGAATGAATTCCTGAAATATTTCTCAGTCGGTTCCGATATTTTGAAGGCAATAAATTCTCATAGAAAAGTTGAATTGAAGAGTGCTTTTGACAGAATCACAAAATTAAAAATTTCGCACGGGAACCGGTCAGTAATTTCGCACGGGAACCGGGTCAGTGACGAAATCAATTTAGTCGGTTCCGATATTTTTAAGACAATGGCTTGTCATAGAAAAGTTGAGTTGAAGAGTGCTTTTGAGAGTATGTACCGCTCTAAACAACAAAACTGAGTGGCGGCGAACTATTTTGCAAAACAAACAGTTACAGACCGCCCAGTGTTTTGTCTCGCAAATTAACTCATTTTTCTCTATTAAGGGCCTTTTAGCTAATAAGCTTACGTAATGACTTATAGAATTGCTTTTGAAAGATTTTCGTTTGAAAAGTGCGCCTAATTTTGTTGACTGATTTTAGACAATGTTCTTTGCGGAACGTCGTTGTTTCAAACGTGATAAACTTTCTGCAACGAGGATAGTTTAGTTTAATTTCAAGGAAGATTTCAGCTCATTTTATATGTGGTCAACCAGAACCTCTGAACTATTTAATAGGCGATATTGAAACACTCAACAACTTTGTAAATCTGGCCGGTCACATTCCTTGAGTGACGTCTGATGATGTGACAAAAATGTTGTTTCAGTGTAGAAGGGAAAAACGTTGTGGTATAAGAGGATTTAATTCAGTATTTTTGTTCTATTCTCTTGCGAAATAGTGGGTCATGCTCTATGCAAAGCTGACTGTTCCGACCTACATTGTCTCGCTATTATTTTATCACCGATGACGTGTCGTCCACCAGGTTATAATTTCTAATAATGCACGCACGTGCTGGTATCATAAAATATATCGGCTTGGCATTCGTCCATTTGATGTCTCTCAATTTCCACGTCAATTACTTTTACGTCGTGAAACGTTTGGTTACATGTAACAATTTCTCTAATCGGTTTACGCACTGCCAAGTCCCCTACCGTTTTGAGTATATAAAAATATAAACCGGTTGGCAAATTTTCAGTCTAAAATCATCTTAGCTCAGAAATTACATGTAAAGGTGTAAAGGTCATTTTACATTCCATCTGAGCATGCTTTTAGGAAGTATAAGCCGGCCACTCCGCCGATGGAGTAATATAACTGAAAATCGTTAAGTGCCTTAAGTAAAGTCGAAGCACTGCACGTCTGCATTGCCGAAAGGGGACATTTATAACCAACTCGGAACCCCTTGCAAACCCCTCCCCCCGACATCCACCCTACTGGGGCCCTTCTGTTTGAGTTTTGAACAGGAACAGACTAGCGAACATCCGTAATATGGGTATTGAGGTTTTATTCGAAGTAAAGAAGTGAGAATTTTAATCCCCAAGAGCAAGTGAACTGTAATAAAGAGGTGTTCGCGTTATGCAGTAATTTCACATTACTTCCCGAAATAGACATTTTTGAAATCAGGCTCTCGACTTATACTTTTTTAAGTATGCGGTTTGCCACAGTAAGTAAGCTCTACGCATTTTAAAAGTCCAGTAATTTCGTTGCGCATGGCTTGCCAGTGGGAGGAAGCGAACTTTTTTTAGAATTTTTAATGATTTTCTTAGATGTAAGTCACGCGCGCTTCAGCTGAGAGACGTGCGCGTATTCGAAGCATTACGTTCACGCAAATATTCCATCTTCGATGAAAGAGTGTCCGCTCCTTCGTCGTCATCTGTAAAATAAATATCGCGACTTTGACTTCTATTGTTCACTCGGCTTTCGGCAACTTAAGAATGTAATATTATTAACAACCAGGCATATCATAGCGCTTCAATTAGCTAGATCATTTTTCGAGCGGCACTTTCAGGTCTCTTTTAGACAACGTTGCAAAAATGCCGCTCTTTCAGCAAACAATAACAATGCCACGGCTCGACACAGCATCACGCCTTCCCAAAGAAAACTTTGCGGGAGAAGTGTTGACGATTCCTTTCCTAACACAAACACTGCGAACTGAAAATAGTTCGTTGATGAGCTTTTGAGAGATATTTGGATCTTCCTTTTCGGAAAATTCCTCATAAACCACCGATTTCATAGTATACGGCACGCGCACCGCAAACTGTGCCACTTTTCAACACCATTTATTGCGAATTTTTTTCGCAGTGGGCGTGATGTATCCGAAGGTTGAATCATTTCCGGGGCAGAGTTTATATCTATTGCTGAGCAAGCGGGAATCTTTTCTATTCTCTTTCCTCTTAAAACTCCGCGCTCCCACAACCAGGGAAATGAAAGTCATTGAAATTGCGCTGTCGGCTTTTCTTTCTTTAGTTATGAAATATATGCGTGGTCGCTTAATTCTCGTTCATTATTTGAATCTAGTTTGCCGAGATTTCTATAAAAAAAATACAAGAATGACGATTAACAGTTTCTCCGACCCAAGATGACCGCGCATTGCCAAAATAATTAACACCATGATAGAAGAAGCCGCGGACCAATCAAAAATTGGTATATTTTAATTTTGTAACAGGAAAGTTTTTTAAGTGCCCTGCGCGCACTAGAGTACACTCAGTGGAAGCCAGTAATCAGTCGGCACAGAGTCCTGCGACCTTAGGGACATAAAAAAGTAGCGCTTTCGTCAAGGGCACAGTTGGAACTCGGAATTGTTTATTGTTATTACTGAGTATAAAGAAAAACTGACTGATTGACCGCTTTTATCAAAACAGTGTTATCTTTGGGAGCGAGCGGAACTTGCTGAAAAGACCGGGTGAAATGCTGGCTACTTTGGTGGTAAAACTCTTGTGCGCGTTCTGCGTGTACAGCATCGCTCCACACACGAGCAACTTTGTGCAGGGATTGGATGGTTTGTCGCAGGCTTGGGACACTCGCATCGGAGCGACGTTAGCCTTGCTTCAAAGAAAGCCGTGCTGGGGCCTCTCGAGTAGATCCCAATGCGATCCCTCCATTTTCGCCAATCTGGATACACGGACAATGAGATTATACACGGCACAAGGCCAAAAAAGTCAAACCTGAGGGTCGTGCTACCAGATAGAAAACAGCGCCGTCTTACCGCGCACTCCCACCGCAATGATTTATACGATGCTGTCTTCGTTCTGGATCCTTTTCCCGACACAGACTTCGGCCATATTGTGCCCATTTTTCTGGTGGACTTCGACGTGAACCAAACGGCCTGTAACAAGAGTATGAATGGTGTTCATGTATTTACTGGTAAGTATACTTTCTCGCCGTTTAAATGCTACACGAACGTTTTACGGTGTGCGTGACTTCGCGCGCGTGTTCCCAAATGGGTCATTCAAAGGTCGGTTTGCGGCGCTCGGAACAAATTGCTGTTTTAATTCTGTTTTTGGTATCGTGCCATTTGCGGGTCTTGATAGCATGATTTAAATATAGGGCCTTACGATTGTCGTTGCGGTCTATTAGCTGCGCTATAAAATAAGGCTGTTATGACGAGTGGACATGGATATTGTAACAGCCGCCAGAAGTTTGTTTTGTGTGGGAAACTATCATCATAATTCGTCACAGACAAAACAAGGAGATACTAAAAATGCGGCCGTTACAAACATGCAGTCAATATTTCACCTTTATATCGGCTCTTGGTATGATGAAATAATACTTTTTTTTTCGTTGAAATTAACTGCGATATTTTTTTATTATTTTTTTTAGGACGCGATGAATGTATTAGGAGAGCGGACAAACGACATTGCAAGAACCGGCTACCCCACCGCAGACAAGTGAAGTGCGAGATCAACTTCATACCGCTAGTACACTCTCAAGAGGACAAGTCTCAAGCACAGCTTCTTGAATGCAGCCAGAGTCCGTCGTTTGCAAAGTGTGGTGTACTGGAAGACTTCCGATTGCCCGATTGCAGCGACAACTCCGCGAGTTGCTTGCCCGGGTCTGACGGCGTTCGTACCGGACTTCAGGACCTCTGCACTTATAAAACGTGCGATCATGCAGTGTTGATCGCTGGTGGTTGGAACTCCTACACGAGCCGTCCGCAATATCGAAAAAACCTGCACAATGTTTGGAAATTGTTGCAATCCTTTATGCACTATGAGAAGGAAAACATCGCCACTTTCTTTGGGCAGGGTCAAAAAGCTGAACGTGAGTACACAGGGTTTGTTTGTCTTTTAGGTAAAAGTTTATTTTGCGCAAGCAGATTATTCGGGCGGCATGCCTTCGCCGTGGGAAAGCATCAGTCACTAATTCATTTTGCAGTCGGCAAAATGTTTTTGTCAAAGCCATTTAATGAATGTAGCTTGAATCGCTTTATTATCACAGATAATTCTTCTTGCCCATTCTTAATGAGATTTACGATTCCAGCGGGTCAGTTCAGTATCATCGATGAGGTATATAGATTCGTGTACGATTTGTGGCTACCGGGTCAGTAATCCTATAGCAAATTGTTTGATCAGCTAGTCAAAGATTAGTCAATGGAGTTCAAATCCTCGCTTGCAGAGTATACCCTTTCCATTTTGCCGTCTGATCGCTGGAGATTTGTTTTACCAACTGTGACTTGGCCCAGCGGGAAGCTGTTGTAAGCGGCTCGGTTTAAACCCTTAATGTGTTAAATTGTAAATAGGTGAAGTCGTGTTGTAATTAGTTTTGAAACCGATACCTTTCACGTCACAATATTCATATCTCAACGAGCGGTTTCTGCGCATTACAGCCAGACGAACAAAAACAATTTCGTTTATTAGAATAAGAAAACACTTCGTTTAAGTGGCTTTTAATTGAGCCAGAAAAACACTTGACGAGCTTTGCGTTTTTTCATCTTTACCGCTGTTAAGTTTGTCGATCAATTCCGACTCTTTTTGTAGTTTACGTTTCTCTAACCGACTGTTTAGGAAGTTTCTGTCGTACCGGCGAAAATTGCGAAACTAAATAACTTCACACATCTTTACAATCAATTCATTAAGCCTTAAATTGTTCGCTTTGTGTGAAACGATTCATCTTTCTTTAGCCTTCGTTTCTCGACTCCAGACATTGAATTTTTTTCAAAGCGAACAGCGTCATCTAAGCTCTAGATCTTCGACCAGGGCTATTTGAAAATCAATAACAACTTGTAATACTCTTTCGATGAATTAGACAAAAGACCGCGAAAACTTTTAATTTTCGTTCTTGTAAACCAAGAAAACAAAACCCAAAGCAATGGGTGGCATTTTTAATAAAGTCCGCAAAACAATGCGATGGAATTACTTGCTCATGAAAAATACGATGTTGTAATGAAAACAGAAATTAAAAGATCTTCTTATGGTGAGAGCGCGCAAAGGTGAATTCGAGCCTTTCTCTTTTGAAGCAAGGTATAAAATTCATGTGGCGCATGCTAACAATAAGAAGTTTCTTTGCGATTTGCCGCCATACAATTGACAGAGGCCGCGGTTTTTACATGCATCTGTTAAAATGGTTTCGATGTGGAATGATGCGTTTACAGAATCTTTCAAATTTGTGAGCACGCCAAGAACTTTCTGGATAATTCCGTTATAGCTGTGAACTGAAGTCACGTGGGGTGTCCGAATAGGGGACATTTTTCTGGGTTACATTCCGGCTTTCTTTTTGCGTGTAAAAAAGGTATGCTTAATTGTTTGACTTTGGCCAACAGAGAGCGTGCTATATTATTTTAAGCTCTCGCTTGACCCCAAAAAATAAACAAATTCAATGTAATATAACTTAAATACCGCAGCATTAATCCCAGGCTCACGTCCAAACCACTTTTTAATTTCGGCGAAATCATGTCATCACAAAACACGGAGGATGATTCGTCGAGCCGAAAGAATGATTATTCGTTAATGAGCATTTCACGTACGCGGGGTCTGTGGATACCTCACGTATTTAGCGGAAGCAGTAATTATCTTATTCAATTAGAATTCTAGTCACTTTTGACTCTAAGCTCGCAGATTTTTCACTGAGTTTTAATTAAGTAAGTTACTGTATACGTGCTCGAAGCCATTGGCGGCGAAACAGACCGACTTCTAACATTTATTGCAAAGTTTAACTCTCGTTAAACCAGTTATTGAACTCGTAAAACGTGCGATAACCACAATTGTCGGACTTGTGATGGCCTTTTTCTTCAATGAACAACTTACACTTCAGCAGTTAAAATCTCAGTAAGTACGTACGCGTATTGAAAACTTCTAAAACACATCTGTATAAGCAGTTGATTAAAGCCGCTATCTTTAGCCTCGTGATCTTTTCATGTGATTTATTTTTACCTTTCCACATAAATATTCCATTTGAAATATTTAATCATGGACTTCTTTGGAAGACATAAAAAGCGACTCAGTTGCTAATCTCTCTTACAATGGCATGCTTCTATCACATGTGGGTGACAGCTAACCAAAATATCTGATATTCCATTTAATATATTCGTGCTCTGAAATTTCCATTATTCCATATGATCCCGGTCATAAAAATCTAATTCTTTACATTCCAACATCTTCAAAATTTCATTTTTCCACAACGTTTCCGTATTCATTTTAATTCCTTGTCAAGTTCCGAAAATCTGGTGTTTCTGAAAAATCTACCCTCACTTATTTTACTGAATTTCAATGTACAGAATTTTCTTTAAATCGAATAAAACTGCATGGGGCACAGCTCACGATCGATATGACTAATTGATGGCGAGATATATAGCCACTAAACATCAAGTGTTGTTTATTGACTGTCCTATATGAGCCTTTAAGCTGCGTTTCATCCGGTGTTTATATATTTTTAGTTCATCCTTACCTAAAATTAGGTAAGTATGAACTAAAAATATAAAACCGACAGTCGATAAACAACACCTCAGCGAAAAACACTTGATGTGGTATATATAAACTTTAATGGCTACTATTTCTAATCATTTTTCCGCGTTCGCTATCTATTCTCCAATACAAATGCTTGTATTTTGACACCGATTAGTCATATAATTGTGAGCCTTGCATTTGGCTCCCGTGACAAAATATCAAAATGCTAGTTTCCTAAGTTACAAAAAAACACCAAAGAGGTAATAATAAACCAAAAAGGAACAAGGATGGTTAATATTGGGGTAGATTGAGACGGATTACGAAAGACGACCTTGAAAAATTGTGGCTACATATTTCAAGATGCACCATCTGTGACAAGGAATTTTCCCGTCTGGAGTATGGTGGAGAATTTTAAGCCTCCGGCATAATAATCTACTGCCGATCTTGGTCAGAAAATATCTCGCCGTCTCCAGCTCTCTCCGGGATGAAATTAAATAGCATTTTTTTTTTCGTATGTAAAGCCCGGGCCAAAAGAGGATAAGAGTTGCTGAGGCTCTCGCTTGGCCTGAAACTCTCATGCGCTCTTATCGAATTTGAACTTGCTCAATTTTTTCTTGAGTGTCGTCAAGAGTTTTTCTCTTGTTTGGCCGAGGTGATGATAGTCGATGAGAGAAAACTCTCATAAGAGCAAACTCTCAACAACTCTCAACAACCCTCGTGCATCCTCATCTTTCATTGACTCATGTACTGTATATTTTCCTCCTTTAGTTGCCACACATCAAAGAGACAGGTCTTACGCAGTGAAAAGCGCAACAGGAGTCAAAGAATACATCAGGAAGTTGTGTCGAAGCGCACTGTGTACGGACACAGCCACCATCTATCTGACCGGCCCCTCCGTTAGTGACGGCTCACTCTTGTTCTGGGACAACGGCGACGGGCTCACCGACGATTCCGAGCTCTACACTCCACGGCAACTGTTAGAGGACGTGAAAAACTGCTCGGCCAAGCGTCTGTTTATCGTGGCCGATTACAGCTATTCTGGTGCCATGATTAACAGGTTCAATAACAGAATTAAGCGGCACCCTCATCATTTCAGGAATGTCATGGCTATTTCTTCCACCTCGTGGGGCGAGCATTCGTGGAGGAGTGAGTTCACCGACGCGTTTGTAAAGCACAGTAAAGAGGGAAATAACACAAAATGCGTGAAAGATGTTTTCGAGGTAAGTCGTACACGTTTTACCGCGCGCGAGTAGAATAAGCGAGATACGCGCGAGGACACGCGTATGTCTCCGCGGCGTTCGTGGGGCACGTTCCGCCTGCACGTTCCACGCAATGCCGTGGGTTCCGCGCCGCTGGACCGGATCGAAATAACGGAATATCAGTTATATTTAGATGGGCTTTTCTTGAAAGGAAAATAAACATAACATAATGGAAAACAATAGAGTCGCCCCCTCCCTCCTACATAACAGAGGATATTATTTTTCTTATGTCATCATGACGAACAGTGAGCTTGCAATATAGACTTCTGTCTCGAGCAAACGATGGTTACAAGTGGTTGCTTTTTTATAGCAATTCTTGACACGCTTCTGTGGTAACTTTTGACTTATGCGCATTGCTTTATAACATTCCTGGTGTACGCTTTCCGCTATGGTTTCCTTTTCAAAGCAATAGCCCTTTTCACGGTTAACCTGAAATATTTCCATAACAATACAGCTAAACATAGAAGCGAGGCAATTTCGGGCACAAGCTGTAAAACATCGTGATTTTCTTGAGTTCCTTAAACTATGTTAGCATAAAAACAGTTTTAAAACGGAGAATAACTAAATATGCAACTATTTTAGTTAAAGTTTGCCGTAAAGATCGTAATCCGATCTCCCTGTTGCTTATGCGAGTCTACTCTTTATTAATAGAGAAGAGTCGTTTTACAATTTTTTCTAAAAACAACGTAAACTAAAAGAATTGTAGTTCTTCTACATTTCAAAACTGTTTTTATACTAAAAGAGTTCAAGGAGTTCAAGAAAAACACGATGTTTTGCAGCTTGTGCCCGAAATTGCCTCGCTTCTATGTTCAAGTGTTATTGTTATGCAAATATCGCAAGTTAACCGTGAAAAGGGCTATTGAATATAGGAATAGGCCATTTTACAGTTCTGTGAAATGTAACCAAGCCTCTGTATCGAAGCGAGGTTAAGGGTGACCATGAGATGATAGAGATCAGAAACTAGTTTACATAATAACAGAACAATTTACATTTGAAAAGAAGGAAGGTTTGTATCACAACAAAGTCACCTCCAGCCTCACTTCTGTTCAAAGACCTGGATTCTAAGCACACAACTGTAAAATGGACTATTAGGCTAAAATTAGCGAAACAACGGTTCGTTGCTAAGTTACAACTAAAGCAGTAGCTACACGCATCAGTCGCGGGGGAATAAGTACCAGTTGATGACGAAATCCCGCCTCCGAGACGGAACTGAGCCCGCGGTGCAAATGACCTATTTGCTGGCGCGATTGCTTTCGGAGTATTCGTGAGTGCTCGTGCTAGTTTCTGATTGGATAAAACGATTCGGAAACCCTTCGAGGGCTTCCACGAAGATTTGCCAAAACCAGCATGGCATGGTAAAATAAAATCTATCAGGCCGGCGCAGTTTCCACAGCGTGAACAATCTCGTACCCAGAGTCAACGGTCTCCTCGGTCAGCGGGTCGTCGCCAGGTTAGACTCTGGGGGAATGGAATTTTGAATACCAGAAATCTGGTGCAACGGCCATTGTTTGTTACACGAGACAGCCAATCAAAAAATTAGATATTTATTCCATTCCCCAGAGTCTAACCTGGCGACGACCCGCTGACCGAGGAGACCGTTGACTCTGGGTACGAGATTGCAGCGTGAAGGGAATAGGATCCGCAGTATTGCTACTTCCCCTGGATGGGATATTGGTCCATCGAAAGTTACACCCGCCCCCCCCCCCTCCCCCCCCCCCCAACATTGAAAACACCCTCGGGACAAGGAGAAGTGTCCCCTTGATAGAGGTGTCCCTTTAATAGAGGTAATAAGATACGTAACATTATACGAACGTTAATTTTGCCGGGACAAAAGTTTGCGTCCCCTTATAAAAGGAAGTGCCCCAAAGTAGAGGTTCCACTGTATTTATAAACCTTGCCGAAGAGGCACTGTTAGAGTGAATAAGTAGCAAAGGACCGCGAACGAACTGTTAGAGTAAATTGTCTTGCCTATGAAATTTTAACACTTCGATTCTTCTTCTTTGTTATCAACAGGCGATTAAACAAGAATTCCATACAAGCAGCTCTCTTTCCCTTACTCCGCAGAAAACAGACGTCATCTCTAATGCAACCTCGACAACACTGGCCGGAAGAAGATGCGGTGAAACGCGGAGCGAAGCGAAGGCCGCATCTGCATGTGAATTGATACCAATAGCGGTATGGCGAGAGCATATTAACAAAAACTCGGGTTAAAACTGATGAACATTGGCTGACAAATAACATACTGTAAATAAGGCAGTCTCCTTCGCAGCCGTTATTCGGGTCGTCACGCAACGCTTCTTCCCAGTGCGGAGAAGCGTTGCGTGACGACACAAGGAGACTAGTAAATATGGTATTCGGTGTAAAAGCTAAAATCAGATATAGTCAGTAGATGAGACAGGACTTCGGGCTTTTTATACATGTATATTTATTCCTTATTTTTCAACAAAGGTATGACTTCAGAATTTCTAGGTGGAAATTAGTTTTGAGGTAATTTGCATTAAATGCTTCACTCGGTCGTTGAAAACAAAGCTGTTAAGATTTTTTTCCTTGTTGAAATATTTCGCCCTACCGGCCGGATATCGCGAATGAAGTCCTGCATTGCTCCAGCGATATTCAACAATTAGGCTGCGAGCTCGAGGTTTCTATCGGCTGGTAGTTGGCGAGGAGCGAAGCCCCGAGTCAACTATCAAAGTCGATAGAAACTGAGAGCGAGCCGTCTAATTGTTTTAGCATAACCCAGTGGTTGATCTGTTAAACATAGAATATCGATAAAACTGATTTAATGGTGGTTTTGTTTAATACTTTTCGGCCGTAATGCACGAAAAACTGTGCGCGCGCTCCGAGAGCCGTCTATCGATCGATAGTTGGTGCCTGTGTAGCCAATCAGATTGCGAGTTTGCCAAAAGTCAGCCACTGGGTTATGCTAACAAAAGTGTATTATGAGTGTCTCGTATAGTAACACTATAATTTATAATGTATAAAGTAGAAAGAGTTTAATTTTAAATCATTAATTACGGAAAAGTAGAGCAGAGACATTTGTAACGTTAAATCTTGTACACAACGATAGTTTTTAGTAAGTATAGTATATAGTTAGACAAAGGGCTGGATTAACTGACCTAGTAGAATAGATAGAAGTCTTATTCATAAACGATCATCTTCATTGTTAAATACTTGCCACGATAGTGTCAACCTCGTTCCCAGGGTCTCTCTTCTTCCCACCAAAAGCATCAGAGAGACCCTGGGAACGAGGCTGCGATTGTGTAACTTGTATAGTAGGCAGGTCTTCAGAGTTGAAGAGTCTTAAAGGAGCTATGTCACGATATTTTAAGTCATTTTTTTCGATGTACGAAATTACCTTCAAATTATAGGAAACTTAAAAATAATTGTTTACTAAGGTAGAAAAACACTAAAGAGGTAATAAGAAACCAAACAGGAACAAGGATGGTTTAGGATGGAAAAGATTAAGACGGATTGCAAACTACGAACTGAAATTTTCAGGCTGAATTTTTGACGTAGCTCCTTTTACACACTCAACACAGCCTGTCTGCTACGCAAACTCATACCGACATTTGTAACAGTCAGAGCAGGTTAGCAATTCTGCGGTGTGATATGGAATGGGGGTTTATCGGCCCGCGTGGAATGTAGTTTATCTACCTTAGAATAGCGGCGATATTTGTTTTGAGCTCTGTAACGATTATATATTGAGCTGTTTGGGACAAATGAGACAAATATTTTGATTAGCTGTTGTAAGGAAAAAAGGATATTTCGAGCGGCGTAGTTTCGCAGCGGAATTTACATGTAATGGTGTTTCACGGCAGAAAAACAGTAGTGCTAAGCTTTCAAAACGCGCGCAACTAATTGCGACATAACTAGAAACAAGTCAAGCAATACAGTCAACTCTCTCTAAGACGGACACCATTGGGACCGGCACCAACTGTCCGTCTTAGAAAGGTTAAATACAGCTTATAGAGAGATTAGATACAGTGAAATGACTGAAAAACGGTACGCAGGGACTAGCACCAGGTGTCCGTCTTATAGAGGTGTCCGTTAGGAGAGAGTTGACTATATACAGTACTTAGAGACGATAAGTAACTCTCGATGTCGCAACTTGCGTCAAATATTGATAATCTAAGAAACCGTGTAAATATCGGGAAATTTCATTGTTCTCTGGTTTTATTATATTTTAAAAAGCCATCAACACCACTCCAAAATGGCGGCCGCTTGTTTCGGTTTGACGTGTTTACTAATAGGATAGAAATAAGTACAAACTGCCTGACATACGAAGGATACAAAATTATTCAGTGTTTTACTTATCATATTCTCAGTGTCACACGTAGTTTATTACAAACTTCTTTTGATACAAAACGTTATTTCTGCTCAGTGCTCAATTCGTTTTATATCTTTCGCTTGAGCTAGAAAATACTATTGGTCTTCATTTTGGATAGAGTGCTTGTTACGTTTGTGAAACGATACTGAGGTACTAATGTAAAAAAATAGATGTCAAAGTTACGTGAAGTTCGCATGTAGTACACTGCAAGGCGTCCCTTTACTCATGGAATGCCGAGCGTGAAGCGAGAAAATTCAAAGAGTAGAACATGGCCGCCCGAAAACAGTCCTTCGGTGAGTTATCGCGCAGCCATTTTGTCTCGCCGGTTTTCATCGCTTCTCGCTCGAGTTTCCATGGAGATGGGGTACAGTTTGCCGTGTAGGTCCTTGTAGCGTGCAGAGATAAGGTTAAGAGAATGTAAGCCATTGTAAACAGTGTAAATATATAAGAGTAATAAATGTTTAGTTTGACATAATCTCATCATGAAATTTTCTGTTTCAGTTGTTATGCATCCCAGCCTCGCAAAACGTTTCATTCCCACGTTTTAAAGAGAGTATAAGTCGTACGTCATCCCTATTTGGTGTTTTTTTTATTGTAGGTCATATTTGAAAAGGATATTTTAAAGGTAATTCCTTAGTGTTGCACTGCGCATCCTTTCTGCGCATAATTTCGCGCACATTGAAAAATGGCGGTTTTTCATTATGGCTATGCTCGCCAGAGAGGTAAATGATCGTTTTCTCGTAAATTAAGTGTGGTGACCTATCATTTTTTTAGCCGCGACAAATAGCCCCGTCATGATCAACTTTACTGTAAGTGAAAAATGTTGGGAAAGGTTATATGAGAAATGACATTACATTTGAGAGATTCACACTGAAGGCCAGTGATCCTATGTCTTGTACGTGCTCGTAAAGATGGCGGTAAACTTTCCAGAACTTCACGTGAAGAGGCGGGATGTTTTTAAAATAAATATTTTACTACACGAGGCAGGCCTACGCCCACAATAACGCATTTATCGAGTTCGGTTCATGAGTAATTTTTGCGGCGAATTGGGTTTCACAAGAAACTTTTCTTGTAGAAGTTCTAAAGAATTTTATTAAACCGTTGTGCCTCTAATTTAATTAGAAAACCGAGATTTTTCCAATTTTCCGGACCCCCTGAAAGACGGTTTGGATGAGGTTAACCGTCCATTGACAAACGACGGACAAAACTTGGAACTGCCAACGACTGTCAAATGGTACAAAATTTTTACCCAGAAATCATGTTCAAACATCAACACCTTTACTGAGAACTGACAAACGGCCAACATTGTATTTAGTAAAGAGATTAAGCAACACGTTCCACCGCAAACGTAGTTGGTTCTCTTTACTGTTCCTCGAATCATTAAATAAATCTATCAGTGAAATCGAAAATTATTCACGCGTTCATGAAAAACCGGAAACTACTCTCTTTCACGTAGAAACGGCAAACGACAGACGCGGCGGCAATGGTGGGATTTTTGCTGTTTGCGGAAAAACAAACGTGATGCTTAATCTCTCCGTACTAGGGATGGTGATTAACTATTTTTGGGACGCGAGGGTGATAACGCAAGCTTTCAGTAGAGATCGACTGGAGTTCGTTAGTCTCGATTAGTCTCCTGATGAAATATGTATGTATGCCTTTTCTGTTCAGGACTTCTTGTTTCGGAAAGTTGTCACGTTTTCCATCCTTATTTTATCTATTATGTAGGAAAACTGGCTTTCAGCAATTTTCAAAACATAGAAAAAGTCGAAACGATAGGAAATTTGGGCACACATATAAAACATGTAAAGGAAATACTCCGCTTTCGTTGTCATCCATCCTACATGGCCTTTAAACCGCATATACAAGTTCTGCCCATGCAGATTTAACCGCTAACTTACATCATGTGTGACCCGCTACAAAAACACAAACTGCCTGTGATTTTCCGCCAAAGACAGGGCGCTGAAAAACGAATTTCCGATGTTGATTGATTGCCGCAAGTTTACAAGCAGTTTTTGTAGCTTGGTTAACCCCAGTTTACCATCCGAGTTGTTTGTGGGACTAAAAATAAAGTATCACGTTTTTTCCCGCGAACAGCGAAAACTCCCACTTTTGCCGTTTGTCGTTTCTACGTGAAAGTGAGTAGTTTCGCGTTTGTCGTGAACATGTGAATTATTTTTGAGTCTTCTGATGGATTTATTTAACGATTAGAGGAAAATAAAAGGGATTGGCCGCAAGCTGACGTTTGCCTTGGAACGTGGTACTTAATCTCTCTCGGCAAACGCCTCGAAAATGGCCGTCATTTGCGCTCACAATTTAAGTAAAAATAAGTATCAAGTTTGCTTCAATGAATAGCGTTAATTGGATAAACCGTGGGTAGAAAAAGCCTCATGGCTAACTGGGATTTAAATCAAACTGAAACGTGCTCATGAACTATTACGTAATGAAAACTGAACAAAAGTTATTTACTTTACTCTCTCCGTGTGGGTTACCTGATTATAATTAAACAGCGCGTTCCCTCCCTCAAACAATGAAATAAAATCAATAAAAAACAAACAAACTGGGTGAAACTTTGACCTTGGAACTTCGTCCTTTCTTTAAAATAAATATAGTACTCTATTTATATACTAACAAAAAATCTGTAAACATGACCCGTAAAGGAAATTGCCTTAAAAGGTTATATAACCAGGACGCGCGTGTTGTCAGTATAAATAACTGTCTTGGAATTAGTTCAAAGGAAATTTAAAAATCAGTCATGAAGTGATGCGGTTACTTTATGAAATAATAGATGAAACCCCCAAGATCCGCGGAAGGTTAAGGTTAATTAATTAATTGCATTAGTATACCCAGGCTGGGAATATATCATGCGCTTTTAAATACAAACTCCGGAAACAAACGCCGGTTTGCATGGGAAAAGTTTATTTTTAACGCCCTTTGGTCAAAATGGCGGCCTGATTTATTGAGCTAACGGTTACTGTTTGGGGTTAAGCAATGGTTTATTGTTTGGGGCCTTAAACAAAGCTATGATTGGAAAAATGGGATTAATATGCAACGACGTTTGTGAATAAGGATTAAGTATTTCACTCCCAGAGTCAAACTTCGCGTAGTCAATGCTTTTTATTAAACTTTAGGTCTGTCAGTGTGCGATCATTCAAATGAAAGCTGTTCAGAGTAGTTGAGTAATGTGGTACTATTTATTATGCTGCGCAAGATGGTTCTAATTTTTTAATCTGGTGATAAAAACCTAGCGAGTGCCTAGTGACTGCCTACCATGTGAATGAAAGCTATGCGAATCAAACCGTGTCTACCATGGTCTATCAGCGTACAAGCTGTTTCAACTTTTATAAAGTCTGCGAGGGCAGCTTTGAGCAGTACTTTCATCATGTTTCATGTGGTGCTTTCAAGTATATCAAATCTTAGTGTGTGACCATTCAAATAATTAAAGGTACTGAGCAGTACTTTAAAGCAAGTGAAGTTTGTTTTTCAATGTTTTGCAAACTGAATAATATGATTTTTACTTGGCCATTACAGGACGAAGTCGAAAGCGTCAATATATTGTTAGGGTGGGACGTTTTTGTTCCTTAAAATTTCGTTGTTCAAACACTGAGCTAACGTATTGGTAGTAAGTAGCAGCATGTGTTAGGGAAGGGAGATCGGGTTTGAGAATCCTCAATTCATCCTTTTTCTTGCCTTCACTTTTATTAATAGCAAAAGTAACACGGTCGCCATCTTGGACCGCCATCTTGAAGTGGGCGTTTGGTTGATATCCAACGAACGTGACAACTTAAAGCGTCGGTAGAGAGCCAAACACTGACTAACATTTCCGGTATGTTAAACTGAGTAAATGAAAAAAAGTTTGAAATATTTTATATTCGGCGTTCATTTGTAGCTAAAGCAGAGCATCTGGAATTCCATCATTACCTGTTGTGCAATATTTGATTTCATATGAACGTGCAGAAATGTATTCTATAGACATTCCAAAAGTTCTGTCAAAGTTGACGAGTTTCCAGAATTTCAAAGTAAACGATTAGTATTTCCGTTTAAAACCGTCTCAAGTAGTTCCACTTCGTTTTTCCACTTGACTATAGTCATTCGAGACGTAAATTGGCGTGTAAAATAAAAACCGTCATTTTAAGAGGACGAGGGAAGCGAACAGTGATTTCATGATATCTGGGTTTATCGGTAGGCCATTCCCTTGACAGCTCTTATCGCTTTTTTCTTCACTAGGTTATCAGTAGTTTGAACATACCAAACAAAAGCGGACTTTAACCCTTTCACTCCCAAGAGTGCTAAGTTCAAAATTGTGGAAAAAATCTTGAATTTTATTTTGAAAAATTGTCAAAAACAAACAGCAGCACTTGAAAGTACTGCTCAATAGCTTTCATTTGAATGGTCACACACTAGGGTTTCATCCACAGACTCAAACGTTAGAACCACATTTATTGACTCAAGGTTTTACTCTGGGAGTGAAAGGGTTAACTTCATTAACAAGAAAATGTTGTTAATCAGTAGTTTAACTTTTGAGCTCACTAACCAATTAAGGCAAATTAGGGAATGCGAAAAACCAATTCTCACGCCCTGGGGTGCATTGTACGATACGTGCTGTCATGTTTTCCGGCAGGGTTTTTAAGCACTATATTCTCCAGTGTGTTCTGAGGGGCAACCAACGAGAATTGGAATGTCGTTCTTCTGTTTTCCCATGTCGTTTATACCCTTTTTAACACTGTTAGATCTGTTCGACTTATTTGAACTGAATATTCACGAACTTGGCAGACATTTTTTTAGGGAACGCCGTAATCTTATTACCTGAATTTACGAGCTGCGGCCTTTTTTTGTACCCAAAGTTGCGAGGCGACCGGCATTTTATCAAAGAAAACTTCAGTTTTTCATCACACTTTAATCTGAATATCTGAGGCGATTATAGGCGTTCCGAACAGATATTCCACCGAAACGATCCGTTGGTGCCCACGTACCAACACGGCCTTTTTTTCTTTCTTTTTTTTTTTTTTTTAACTGGCTCTTCCGGGGCCTCCTTGTTGACGACCTCCCGAGAGTGTTCTGCCCAACGTTCTTCTTGTTCCTTCTCGGTTGTCAGTAATACTCCTTGTTTGTCACAAATAAGTGTTTGTACGTGCTTTCCGCTGATCTCCACAAATTTGCCGTATGATATCCTGTAGACTGTACCTTGCTCCTGATGCTTGGCAGCAGCCTCTACTTCTGTCGCAAGGTTTTCAACAAATCTCCTCTTGTCTGCTCTTGCTGATCGTTTCACTTGAACATTGAGGATACTGTACTGAGCTTGTAATTTATCCTTAAGGCGAGTGGACTTGGCTCCCATCAGCTTGCCCTTTACTTTTTTCCTCTCTGAGATAGCGTCCCAGGTTTCCGCACTCAACCATTCTTTATGGGATTTCTGCTTAAAACCAAGTGTAGTAGTGGCAACATTATGGTATGCCTTGACAATCTTGTCCCATTCAGATTGCACTGAACATGCTTGTAAAGGATCTTCCTCGGCTCTTTTGATGTCCTCTTCTGTAAGAGCCTGGAATTTGTTCCGAAGTTCTATACAGAACTGATTCCTCAGTGCATCATCCTTGAGCTTTGACACATCAAAACGCTTCTGGTGACTTGTAGTGGTTCTAGAGCGTTGTAACTTTAGTTTAACCATAGAAGTGACAAAATGATGGTCACTCCCAACATCGTCGCCCCTTCTCGATCTCTCTCACACGCACATCTTGAAAGGAACGTCTCCATTTCCCATTGATGAGAAGGTGATCAAGTTGGGTCTTGTCACGCCTGTTCGGAGAGTTCCAAGAGATCTTATGTATGTCCCTGTGCGGAAACAATGTGCCTCCGATGACTAGGTTATTCATACCACACAAGTCCACCAGCCTTTCTCCATTAGTTAGTTAGTAAGTAAGTAAGTGAGTGAGTCAGTAAGTAAGTAAGTAAGTAAGTAAATAAGTGAGTGAGTGAGCGAGTGAATAATAGTAATAGTATATCTTTATTGCGCCTTACTCTCCAAAGGGAGGTATTGGTTTAGTTACAATAAAGGTTTGAACATTAACTAATACAAAGAATAAATGACAATTAATAAAATCTTAGATAATAAATTATACTAATTACCTTGATTATGAATTGAGAATCTCTTTCCTTTTTTGAAACATCAAATTAATATATTTACCTATTATTTTAGATGTATTTTCATTATCGACTCTAAGTAAATATTTAGTTTTATCGTTATCATTTAATCTTACGTAATTTGCATCGGTGTTTGAAATGAGGGAATGTAGTTCACGTCTTATGGCAGTATACCCCTGGCAATACATCAAGAAATGCTGTTCGTGTTCTATGACATTTTCTTTGCATATCAAACATGTTCGCTCTTCTACTGGAATTAATGCTCCACTATTTTCATATTTTCCAGTTTGTATGCGTAATGCATGGCATCCTAATCTAAGCCTTGTCAGGCTTATTCTGTGTGCTGGGTTTGTAACTATTGTCAAGTAATTTTCAAATTGGTAATTCCTTTTAACTTCTTTATGTGTAAATTTTTCTCTTGAAGTTGTTGATGAGCTGTTCTGGGTTTCAAGCCAGTTTTGAAAATATTGATTCTTGAGGGTTTTTTTTATAGTTAATCGTGCATTCTTGATGTGTTGTTGGGTTACTGGTTCTTTAACTTGATACCTCCTAGTACTCTCTTCGCTAATTAGTACATCGAAGAAAGGGGTATATTTTGTTGCATATTGAAATGCTTCACTTAATAAAACGTTGTTGCAAGAATGCCTCAATCTTTGCCAGTAGCTGAAGATTGAGGCTTTTATATCAATACTTAAACGGTATCGCCCAAGCTCTGCCCTGCAGGCAATGTGAGTGAGTGAGTGAGTGAGTGAGTGAGTGAGTGAGTGAGTGAGTGAGTGAGTGAGTGAGTGAGTGAGTGAGTGAGTGAGTGAGTGAGTGAGTGAGTGAGTGAGTGAGTAATATCTTTATTTATAGAGGGTAGCACGTAATAGCCAGGCTAATAAACTTGTGGCCCTCATTATCATTAATTTTATATTACCATAACCATGCCTTCCCATGACTCTCTCATTGCCCATGTTGTCTTTTCCTACCACAGCACTCAAATCGTCAATTACTAGGAGATCTTGGGCCAGGGAGGGAGTGTTTTCCACCTCAGCCTGTAGACATTCGTAAAAGGTGTCTTTTTTGCTCAAAGTTAGCATTGTTTGTTGGAGTGTAACACTGGATTACAGTCCTCCTCACCTGCTTCCCAAAGAACCTCGCTCTGATCCACATCTCATTGATTGGTTTCCACTCAAGGAGGAATTTCTCGACACCCTTCTTCAGGATGAGTGCTACTCCTTGCTGGTGGAGGTTATCCTGGCCTGAGAACAAAATCGTTTCACCAGTCTGCATTCTCTGTGAACTGAATCCAGTCCACTTGCACTCACTGTTGTGATCGTTATTTTTTGCCATCAATATAAATCGGATCATGTATCTTATGGGGGGCCTCGGCCGATATATCGGTCAATATATCGGCCGATAGTCGACCAACACTCGATCAATACTCGACTGATACTCGGTCGATTTCTCGACCGAGTATCGGTCGATATATCGTTCGATTGCCCTCGTGATGTCGGCGCAATATTCTCGGTGGTGTATCGGTTACATATCGGTCGACTGTCGATCCTAACTCGATCGACATATATCGACCGATATATCGACCATTTACATTTGCCATTTATTTGCTTCCATCTATATGATGATTCTTGCAAATCGGTCAGCGGTCAAAGGAAAAATACAATAGAGAATAAAACAAATAGAAAATAATAATCTAGAAACGATTTGTAAATGCATGGTTTCTAAACGCCTTAAGGGATGAAGCCTCTACTGCCTCTGCTGGCAGAGCGTTCCAGTCACGAATTGTTCTCGGAAAAAAGGAGTTTTTATTTCAAACACCAATCTGTCTTTCACTATAAATCTGAGTATAATTCCTAAAACATGCAAAAATGAATGAAAGATTTAATATTGCTCAACGTTTCGGTGTCATCATGACGCCATTATCAAGAGTAAGAAAAAATATAACAAAGCGAAAATTATATAGGTTAGAGCTGAAATTTACATAATAAATGGATGGCTAAAACATCTCTATTTACCAATTGACATCTGACCCACGATGTGAGGTGTTCAATCTCATACTTCCCGCCATGTTATCATTTCACAACGCGCGAAAACTGCTAAACACGAATTAACGTCCTTAGCAACAATTCTCTATCCAAATTACACAACAGCGGAAATCCACCAGTTTTTGAAGTAGGTAATTAAAACAATGAACTTAAATGTTTTATTTTTTCATAGACCGATATACTCAGGAAGTATTGGTGAAGTATTGGTAAGTATCGGTGAAGTATCGGTAAAGTATCGGTGAAGTGTCGGTGTACTGCCAACTATATCGGCCGACATGTATGTACATACATCTCGGCTGATATGTCGGCCGATATAGCGGTCCATGTCAACCAAGTATCAGTCGAGTATCGACCGAGACATCGACCGAGTATCGATCGAGTGTCGATCGAGTGTCGATCGAGTATCGATCAAGTATCGGCCGATACATCGACCGATGTAACGACCGATGTATCGGCCGAGGCCCCCATAAGATACATGATCTATAAATCTTGCTCTCTCACGGCTTCCTTTTTGTTCTTGAACTATTCGGACCTCACAGACCAGATGTACGTCCAAAACATTAGAGAGCTCCTGTGGAAAACGGGTGAAAAGTGGTATTATGGCAGCATAAACATACAATTTAGCACGACTTGCTACGACTAATTTAATCTTGTCGGTCAAATTAAAAACACCGACTGATAACATCAATGAAACCGAACAACAATTTCACTAAAATTAATACTAAACCTAACTTTAACTATGGTGCTGGTTTAGCAAAAGGAAAATGTCTGAAGGAAGGAAAGGAAATGACTTTAGGAAAATGTCTTTAGGAAAATGTCTGAAGCAAGAGTCTCAATGCAAGATATAAGCTTAAATACTAGTCGGTTTCGAATTTCATCGAATTTCAGCCCGTCGAAATTCTAAGGTACACATAACCCTTTTACGGCTGGTAGAATCGATATAATTCTTTGAGCCCCTTCTCAGTCTGCCACATAAAAGCGGGGGATAATTAAACTGTTAATTAATCGGATTGATTTCCCCGAATAAAGTAAACTCCGCGACCGGGAATTTTATAATTCGGCAGACTAAATCAAACAAAACCAAGAAACACATAAATACTGAATTTCATTGTTCAAGACCGGTACCCGATAGCCGTTTAACGAAAGAAAAGGCAGATGACATGGATATGAAGCAGTGTTCGAATATATTTTAAACTGAACAAGCGGGGAAATAAATAAAAGTTCGTGTTTGTACTCACATGTTCTTGTAGCTTCTTGTCGGCCATGAAAGAAATCGTGCTCCACGATGCCTGCAGTCGATGTAATAAAAACTGACTAAGTTTGCTCCGATAAATGTCAAAGAAAACAGCATATGCCTCGAAACAGTGTATACTTTGATTCTAGGATACAATTAAACCGTTTTAAAGCCATAAAACCTGATTAATAAGAAGTAAAGTACTCAAGCGTTTCTCACGTCGGGTCCCGCCGTATATGCGCAGTAGATCATTTGGGTTTTCCCTGACATTCTCAGGTCGCGGTTGCCGTCCCGTTGTCGGGAGGCCCGTTGTCGGAGGGGGGGGGGGGGGGGGAAGGTTGGGCAATTTTTCTGAGCTCGAATTTATTTTTCCGTCTTGAGTTTGTGCACGAATTTTTTTTTCACCTTTTGCTTGTGAGTGAGTGAGTGAACTCGTTTTGCACGATTTTTTTTTCTCTACTTTTGCTGTGCAGGAAATTTTTTTGGTAATTGCCCAACGCCCCTCCCCTCAAAATAAAATGGTCGAAAGAACTCCTTCCCATCCCCTTGCGAAGAGTCAGCGCATGACCTTTTATGGTAAAACGAAACCATGTTCAATGTGACGAGCGTTTGGTTGAGCGGGAAGGTTGCGGGAAGCAGGTAAGCCGTTTAAATTTTGAATTGTACATTTCAATTACTTTTGACAAATTATCTGCGCAACTTTCAGCTTGTAAAGATTAAAGTTATCTTTTGAATCTTTCAGGCAGTTCGACAGCACCAAACCTTTGATGTAAACTGTCCAATTCAACGGATCTGCTCGACTCGTTGTGTTCGAACGTTCACTGCACGTGTGAACTTCATCAAGGTGAAGGTATGCTTTTATCTGTGTCGCAGTGTGCAAATGTTTCTTGCACAAGTAAGCTTATTTATTTGCGAGTTTGCCAATTTTATAGTCGGCCACTGGGTTTAATGCTATTAAGTGCATTTTTCGAATTGCAGTGACTGCATGTGTACTTTGTTACTGAGCTAAAATGAACTTTTTGTAAGCTGAATAAGCTTTAAAGTCACAGCATCGAATTAGTTCCAAGTCTACACATGTACAGGATACACGTCTATATCCTGAGTTATTATTTTCTACACGCAGAGTTTACCTCATAGAAATCAGCAGGGATTGCTTTAATACGTATGGGAGTACCGGCACTGTACCTTCAAAATAATTTTCATTGGTTAATGACATCTTTAGAATAGGTTGGCATTAATACTGTTGAATCCAAAAAGAGGTTACGGTCCTGGAAATATGCTCTCAAACTGTATAATGTTGGGAAAGAAACAAAATCAAATGAAATGATAAAATAATGTTAAGCTTGGTGGAAACACAAGCTTGTGTCAATCACATAAGCTACTCAGAATAAGACGAGATGAAACCCAGTGGCAGATCCAGACCTGTTTATAAACTGTTTGAAACATTTTCCACCCTTTGGGCCTTAAATTAAGATTGGAACCCAAACAATTTCCAGGGGGGGGGGGGGGGGGGGGGGGGGGGGGGGGGGGGTGGGTGGGGTAGGGGGTTTCCTAGCCCCTAGATCTGCCACTGGAAGCTATGACCTTCTGCACGCAGGTCGGATGCTCCAAGGCCATATAACAATATTTTAATTATGTAGAACCCCGCCATTATATACAAACTGGAAAGCTGGAGATTTGTTAAAACAAACTGCTGGGGGATCTCTGCTGAAACCTGGAGATTCACTTTACACATAATTATCGCAGACAATCAATGGAAATCATGCACTAAGTCATGTTAATTTTCCTGTGAGAATAACATCACCTACTGGGGCAGGATGATTAAAAATGGGTGTTCCCTGATGGGGCTGGGACTATCTGGCGATTTGATAAACTGGTCCATGATGAAAAGGAACAATCTGATTGGTTCCTTGAGGAATTGTTAATCACGACTCTTAGGAAGACCATAACATTGTATGATAGGATATTCGTGAGTAAATAAAGATTGATGATGATGATGAATTGCTGAGATGGACAGGACCACTCCCAAGTCAGTTTCACCGGTTTGCTTGTTTGAAACATTGTACAAATCAGGGCTAAAAATTAACGGTCGCCAGGTCGCCAGTGGCGATTTAAAACTGACCAGGGCGACTAAAAGTTGAGGTTTGATCGCCCGAAGGGTGACTACGATATAAGCTTAGAAAAGTTGCAAAGAAAGTACGAAGTTAAAAAAAATAAATGTGTACCGGTAGTTAAATTGGACTACCTTTCCTTTCTTTTCCTCAACTCTAAGTTCATTGACTTTAGTGATTTTTAGTTCTTAATGAAGCCGATTTAACGGTTTCACGAGTATTTAGATCGATCCGCAAATATATCTGGAACGCCATTTTGATTTGTTATTGCCACGTGACTCCAGTCTTACCCAGAGTTCTATGCGGCACGTTTCCGAGTCTCACATGTTTATCGTCAAAATACTTCTCGCCAGGTTTGGCATAGAAATTCTGATGTAAAACCCACAGATGTGGAGATTTTCTCCAAGGATGTGAGTCGCTGCCGTCCAAAAACCTAAAACCAAGGAAGATGCCGTAGGAAGTAGCAAAAAACTACGAAAAGACGAAAAGGCAACAGGAATTTCAGAAAAGCTGGACTCAGGGGAGGCCGTGGTTTGTTGTCCAAGATAACGCATTTTGCTCCCTTTGTAAAGAGGCGGCAGTATTAAAACCGTTATTCAAGTAAATGTTTTTTTAAAATCAACTTGAGGAAAATAAGGCCACTTTATTTTGGCCTGGGCCACTAAGAATTCAAGGAAACTGGCCCGACTGGCCACCAAGCACTGGAGTTAATTTTTAGCCCTGACAAATTAAAACAAACCTGTCTTTATGAAGTAGAAAGTGCCGTTTTTAAAAGTGTGGCTGATCATAAACTTGGAAAAAATAACTTGAACAATCTTTCCCCAAAAGACTGAACAAAATTAGTTCAATAACATCTATTTATTTATTTCATTATTTATTACTAGTAATACGTGACTCAAAGGTCCTCGCGAAGCAGGGATGGGGATTAATTATTTTTGAAATGTCAGGGTGATAACCAGGCTTTAGAGATCGACTGGAGCATGTAAATGATTGAGTGTTCTCCCAAGTGACACAAAACTTGTGCAAGTCCACAGACCAGGGTTTGTATCACACCTGGAAGCGCATATAAGCGCGCTTTTGGGTCTTACACATCAAAGCCATTGTGATGTCATCAATCAACACATGACAAGATTAGTTTGACACGCATCTGATGCAGAAATGATGGATCTTTGTAACCATGTATCAATTTTGGAAATCTAACAAATGGAAATCTTTAAAATCGAGGGAAAATGAAGTGGCACAAAAAAGGAATGGGCACAAAATTAACTAAATGTGGTGGTAGAAATGATTGCAAAGTACATAAAGTATGGTATGCTTTGAAGAAAAAATAGCTACATGCATTTTGATTCTGGAAAATCTACAGGAGTCCTGGAAAAGTTCTGGCAAATTGTTGCTGAAAAAAAGTATTAAATCCTCACTGACACACAAAAATAGTAGTCCAGAGTAATAAACTTGATCTGAATGGGTAACAAAGAAAATAGCTTTAATCAGTTTGGTCACTGGAGTTTTTCCATTTTATTTTCAGTCTCGAAGAATTCTTCAATGTCCTGTGTAAAACAGAACCTTGAATGTTCCAGCTTTAGTCCCTTGACATTAGATGAACCAGAAAGCTTTCCTGTGAAGGATGGGAAAACAGTCATTCACTCATTGACTAAGTCCTCAAAAGTTCATCCATTGCTTGCTGCCAGGATCAACCTACTACATGTATCAAGATCGGTTAAATTTGGTTCCTGAAATATCCAAATCGATGTATGGCCTAATGTTGTGATGTTTGATCGGAATTCTTCACAAGTCAAAGGTGTCTTCACTTCGCAACCAGTCAACGCTCACCTTGTAGCCAGTGTGGGGAGGTACAGTGGCCTAATGGTAAGTGAGTTGGACTCTGGATCAATCAGTCTGAAATTGAGTTTCTAGCCAGTCACTGCGCTGTGTTCTTGGGCAAGACACTTTACTCTTACAGTGCCTCTCTCCACCAAGGAGTGTAGATGGTACTGGCATTGTTAGGGCAACCTGACAAAATGCCGTGGGGTTACCTGCGATGGACTGACATCTCATCCAGGGGGAGTAGTGATACTCCTGGACACTTCATGCTACAGAAACTGGAGTTAAGCACTGGGACTGATGAGCCATGTGGCTCCCCCGATCCCTTAGCCTGCGTAGCAGTCGTTTCCTTTCTGAGAGCGTGGGAGGCGCACGAAAGCGCAAAGACGCCTCACCCCTCCCCCCCCTCCCGTTTTTTTTTTCTTCGCTCTTCGTGCTTTCGCGCACCTCCCACGTCTCTCAGACCCTCCCCCCTCCCATTTTTTTCTTCGCTCTTTGCGCTTTCGCTCGCCCTCCCATGCTCTCGGACAAAGGGAAATGACTGCTATGCAGGCTACTGATCCCTAGGGTTGGAACATACTTTGATACCCTTTAACTTAAGAAATACAGTGGAATCCCAATTTCTCGAATCTCCAGGGAAAATTAAAATTGGTTGAGAAATTGGGAGTTTGAATATCAGAGGTAAAATTACAGTCGTGAAACAAATCCAAGGGAAACAACTTTTGGTTCGAGTTATCGTTTTTTGAGATATCAAGGGTTCAAGAAATCGGGATTCCACTGTAGTTGCTGGAATGTTTTCATTTTTAGCTGCAGAGACTGAAAGAGGGATTCATTGTCCTGTGTGAAACAAAACCTTTACTGGGTGTACCACACAACTTTCAAGTGAGGAGAAGGAAAAAGGCATTTGCTAGTACACACTTCTTACAGGCAGTTACACAGCAGGTGAGGGGTAATGTGTAATCGCAGATTGGGTCTAGGGCAATGGTGGATTGCAGAATGGAAGCAAGATTTCGGGGAATAGTGGTCCTTGAGTCTGGCTGCACAATTCTGGCTGACTGAAGAACTCAAAATGAAGGACAGTCTCCCAGTAGTGTTGTGGTCGGCACATGGTGATGTAGTCAACCAAGGCCAGGATTTGAATCCCTTGAGGGGCTTTTTTTGTCGCAAAAAATAAGGGTAAGTGTATTGGGAACAACAGTTATTTGTAACTGACGTTTAGATGACACATCTGATTTGGATGTAACTCCGCTTCCAATTGGCTGTTGAAAATTGGGGAAAATGCTGTATTGTTTGCTTGGTTGGGGTAATGTCACATGTTGCAAGGTCATAAAAGGGGCAGAGATGGATAGAAGGTGAGTCATGATGGGTGATATTTTTTCATTTCGAGACTTTTCATCCTTTTGGCATTTAGTTCAAGATGTTTCGAGTGTATTTCTTGCAGGAGCTGCAGTGCAAGGATCTTCTGTTGCGATGAATCATGATAATTCTCCTTGCATGCGCATTCAGGAGTATCAAGCAATGAACTGATACATCTTGATGAGGAAGTGGCTAAAACAATGACATAAATTTATATATGAAAAGACCAGGCGCAGTATTTTTCATATATTATATTTTATTTTTAATTTATTTTTTATCAATGTCATTTGAAATGACATCAATAAAAAAATAAATTATAAAAATTAAAAAAAATCATAAATGAAATAAAATTAATTAATTAAAATAAAATAAAAAAATGACATCAATTGGGGAGAATTAGCTACTTGCCATGGTTTTTTCCAGCAACAGAGGTGGAGGCACGCCCAGGGTGCTTGCGCAGTAGCTGGGGTGCAGGGGCAAATTTGTGTGGTGCGTGTTTGTGTGTCGGTTGCTTTGGGTGGTGGTGCAGAGGTAGCGCAGAGAGGGGTGGCAAGTGCGAATTTCTGTTGCTGTAACACCATTGAGCAGACATTGTCAATTGTTTCCCAATTGATGTGATTGTTGTCAGCCACTCCCTTTTCAAGATGTATCAATTCGCTGCTTGTACTTCTCCTAAATGCATGGAAGATTTTTGTTTTCATCGCAACCAGAAGATTCTTGCACTGCAGCTCCGTAAGAGATACACTTGAACATCTTGAACTGAATGCCCGAAGGATGGAACAGTCTCTGGAATGAAAAAAAGATCCCCATCATGACTCACTTTCCATCCATCTCCTGCCATTTTAGGCCTGCAACATGTGGCCATTATTCCTGCCAAGTTTGCAATGCGATGTTTTCCCTTATTTTCAATCATATAAATTCAATTCAAATTTCATCTACATCAGATGTGTCATCTGAATATCAAAACAAATAGGCTGTTTTTTTCAATACTGTATTTTATTTTGTACTTATTTTTTGCACAACAAAATCTGTTCCTTTAGGGATTCAAATCTTTGCCTTAGTGTCTACAGCCATGTACCAACCACAGCACTACTGTGGGATTGTCCTTCACTTAGAGTTCTTCAATCAACCACATTGTACAATCTAACTCTAGGGGTACCATTCTCCAAATCCCCCTTTCCATTCTACAATCCACCATTGTCTCCTAGTCTGGGGCCATTCCACATTTCCACCCATCCACTGTGTAACTACCTGCAAGACGTGTGTGTTTACGAATGCCCTTTTCCCTCCCTTACTTGGAAGTTTTGATGGTATGTCCAGTGATGAGAAGTCAGTCTTGTTTGTTTTACACAAGACAATGAATCCGTCTTCCAGTCTTTTGTGGCTACAATAGTGGATAAAACTTTGGAGACACTACCAAATTTCAACCAATTGAGTACTAAACGCCTATTTGTTCAACCCCCCTCCCCCATTTCAATGTTGTTGCATTGTGAAAACAATGTTAAAACGAAGCAGGATGAATTGGCAGACCCATGAAACAACATTGAGCAGGGGGAGGGGGGGACAAAGGTTTCTATTTGCTCGTTAGTTAAGGTGACTTGCCCAAAAAGCGCATGATATTCATTTGTCTCAACTAGTTTTGTCCACGGATCCACCGTGGGAAAAAAGGTGGCGGCGGTACATTTTACACACAATACCTTGCGAACCTAACACAGCAATAGGCACATCTGAAAACCATATTTTTGAGAAATTTGTCCCTGTACTAACAACATTGTGTATGCCAGGTTTTTGAAGTTTTTAGAACTTTTCTGTGGCGTTTTTATGAGCGTTTTTAGGGTTTTCGTGCGCTAAGAGAATTGTGGGTAAAACGTACCAGTCCCGCCATCTTTTTCTTTCCGTGGATTGTAGGAATGAAAAGCAATCTAGTGATTATTTCACTGGCTTCAGGGTTAAAAAGTATGTTGTAATCCTCTATAAACCTCGAACCCCAGGGCCATCTCCGCCTTTCAAGATGGCGGTGGGCACGAAGAAGACCCTGGCGAGAAGACCCTGGCGAAGAGCAGGTCATGTGACCACAAAATTAGCCAATCGCGAGCCCACCACCATTTTGAAACAATCAAAATCTCCAATATTTTTGGAGACACGTGACCTGCTGTTCGCCAGGGATCTTCTTCGCTCCCACACCCGCCATCTTGAAAGCGGAGATGGCCCTGGGTATGAGGTTGAATACTCTAGGAAGTGCGGGGGGGGGGGACAATGGGGTTTTGAAAACTTTCTGACTTCCCGTACCTTGTACTTCAGGTTCCTGCCCCTTCCTTTGTGCTTCCTTTTTTCTTCTTTTCTTTCTTTCTCTTTTTCTGTTCTTTTTTCCTATTTCTCCTGGTTCCACCACCTTGCGAAAGAATCCTGCTTCCTATGTATATACCCTTTCTTTCTTCTCCCACCTCTCATAGACTTCCCACCCCCATACTCCTTGGGTTTCCACTTCCCATCGGTTCCCCACCTCTTTGTGCTTCCTCTTTCTTTTTTTCTTTTCGTTCTTTATCATTCTCTTTTTTCCTATTTCTTCTGGTTCCCACCACCTTGAGAATCCTGCTTCCCACCCTTTCTTCTCCACCCCCCGTAGACTTCCCGGCCCCCCCTACTTCCGAGTTTCCCCTCCCCTGTTCCTCTGCCCCTCCCCCCCCCCCCGGCACTCTTCCTTACTAGGGATCGGAGGAGTTATATGGATCATCAGTGCCAGTGCTTAACTCTGGTTTCTGTAGTGTGAAGTGCCTAGGAGTATTGCCATTCCCCCTGGATAAAATGCCAGCTCATCACAGGTTACCCCCAGTGTTTTGTCAGGTTTGTCCTGACATTTTGGCCGGCACCATTTGTACTCCTTGGTGGGGAGGCAGCATTGTGAGAAGCTGGTGTCTTATCCAGGAATACAGCACAGTGACTCTGGCCCAGGACTCTATTTCCAGACCAATTGATCCGGGGTCCTACTCACTCACCATTAGGCCACTGTATCTCCCACACTGGCTACAAGGTGAGTGTTAACTGGGTATGAAGTGAAGTCACCTTTAACTCATGAAGAATTCCGATCTAATGTCGCATCAGCAGGCCATACATCATTTGGATATTTTAGGGCCAAATTTAACCAATCTTGTACATGTAGCTGGTTGATCCTGGCAGCTAGCAATGAATGAACTTTTTAGGACTTATTCAATGAGTGAATGTCAGTTTTCCATCCTTCACAGGAAAGCTTTCTGGTTCACCTAATGTCAAAGGACTTGAGCTGGAATGTTAAAGGTTCTGATTTACACATAGCCCGCGAACAAGCTCTCTTGAGGTGGGGGGAGGCCGGCGCAACCATTTCAGATCATGTTGTTACTCTGGAGAATGTATGTGTGTGTTGAATTACACAATTGATGCAACCAAATTAACTACAAAGAGGTTTGATGCCTGGCAAATTTAAATTTTAATACGGAGCGAACTTTAGTCTTCCTAGTCTGTAAATGGGCTTTACAGAATAACTCGACAGAACTGAACAGAACTCTACAAGCGAACTATCAAATACAGCGACATCACCGTTTCTGAAAAAGAAAAAAGGCTACAAAACTGAAGGGATACTGAATAGTACTATTGAAAGTTACAGACAACAAATGAATTTATTATTAAACTCATCGCCAATAGATGAGCTTGGGAACTGGTGCCTTTAAGGTTGCCAGGGGGCCTGAGCCATTCAGGCAGAGCAGGGAGGTATCCATGGCAACCCTGCATTTAACCACATTTTGACTGTCTTACTATAGAAAAATGGAGTCATTGTTTGTGTGACTACTAAACCCAAAAGAGCGCTTGTTTAATATGTGGCTCATTGGAGTCACACATGCCTGAGCTCACTTTGCTACGTACAGTGAGTACATTTTTCCAGTGTCTCCCGGGTCCCTTTCAACCTGTTCAGTCCCATGTTTGAAATAATGTGTACTAATTCTCTTCATTGCAGGCTTTTGCTAATTTTTGAAATAGGTAGGGAAGTGAAAAAAGTTACTTTCCAAATCTTCTTTGAGATATCTTTAAACAGGGATGATTCATGAAAGGCTACATGCAGTTTAGTGACGAAACTATGCAGGATTTCTGGTGATGACAAAGGCCCCGCCCTATTCCTTACATGGGAGAAGGAACTAATGACGATGATGACAAAGGTGAGTGTTATAGCTGAAGATTGAGGCTTTACTCTTCAAATCGCGGTTGAGGAGCTTGCGTATTGTCTACACAGTGGAACAGCTTGAAATAATTTGATAGGTCTGCTGAAATGAACCAAGAGAAACTAAACCTTGCATGCCAGGTTTTTGCATGGCTAAACTTTGCAGTGTTTCAGAAAAGAGAGGGGTTTCAGGTAAAAAACACCTGGTAAGGGCGGCTACCTGAACCAACAAATTAATGGAAACTGTCTGACAATTTATTGAGGCCTGTATCTATATTGACCTGTTGCAATTATTCTTCATGACACCACTTGCCCTTCAAGACTTATCTGGAACCCTGTATTGTAAGATAATTGTTAATTTTGTTTTGCATTGTCTACCTTATGCCTTTTACTTTCAGGTGGCTAATTATAATAATTATTGTCGCTCAAACTTGTTTAACAATACAACCAGGTAATAATAGGTCACTAAAATTATTCTTTACGTAATAATAACCAGGATCAAAATCCACCAATCACGGCATAGTGATGTGTAACCAGTCAACCCCATTGCCGGATGAAGACTAGCAGTAAGCAGTTGAAACGTCGCTATCTACATCCATGTGACCACATCATTTGTGAGACAATGATAATATACTTTATTATTTTGGTTAATTAAAATTATTGTTTTGTGCAAGCCTGCCAAATTAGCGCCGGTCATCGGACATTTGTCCGTAAATTTGAGGTTTTGACTGGCGAACGCTCAGTCTGGCCGGATACGCTGACCGGGCTCTTTGTTACGATGTGAAATATGAAAAAAAATTTTTTCACTCAGAATGCCAACGTAAGCTTACTCTCTTGCGAATCGCCGCTATATTGGTGACTAAAAATTCTGCTTTAGAAGCCACTTGCGATATTTTTCTCTACGATTTAGATTATAAATTCAAAGATTAAAGTTCAAAAAAACAATTTATCTTGTCTTGTTTGGCTTTCGGGCAGTCATATTGCTCCATCTTTTTGTTTTGCTGTAAAGATATCATCTCTCGACTTCAGAAAACTTGAAAATGGCTGCCGTGTTTAAGTCGCCCTATAATGCATTGAGCCCTGCGTTATTGTGTTATGTCATGTATGCCAATATATTTTGTCTCTGGAAATGTGGCGAATCGTGTTTAAACAAAGCTTATAGTGGCTGGAGAGTCTCAACATGTTTTAATTTAGAGTTTGTGTAAGATTGTTCGTTCAACCTAGCCTGGCGACTAAAAATTTGTATTTGGGACTATTTTTACAAAAAAAATTGTTTTTATTTGCTCAGAATCGTCCCAAAAGGCATCTAAAGACTTATACAGTAGTTTTAATTATACTGAAAACAGATTGTGTCTCTCAAATTTTAAATTAGTGTGGGAAATTTTTTGTCTGACCTAGAACTGGCTGCATGTCAGTCAACTTGTCCTGGCCTGACATATGACAGGTTTATAGAAAAAAATTATTTGCAGGCTTTTGTGTGGGAATTTTTTTCAGTCAACTCTCTCTAATATGGACATCATTTGGACCAGCACCAACTGTCCTTCTTAGAGAGGTGTCGCGTAACTCACACCAATAATTCTGAGATAGTAAAACAGAAGCCATGCATAATAAATACATGTCTGTTCAAAGTTGTAAGTTCAAAACTGGAACTTAATGAAAAAAGGGGCTCTGAACCCTATTTACATAATTTTAAATATCTGTTTTGTTGATAGAAAAACTTTCACCAAGTGACTTTTAAAGTTATTAGCCTTAAAACATCCAAAATAGAGTATCATATTTCCTTGAATAATCATGAATAATTATGAGACCAGAAAATAGGTGATTTGAATTACATCATCATCAGATCCTTCAGTATTTGCATTGAGAGCACAATCATCCATGAACAGCAGATCGCGAACTATGGTGGTTTGAACTTTGGTGATCACGTTCAGACATCTCTGGTTGTGGAGCTTGCCATCCATTATGTAACGAACGGCGATTTTGGGGCATCATCTTTGAAAGAGTCAGTTAGCATTGCTGAGAATACCATACTGAACGATATTGGGTCAAGAACACATCACTGCTTCACACCATTGCTGACAGGAAAGTCTACTGATGCCTCACCATCATCGAGAACACAGCTATCAAGCCATGGTGAAACTGTTGGGCAATGGTGGTAAATTTCTCTGGGCACCCAAACTGTGGTGTAGAGGTCTTTATTTTGCTCTTGGCACTTTTTTTGGAGCTGTCGAGCAGCAAAAAATCATGTTGACTGTGCCTCAACCAGCTTGGAAACTGCACTGGCTTTCTGGAAGAAGACCCATCTCAAAATGCTTGATGAGGCAGTTAAGAAGAACTCTTACAAGGATCTTCCTAGCGATAGACAGAAGAGGAATACCACAGTGGTTGTCACAGGACTGCCAGTTCCCTTTATGTTTGTACAGGTGGACTACAGAGGCATCTTTGAACACCTGTCGGAGAGCACCTTGGTTCCAGAAGGACAAGAATAATTCAGTCAACTACCGTGTAAGTGTATATCCACTGGCCTTGTATATTTCAGCTGGAATGGCATCTAAACCAGGGGCCTTGCCACAGGATAGTTGTCTGATGGCCTTCTCTGCATCTATTTCAGGTAGAAGGGTTGTCCAGCACAGTGTTTGTCTCCACTTGTGGGAATGGTGATAGTCATGTTGAAGTGTTCAGCCCATCATTCAAGGATCTTGTCACGGTTCGTTAGGAGTGTTGAACCATCAGCACTTAGAAGTGTTGCAGCACCAGATGATTACATAGTATACTTTTACATTAGAATTCTAAATTTTTAAACAATGTTATTTTATTTCTATTTGATATTAAAATTTATTTTCCATGGAATACCTTTAAACTATAGCTCATAGCTTAGCATTATCATTTATGTTAAATGAAGTATCAGTTTCAAACTATAAAATATGAGATAAAATAAAGCAGATAAACAATGAGTTTATTCCCCAAACTACATAATTATCCTCCATAGACAATGGAATGAAAGATTGAATCTGGCTGCAGCCAAGAGGAGCATAAGCTATTGGCAGCACCTGGCCAGTGAACTCGAGCTTGGGTTGTTCGCTCAACTTCCTTCCAGGCGGAACCTGTGACACAGCTGATGACATCACACCCCTCCACTTCTACCCATGCTCTTGTCCTATATTTTATCTTGACAATGTGTGATGTTCATCACACTTTAAAATATATTCTTGTAACATTTACGGGAGCAGGGATAGTGCAGTGGTGACTGAGAGCGCTTGCCTCCCACCAATGTGGTCCGGGTTTGAATCCTGCCCCCAGAGTCATGTGGGTTGAGTTTGTTGTTAGTTCTCGTCCTTGCTCAAATGGTTTTTCTCCGGGTTCTCTGGATTTCCTCCCTCCACAAAAACCAACACTTCTAAATTCCAATTTGATCTGGGATCCGAGGGCTACAGATTTTTCAGTCACAATACTGTTGACGTTTTGAGTCATTTCAAATCATTGGAGATGAGAGGTACAACAACAGCTTGTCTAACTTGGTGAAGATGTTTAACTGGGGTTTGAGAGCTGGACCTCTGAACAGGATTTGCATCCAAAGAATGAATGGTTTCCATGGTTGTGGCTCAGATAAGATCCCCACAGACAATGAATGACCAGATGAATCCTTTGCTGACCAAGGTTGATCAAACAGAACTGTCCTTCATGCCACAACAATAAGTATTCAAATTGCATGCATTGAAACGTGGAACACCAGTTGAAAAAAGTTAATTCTAACTCTAACCTTAACTCCTAATCCTATAACACTAACCTTATTTTAATTGGATTGTTCCTGGGTTTTAGTGCATGCAGTTCAAACTGTTTGTAGTGCGGCAGCCATGTCTGAGGAATTGTGCCTTGGGATCTTTTACATCTCCACTTGATTAGCTATCTTCAGTTGAGCAGCTGATGGAGGTTTCAGGTGGCTTGAGCTGAAGTTCCAATTTGCAATTCCCCCGAGTTTTGCATGAGGATTTTCAAGCCTTGCAAGGCCATCACCGGTAGTGATTTGGTGTCAAAGCAGGGACAAAATTGGCAGTGTGTCTGGCAAATGTGCTGTGGATTTACACATACATGGTTTTGTAGCACTTTGGGACAAGTTGATAGCAGACATCCTTATCCTTTTTACATGCCTAGTGGCACCAAAGCGGCAACAAGTTCCTTCCACTCAGAATGGTCTTCAACCTTTAAGGCAGCTTGGTCCCAGTTCAGTTGGAGTTACTTCAGTTCCCCTTCTACTGTTCAGTGCCATGTTGTTCATGGGCACCCGAGTCAAATCTGTATGCTTGAAAAGGAAACCGAACCCTTATTTTGTCAACAGAACTTTTTTATTAGTTTAAAATTAATAAGCAAAGAAAACTCTGTAATGAAATCCATTGGTTGGTTCACACACAATCTAAAATTTTCAAGGTGACACTTGCCAAAGAAAACTTGTTCATGTGTGATTAAAACATATTTTCACAAGCCTACAGTAGGTGACTTACAAGGTCAGGATTAATAGTATTGCTGACTCCCCCTCCAGCATTTTTGTCAGGTTGTCTCTGACAATTCCAATGCATGAACCATTAGGCCACCTCATCTTCCATTCATAGTGGCACATAAGAAAACGTGTTGAATAAATAAGAATACATTTAGTTAATTCTAAGTATTATTGCACAAAAAATTATAAATAAATAAATAAATAACAATATTAAATAAATAAATCATATGCAGTTAGATTTATAATGTTGTGTTTATACTTGAGTGTTTACTACGGTTTCAATATACTGAAGTCGAGTTACTTAACCTTAGTATATTCGTAAAGTGTTTATACTGGCTCAAATAACCAAGTTAATCTGTCACCACTTGACTCATCAACAAATCTATTGGCGGGAAATTCTAAAAACATGCTCGCTTTTAGAAGTGAAGCGGTGGCTTTTGTGGTCATTGCTTTTTATTTTTCTATTTCTTGAGTGGCAAACAGAAGCCTCAAGATTCCAGTAGCTGTTACTGCTACAGCACCTCAAGAAGTCCAGGCGAAAATGGATGATTGTACTGTAAATTGCATTACAAAATACAAATACAAGGTGTGCTAGATGTGCATGGTCATGGCCAAGAAACCAGTTCTGGTTTGAGAACCTTTTACAAGGAGCTTTCATTGAAGATTGGTGGAAGGAAAACGTCAGAATATCGAGGCGTACGTTTGAGTATATTGTCCGAGTGGTCTGGTACGGATTTGGCGAAGAAGGACACTAGATTGCGTCAATCTATCCCGTAAACAAGCGAGTGGCAGTAGCGTTATGGCGATTGGCAACCGGTGACACGTACAGATCAACTGGACTGCAATTTGGCATTGGAAGGTGCACAGCTATGTTGATAAAACGCAATTTTTGTAAGGCCATTGCCAAACGGGCTACAGAATTTATCAAATTTCCAGAGACCGAGCAAGAGGTGTTACAAAGCATTCGATTGTTCTCAAACAAGTCCCCGTTTCCGCAAGTGGTAGGAGCAATTGACGGTAGTCATATTGCATTAAAACAGTACCTGTGAACGAGTGGATTGAATACTTCAATCGAAAGCAAGATTATTCTGTTGTAATTCAAGGAGTTGCATCTTTCAAATTTCTTGATGTAGGTACAGGCTACCCTGGTAGCATTCATGACGCCCGCATTCTACGTTTGAGCAAACTACATAGCAAAATCGATCAAGGTAACTTGCTGAAAGGGCCTTTGAAACAAATTGGGGTTCTGAAATTGGACCTTTGCTGGTAGGGGACTCGGCATATCCCTTATCAGTTTGGCTAATGAAGCCTTTTAAGCAAACACCTATGTTAACTGTGAGCCAATTGCGGTATAATCGTGCTCTCAGTCAAGCCCGGGTTGTTATCGAGCAAGCCTTTGGAATTTTAAAGGGCGCCGGAGGTGTCTTTATAACCAATGGAGGAAAAGACAAGTAGAGTCCCGTCACTGTCACGGCATGCAGTGTCCTTCACAACATTTGTATATCACCAAGAAGAGAGAGGAAGTACTGGGAACAAACCTTATGCATTGGAGCATTGAGCCTTTCTTAAAGGCTCATCAAAACTACCTCGTAGTAAGCTGCCTTCTCATGCTTAGAAAATTTGGCCATGAACTGCAATGACTCAACCAGAGAAACGCCTGGCATTTGTCGAAGTCGTCTGGAGAGTGCTTTGAGTACTCACTGATCCGAGCCAAGACGGATGACACAGAGGTCTTGGAAGAATCTTCCAGGCCAGGGCAGCTATGCGGGCTTCAAGAGCCTGGATGACATTACATAAGATAATCACAAAACAAAGCCAAAATTGAAATGGCACAGACAAAAAAAACTAGAAAAAAGGCAGGACACACCAGGAAACAAGGTGGACACACGGCAAAGAACAGCCTGGACACACCAGGAAACAAGGTGGGCAACTTCAAAAACATCCTGACACCAGGTAACAAGGCAGACAAGACGGACACATAGCAAAACAGCCTGGACACACCAGGAAACAAAGTGAACAAATCATAAATAAGCAGGAAACCCAGGAGTGCTTGTCAGGTTGCCCCAACGGTTTGCAGACACTCAGAGGAAATGGGTCCTAAAAAAATAAGTAAATAAAAATAAATAAATAACAAAATGGCTATACCTAAAGATAATAATAATAATAACGGTTCTTTGAACGCATGATGCGGAGACCAACGTGCTAGTAAAAAGGTGAAAGAACCTCCCACAAAAATAAGCAACAAAAATAACAACTAAATAGAAAAATTCTGATGAGGGAAGGGAAGCAGTGCACGAGAAAAACAATATGCAAATGAAACTAGGAAAACGAAACTAGCAAAATAAAATACAGAACTATAAAAAGAAACAACAGAAACAAAAAAATAAATAAAAGTAATGAATACACGAGAGGGAAGGAAAAAAATGAATAAGGGGAAAGAACACATGGAGAGGAAGGTTTGAAAATATGAACAGATAAAAATACAAGCGAAGAACAAATGAAGCAAACGGACTGGAAGAAAGATTTTTACCTCCAAAGAAGCCATTGAAGCAGCGAAGCCAGGAGACGAAGAAACCTCTAAAACCTTGATAAACTAGACCAGTGGCTGCGAAGCTTGAGAAGCTTGGTTGCCATCAGGTAAAATAGCTGAAGATTGGGCCGCTGAAAGACCACAGGCCAAAGGAGTTTGAACTTCAGTTTCCTTAGAAGATGTAGCACGTTTTGGAGGCATAGCCAAAGACAAAGCAAGCAAGCAAGCAAAAGATGAAAACCACGAATGCCCGACAAGAGAGACAAGCTGTAAACAAGGCGACGCTAGCATCTAAAGGCGATATTGCTAGGTTGCTCATCCCTTATGTTCGCATGAGGAGACTGTTGAGAATAGTCTTTTTTGTTTACCAATATTTCAAATACATTCAGAAAATCGGTTCATTGTTCATGTTTTTCCATCTCGTTCATTTTCTCCTTTTCTTCCTCTTTTCTCTCTCACTCACTTAGTCCTCTTCGTGCTGGGTTGCACATAAGGCATCCACGAATGATTTCTACTGGCTTCGTTCTTTAGCCTGTTCAGCTGTTCCTTACGACAGGCTACCCTCTTTCATCTCCTTTTCAACTGTATTTCTCCAGGTTTTCTTTTGGCTGACCACAATTCCTCTTTCCATGAGGTGTCCAGTGAAGGGCTGTTTTGGGAGATGCTGAATACGACATTCTGCACACATGGCCCAACCATCTCCACCATCTTCTGGTAAGTAGTTCTTACGTACCAGCATCCATTTTGATGTTTGTTTTTGGTGTTAGGAGATCTGCTTTTCGGGTTAGAGACTTGCTGCTGGATTTCATCTCTAATCGTCATAGGTACAGTTTGTCTGGTCTGTCTTACTCCCTTCACCAATGTCAGTGATTTCTTTCGTTTCGGTTTCTGTAGCACTACTTTTTTTTACGGCATAAGGTTGCTAACCCCATGCTCAACCCTCCTATTTTAGCCAGGCTTGGCACCAGCAAGATGGGGCCAGAGGACCCACTTAAGCCGAGTTCTACCTCTTTTCTGGTTTGGGAAAATTACTTGAAAAGGCCAACAAGGTCCTCCTGCTTCCTTCTAGATCTTTCAGGAAATTTCTTTTTCCTTGGTTCAGCAACAGGGAGTTCCTCTGTATCACTTGTAGCTGGCGAACCAGAATTTTGCATCATTTTCTTCCATTTCACTGGGCCATCAAGGTTGCTGCATACCACTTTGGGCTGGATAGCATCATCTCAAGAAAACGATTTCAGGCTAAACCAACCCTCTACTCCACAGGCACAGATGAGGCCAAATGGCTCCTTACAGTAACAGATGTAACAACAAGTTAAAATAAATAATAAAATAAAATAGATCAGCCAAATGGACAGAAAAAGGTTGTAAGTTACTTATAGAATAATAGTTTAAAGCAAAGTATATACACAGAAATAAATAATAAAATATAAACAAACAAAATAAAATCATAAATTAAGATACCTCCAGAAAGCAACACAATGAGAATTAATTGCTTAATATATAATTATCCTGTGCAAATACCTGCTAATAATATTTACAAGGCAGAACAATTAATATGTTTTTTTACCAAATTTATAAGTGTTCAACTCCATATTGAGCGTCGCCAAAGCTGACGGGTCTTGGGGAATGACCCCGGTTGATCGCCATATTGGGCGACCACTGTTTTTTGCGGATCGTCGTTTTGAGCACCAACGTTTTGAGCAGTGTCATCAGGAATGTGTATTGGGTGATCTGCACGTCCAACCGTATTAGGTTCGGTTTGCGGATTTTCCTGGGTGAGCTGAGGTCATTTAATTGTTAGTGGCCGCATCAGTTCTATTTGTGCCTTGAGTCCTCGAACCAGATGGCGGACTTGGATCAACGGTTCCAAGGCATTCGATCAGCTGTTCGTGGCTCCCAGAGATTGGGAGGTTGTTCTGCACCAGTAACAATCGTAGAACTTCTTTTGTAAGGCTGGATAAGGCCATAGCAAGCGGGTTGGTAAGATTGAGTTAGTACAAACAAAACTCATTGACCTTGCTGCAAAGAAACTTGCAGCATTCTGAGAAGGGGATGAATGATTTGCTCACGTGTCATGGCATGCTTGATTGAGACTATGCCAAATATGGAAGTCTTGCATTATACATACTTTATTATCTTTCCCAAGGGGCTTTTCGAAGACAATATATGGTAACTAAAATACAAATTAATAATACTACATTCTAATAAAGATATTCATGAATTTAAAAACTATTTAAATTGGGGAGAGACCGCAGAATGAACGTGGGCTAGTATTATTGTTACTTGCCAACATTAACCTTTATTTTATGCTTAAATATAAAAAAATCAAAACTACTTTATCATGGCATGTATCATGCAAACTACTCCTTTGTTTCACCCGATCAGGTGGACTCCATCCTGTAAAAAAAATATTTGCGATAAACGAGAAAGTCTAAAAGGATGAGGATTTCGGGGCTTCTAGCGTGCGGCCATGTCATGTGAAATGTTTTTGTTGACTGTTTGATCCTCAAATAATTTAACTGGAATCAATAATAAGAAAATCTTTACCCAGGAAGCCTACATCGCCATAAAGGTGATGTCTAGTACAGTGTCCTAGCTGCAACAAAAGATCAAAAATAATTAAAAACAGGAAAAAGCTAAAAAATTAATTTTATTTAACAGTTTACTATTAAAATAATAAAATGCTGTATGCTTTAAGGCTCTGAGCCAGTTTACAGGTATTCCATGGAAAATAAAAGGTTGTAAAATATGAGAAATTAACATCGAAAGTTCAACAATTTAGTATTTGACTGTAAAAGTACCTTTAGTTAATAGTAATAATAAAGTACAGTAGACTCCCGCTATCTCAAACTCCCAAGGGAAACGGAAAATTGTTTGAGATAGCGAGGGTCATGTCAAATTTCGTAATTTTCAACAAAAGTGTGAACTTCAGTAGTACAGTACGCAAATCGTTGACCTGTCGGTGCTCGCAGAGTCTGCCATGAAGGTCTCTTTATACAATATTAGCAATCTATACTGTTTACATATATGAGTGCTTGGCGAATACAGTAATGACTGTACTGTTTAGTGGAACTGTATACTGTATGTCAGTTTTGGGGACACCGTGGGATACTCTTTTAGCGAACACAATCAATTGCAAGACAAAATTATTTATAATTATGTCCTGTTGTCATTCATTCGACATCATAATTACTACAGTTCGAGATAAGAGGTGTTAATTTAGGCCACGGAAAATCACACTTTGTTTCGAGATAGTGGGAGATTTGAGATAACCGATTTCGAGATAGGCAATAGTAAATGACTGAAAACAGTAAGCAAAACCAAGGGGAATGGGTTTCAGTTCGAGATAGCGGGAGATTCGAGATAGCCGGTGTTCGAGACAGCGGGAGTCTACTGTATATTATTATTTGTCTCACGATGTATATGAAGTCACATGGATGTAGATTGCGACGTTACTGCTAGTCTTCATCCGGCGATGGGGTCGACTGGTTTACACGTCACCATTTGTAGCACAATGGTCTGCTGTGATTGGCGGATTTCGTATGACAGTTGAACCCCGATTAAGCGGTCACCTTTTAAGCGGCCACCCCCGGTTAAGCAGCCAGTTATCAAAGTCCCGAGTTATTGCCAGTATAATACTGTAAATGAAACCCTTATTAAGCGGCCACCCCTATTAAACGGCCGCAGCCACCTTTTGGCCGTCCCGATGAGGGCTTTCCTATTGTTTTTACCCCGATTAAGCGGCCACCAACAATCTAATACATGTAGGCTGTGTTTTCACGAGGCAGTTTTTCTCTCGCTTAACATTCCTTGAAGTGATTTGTTTACCGACCTCGTTAAGCAGCTTAATTAATTTACGCGTTTCCACAACAGAGCTCTATTCGTTTTTCAGGAAATTTGATCCTTGTTATTCGTGCAATAACATGAACGATGGCGGAACGACGACGCTTGCAAATATGTTATTCTTATGTTTATTGCTGTGCTCTCGCGCTTGTTCCATGATCGAAGGAGAAGGTTTCAGCAAAGGCTTAGGTTGCTTGCTATTCGAAGTCAGAGAAGAAGAATCGAAGCCTGTTGCTTTCAGAGGATGTTAGAAGATTTAAACGTCGGTCGAAGAAGGAGATCTGTTTGGGTTTTAGAGCGGCGCCGCAATTTTGGTTCGAACAGATGGTTCTAAATCAATATGAAGACAACTCTGGCGTGAACATTTTCGGTTTCTAGACAAACCTTTCGATACATTTGTGATCTTGTTGGGCATCATCTTGTACGCCAGGACACAAACATGCGTCGAGCAATTCCTGTTCAGAAACGAGTTGGTGTTGCTTTGTGGCGCCTTGCAACAGGCAATTCTTATCGCTGGCGATGCACCACTTGAACTCTGGTACTGGGTCATGGCTTCGATTGTTGGCGAATATGGTCGGGAAAATTCGTTTGTGGGAAGCCTCAGTTGATTTTGCCATGCTGGAAAAATATACTGTCCACGTGCGGCATCGGCAAATTATCGCCGTAACCACTCACTTGAGGAATAACGAAGGGAGACCTAAAGCAAATTATTTGTTAAGTTAGCTGAATGCTTTGCATTTCTAATGTTGAAAGGAAGGAAACTCACCTTGTATGGCTTGCTCGTGGGTCATTTGAAGAAGGAACGCGTCTGGGATCAAATGAATAATTATTCATCTTGCTTCTGTTGCCACAGAAGTTTCGCGGGAGGCATAAAAATAGAACGCATGTGACAGCCTTATCAGATAAATGACCACAAGTTCCTTCTCATTGGCGGAAATTAATTGCCGACTCGCTTAAGCTACCTGGTTTGGTGGCTTAATTTAATGAGAATTCTATTGAAGTACGCCGACTCGTTTAACTTTAAGCTGACTTTAAGCGAGTCGGAAAAGTAACTGTTTTCACGAGATTTCCGGTTGTCACTCGCTTAGCGACCTGAAAAAGCGCTCGTGAAAACACGGCCAATAGTTTGGCCTTGTTTTGAAAAACTTGATGACAGATAACAGTCCGAAATAGAAAGTGATGAATGATTAAAACATTCAAACAACAGTTGTCACAAGCCTCCAAGCGCGTTGTATTCAGATAAAGTGACGTTTATACCACGCCTTATGCTAATTTATGACGAAATGCCGTTTAAGCGGTCAACCCCGATTAAGCGGCCACTTGCCATTTCCCCGAGGGTGACCGCTTAATCGGGGTTCGACTGTATATAGCAGGTATAAAATCCTAAATTAGTAATTTAAAACCTCTGGTGCCAATCATAGCCTGTGTGACATCTCCTATTTCCTCCCTGCCAACCTGATTGAGAAATTGTAATTGGGTACAGAGTTCTGTGGAACTCTGTTAACTCAGTTAAAAGTGTTTTATAAAATGTGCTTATCGTTCATAAATTTTGTGATAGATATTTCGGTCGACCCCATCAATGAACATTTGAATCAACCATTACAACCAAATCAAATGTTGATATGCCCATGTTCTTGATCTCTCTATTAAGGCTATTTTAATGCCGTTGATCATAATAATATTACTTTCAGAAGCTAGAACACTATGGTGTCTGAGGAATTGTTTTGAAGAAAAAGGTTGTAAAATGCCGAGTCCTGCAAAGATCAATATTTAGGGGCCATTACTGTTCTTTATAGAGTGATTTTCAATTGAGTATCGAAAGTAATCCGAAATTGGTTTTGCTTTACTAGGTTCTGTGATTGGGTTTTAAAAAAACTCACGCCACCTACTCAACCAATCAGATGCTAAACCAAAACCAATCATGGTTTGGTTTTACGACACTCAAATGAAAACCCGCTCTATATATAAATGATATTTGTCAAAGTTGAATTGATTTTGTTTAAAATACAGTCGAAGCCCCCATAAGCGGACACTCTCAGGAAGCAGAAAAATTGGTGATACTGGAGCTGAAAAATTAAGGGAATGATTCTTGTAAGTGCATGACCACTAGCAGAATAATTATATGGGATAGGTGGCTGTTTACGAGAGCTTGTACAGTATCAATGCAAAAAATACCCATTTGAAATGAATGTTTGTTTTATTGTCTTTTGCAATGCCGATCATGGCAAAAAACTGTTTACTAGGAGTGGCCCTTAGTGAGACCAATAGGATGGTTCCTTTGGGGTGTTCACTTACAGGAGCTTATCTCATTATTACCAAAATGAACCATTTTTAACATACCAATCATTGCATAATCAACTCCCAGGAGCTTTGTCAAACATTTTTAGGAACTGTAATCAAGTACTATACCTAATCACACAAGGAAGTAACCTGCAATAATTATTATTACCCTCAAGTGAAACAAATACAAAGAAAATTTACTGTTGCCAGTATAGGTGTAGGCATAATCAAATAGCTTGACCAGGGGGGGAAGGCAGCGCCCTTTGATCTTGCCGCTTTTTCCGCTATACATGATCGCACAAGTAAGAAAATCTGTCAATCATTCGAGAAACGTACCTCTACGGGAGTTTTGCTGTGGAATTTTCATCCATGGTGTCCCCACAATGACCAAAGTTCAGTTAAACAGCGACCGAATCGTTCCCATAGATGTTTGAACGTGGAATCGCCAAAATATTTCTGAACGAACACAAGCGCACGTCATGTCCGCCATCGTCCGCCATGTTTATTTTAAACAAACCAGTACTTAGTCTCGCTCGGCCAAAATTTCTTAAATGTGCAATCATGTATACTAGGTCCCAGGCCTCGCTGCTAGCCCCCCCTGAGCTTGACAAACGATATTAGTGATATAGTAGAACTATTTTTAAGAATTTGATACTCAGTAACAAATATAGACATTGTAATCATACCGTAAAGTTCCAACAGTAATGACCCTCATTACTTTTGGAATCAGCAGCCTTTGGGGCTCGCTACTTTTGGGGATCGTTACTTTCAGGGAACCAAAATTGTTAAATAAAATTATACCGGTTTTGTTTTTACACCGCGCAACATGAACTGATGAAGCACGAAATAACATCAATGCTTTGTGGCATAAGCGAATATTAGTTTCCCTTGTTTGTCAAGTGCCTTACTGTGATCACGTTATGACACTGCACAAAGATTATTACTTATACTGTACATTTGACTATTGATTGAAACAATAATTGTACATATAATAAATTATTTATTTATATGTATAATTAAAAAAACCCTTGGTCTCACTACTTTCGGGGGGCTCGCTACTTTCAGAATTTATTAGCAGCCACAAAGTTTTTCAAGACGTTACTTTCAGGGGTCGCTACTTTTGGAGGATCGTTACTTTCAGAACTTTGCAGTATATACAAAGTTATTCATAGTAGTTTATATACAATTGTACAGTTACAACATTCCTGAAGAGGCTGAGATGGCCAAAACGTCAAGCAAAAAAAGCTAAAAAGTCTTAACTGGAATTGGTTGGAGAATTGGAGTTTGAAATATTGAGGGTAAAATTACAGTGAAACAAATCCAAGGGAAATGACTTTTGGTTTGAGTTATCGCGGTTTTTGAGAATCGAGGTTCGAGAAATCGGAATTCCACTATATATCAGTCTTGATCACAATGTAACTTTTGTACATTATTTATATTGGGCGATAAACATTGAACAAGAAGCCTCCTGGCTTTAAAGCCAGGCCTACTCTTTACATACTTGAGATGTAACTTTCAGTTCACTTATCTTCAAAAAGGACTGCTATCCTCAGTACCTTGAGTGGGTGTTGAAGGATGGCCTGCCCAAACCAATCAGAATGCGATGACCTTGAAGGTTCTACTTAGGAAAACACCTTAGCTACATTTTATGATCAATAGCTCCCTCCCCTCCAGAGGGGGGGGGGGGGGGGGGTTCTTAATTAGAGAGGGGGGGGGGGTTATTACCTCACCCACTCTTAATAAGGTTCTGGAAGAGTACTTCATCCATCCAACCCTAATCATGTTATAGCAACTCACCCACCCACCCCAATCAGGTTATAGTATATTACCTCACTAGGGCAGTACTTCACCCACCACCGCTAGTCATGTTCTAGCACAGTACTTCACCCACCCACCCACCCATCACTAATCGGACTCTAATAGAATATCTCACCCTCCCACCCCTAGTCATGTTCTACTACAGTTCTTCACTCACCCACCCCTAGACATGTTCTAGTACAGTTCGTTGCCCACCCACCCCTAGTCATGTTCTACTACAGTTCTTCACCCCACCCCTAGGCATGTTCTAGTACAGTACTTCACCCACCCATCATTAATCGGACTCTTGTAGAGTATCTCACCCTCCCACCCCTAGGCATGTTCTAGCACAGTACGTCACCCACCCATCACTAATCGGACTCTTGTAGAGTATCTCACCCACCACCCACCCCTAGTCATGTTCTAATACAGTTCTTCACCCACCCACCCCTACTCATGTTCTAGCACAATACTTCACCTACCCACCACTAATCAGATTCTATAAGAGTATCTCACCTACCCACCCCCTAATAATGTCTAGCACAGTACTAGACCCACTCATCCTAAATCATGTTCAAGCAGAGTACCTCACCCACCCACCCGTAGTCTGTTCAAGCACAGTAACTCACCCACCCACCCGTAGTCATGTTCTAGTGCAGTAATCCATTGTAATCCATTGTTGTAAATACTAAGCTTTTATTGTAAATAATTAGGAATTTTTAATTTTATTTTACTTTAAGTACACGACCACATCAGCTCGGCTGTAATTTTAATATATCGTGCATAAATAAATGCTTTATTATTATTATTATATTATAGTACTTCACTCTCCCACCCCTAGTCATGTTCTAGTACAGTACTTCACCCACCCATCACTAATTGGACTCTAGTAGAGTATCTCACCCACCCACCCCTAGTCATGTTCTAGCACAGTACTTCACCCACCCATCACTAAGTCATGTTCTAGCACAGTACTTCACCCACCATCACTAATCGGACTCTAGTAGAGTATCTCACCCACCCACCCCTAGTCATGTTCTAGCACAGTACTTCACCCACCCACCCCTAGTCATGTTCTAGCACAGTACGTCACCCTCCCACCCCTAGTCATGTTCTAGTACAGTACTTCACCCACCCATCACTAATTGGACTCTAGTAGAGTATCTCACCCACCCACCCCTAGTCATGTTCTAGTACAGTACTTCACCCACCCATACACTAATCAGACTCTAGTAGTGTATCTCACCCACCCACCCTAGTCATGTTCTAGCACAGTACTTCACCCCCCATCACTAATCGGACTCTAGTAAAGTATCTCACCGTCCCACCCCTAGTCATGTTCTAGTACAGTACTTCACCCCACCCATCACTAATCGGACTCTAGTAGAGTATCTCACCCACCCACCCCTAGTCATGTTCTAGCACAGTACGTCACCCCCCACCCCTAGTCATGTTCTAGTACAGTACTTCACCCACCCATCACTAATCGGACTCTAGTAGAGTATCTCACCCACCCACCCCTAGTCATGTTCTAGCACAGTACTTTTCACCCACCCATCACTAATCGGACTCTAGTAGAGTATCCTCACCCACCCACCCCTAGTCATGTTCTAGCACAGTACTTCACCCACCCATCACTAATCAGACTCTAGTAGAGTATCTCACACCCACCTACCTTAGTCATGTTCTAGTACAGTACTTCACCCACCCATCACTAATCGGACTCTAGTAAAGTATCTCACCGTCCCCCCCTAGTCATGTTCTAGTACAGTACTTCACCCACCCATCACTAATCAGACTCTAGTAGTGTATCTCACCCACCCACCCCTAGTCATGTTCTAGCACAGTACTTCACCCACCCATCACTAAATCGGACTCTAGTAAAGTATCTCACGTCCCACCCCTAGTCATGTTCTAGCACAGTACTTCACCCACCCATCACTAATCGGACTCTAGTAAGTATCTCACCACCCACCCTAGTCATGTTCTAGTACAGTACTTCACCCACCCATCACTAATCGGAACTCTAGTAGAGTATCTCACCCACCCACCACCCCTAGTCATGTTCTAGCCACAGTACGTCACCCTCCCACCCCTAGTCATGTTCTAGTACAGTACTTCACCCACCCATCACTAATCGGACTCTAGTAGAGTATCTCACCCACCCTAGTCATGTTCTAGCACAGTACTTCACCCACCCACCCCTAGTCATGTTCTAGCACAGTATGTCACCCCTCCCACCCCTAGTCCTGTTCTAGCACAGTACCTCACCCACCCATCACTAATCGGACTCTAGTAGAGTATCTCACCCTCCCACCCCTAGTCATATTCTAGTACAGTACTTCACCCACCCATCACTAATTGGAAACTAGTAGAGTATCTCACCCTCCCACCCCTAGTCATGTTCTAGGCACAGTACTTCACCCACCCACCCCTAGTCATGTTCTAGTACAGTACTTCACCCACCCATCACTAATCGGACTCTAGTAAAGTATCTCACCGTCCCACCCCTAGTCATGTTCTAGTACAGTACTTCACCCACCCATCACTAATACGACTCTAGTAGAGTATCTCACCCACCCACCCCTAGTCATGTTCTAGCACAGTACGTCACCCTCCCACCCCTAGTCATGTTCTAGTACAGTACTTCACCCACCCATCACTATCGGACTCTAGTAAAGTATCTCACCGTCCCCCACCCCTAGTCATGTTCTAGTACAGTACTTCACCCACCCATCACTAATCAGACTCTAGTAGAGTATCTCACCCACCCACCCCTAGTCATGTTCTAGCACAGTACTTCACCCACCCACCCCCTAGTCCATGTTCTAGCACAGTACTTCACCCACCCATCACTAATCGGACTCTAGTAAAGTATCTCACCGTCCCACCCCTAGTCATGTTCTAGTACAGTACTTCACCCACCCACATCACTAATCGGACTCTAGTAGAGTATCTCACCCACCCACCCCCTAGTCATGTTCTAGCACAGTACGTCACCCTCCCACCCCTAGTCATGTTCTAGTACAGTACTTCACCCACCCATCACTAATCGGACTCTAGTAGAGTATCTCACCCACCCCCTAGTCATGTTCTAGCACAGTACTTCACCCACCCACCCCTAGTCATGTTCTAGTACAGTACTTCACCCACCCATCACTAATCGGACTCTAGTAGAGTATCTCACCCTCCCCACCCCTAGTCATGTTCTAGCACAGTACTTCACCCACCCACCCCTAGTCATGTTTCTAGTACAGTACTTCACCCACCCATCACTAATCGGACTCTAGTAGAGTATCTCAACTCCCACCCCTAGTCATGTTCTAGCACAGTACTTCACCCACCCCCTAGTCATGTTCTAGCACAGTACTTCACCCACCCATCACTAATCGGACTCTAGTAGAGTATCTCACCCCACCCCACCTAGTCATGTTCTAGCACAGTACTTCACCCACCCACCCCCTAGTCATGTTCTAGCACAGTACTTCACCCACCATCACTAATCGGACTCTAGTAGAGTATCTCACCCACCCACCCTAGTCATGTTGTAGTACAGTACTTCACCCATACCCCCTAGTCATATTCTACCACAGTACTTCACCCACCCACCCTAGTCATATTCTACCACAGTACTTCACCCACCCACCCTAGTCATGTTCTACCACAGTACTTCACCCTCCCACCCCTAGTCATGTTCTAGCACAGTACTTCACCCACCCACCCCTAGTCATATTCTACCACAGTACTTCACCCATCCCACCCCTAGTCATATTCTACCACAGTACTTCACCCACCCACCCCTAGTCATGTTCTAGCACAGTAACTTCCCCCACCCATCACTAATCGGACTCTAGTAGAGTATCTCACCCTCCCACCCCTAGTCATGTTTCTAGTACAGTACTTCCCCCACCCACGCCCTAGTCATGTTTCTAGTACAGTACTTCACCCACCCATCACTAATCGGACTCTAGTAGAGTATCTCACCCTCCCACCCCTAGTCATGTTCTAGTACAGTACTTCCCCACCCCACCCCTAGTTCATGTTCTAGTACAGTACTTCACCCACCCATCACTAATCGGACTCTAGTAGAGTATCTCACCCTCCCACCCTAGTCATGTTCTAATACAGTACTTCCCCACCCACCCCTAGTCATGTTCTAGTACAGTACTTCCCCCACCCACCCCTAGTCATGTTCTAGCACAGTATGTCACCCTCCCACCCCTAGTCCTGTTCTAGCACAGTACCTCACCACCCATCACTAATCGGACTCTAGTAGAGTATCTCACCCTCCCACCCCTAGTCATATTCTAGTACAGTACTTCACCCACCCATCACTAATTGGACACTAGTAGAGTATCTCACCCTCCCACCCCTAGTCCTGTTCTAGCACAGTACTTCACACACCCACCCCTAGTCATGTTCTAGTACAGTACTCCACCCACCCATCACTAATCGGACTCTAGTAGAGTATCTCACCCTCCCACCCCTAGTCCTGTTCTAGCACAGTACTTCACCCACCCACCCTTAGTCATGTTCTAGTACAGTACTCCACCCACCCATCACTAATCGGACTCTAGAGTATCTCACCCTCCCACCCCTAGTCATGTTCTAGTTAGTATAGTACTTAACCCACCCATCACTACTCTGCTCCTACTCAACTCATCTCTAAAACCCGATCCTGTACTGCTGGAAGATCAGAGAAGTAAGACAACAAGTGAAGAAACACGATCAGACAGCTTAGCTGCGTCTAAAACTTAAGCTATATAGATCGAAGTAAAAGTTGCAAATTACATTGTAGAACCGCGCAAACAATTAGCGCTACACGTAGATCGAAGTAAAGTTGCAAATTGACAAACAGTGTACAAAGGTCTCGATTGATTCAAGTAAAGAGAAATTAGATGCGTATCAACCAGTCCGAATACCGGTTTATGTTGTGTACCCCATGATAACGTTTTGAAAATCTATTAATAGTTTCGCGCCATGCTGTAAATTTTTTATTGCCTTCTAATCGAGGCTCCGACATCACGTTACTCGAAACTGACCAATCAGGTGGCGCTCTTAAATTGCTCAGCTATGGACTGAAAATTAAAAAATAGATTTAAAAAAATTATCATTGGAAGAGACCCATGTATGGGGGAATGCTTCTCTTAGATCATCCTCTCTTGGTATGACTTGGTATGAGGCTTTCACCTCATACAACTATATAGGACTATTTTGTGGTTTAGATTTAGCCAGACTGACAACGCTGCTTTCCTGTAAGTCCGCTATTATCATTTTGAAGGAAAAATTTGAGCGACGATTTACAAACAACTCAAAAACGGAGCTGGCTCAATACGGACCACCAATAGAAATGTTGTACGCAGACCCTTCGTTCCTTAATTATATCATTGCAGGGATTAAGGATTGCAGATAACCCATTCACTCCTGGGTTTTTCAAAAAACAGCAATCTAATTGTTTTAGTAAAAATCATAACAATTGTCTCAAGTATTAACTCTAAATCTTCTTCCGAAACTTCGAAACGAGAAGAAACCGCAATTTTGTAGACGACCTACAGCCACTGCCACACTAATGGCTGATAGTGTACGAGTAGCTCAGCCAATCAGATTGTCTCATTTGCATTAGTATTCTAGTAGATTTTTACTATGCCACATATGCTTATTTCCTGGCCGTTATCTCGACAGTTTACAGCCCAACTGTCTAAAGTCTTAGTTTTCAACATGGCAGGCCAGTAGTTCAATATTTTCCTTTGACATGCACACAAATCAAAATTCTGACACACCGCAGTTTAGGGTTTCCTTTGCTTTTTTCTGCCATTCTGCTTTTCTTTTTCTATCACTTTCTTATGTTGTTTTTTGGCCTTTCAGTCGCCTTGTTCGCGTTGGGAATTCCACCTAAAATGTGAGGAAAGGGAAATGGTAGGGAAGGTCACGTTTTTCTTCGATTTTGGAGGAAAAAATCCAAGATTTTCCGTGTGCATTTTGGCCAATTCATCGTTCTTCATAGAATTTGTCATTTATTTTAATACTCGTAGACGGTATTCAGATAGTTTCTGTGTAGATTGTCCAATACGATTAAATGGCAAACGCACCATGACCGAAACCTGTGACTAATAAGTCTGGATCGCGAGTTCTGGGTTTGAGCGCTGGCCGGGGTGGGGTCACTGTGTTGTGACTCTCTCCTCCGCAGAGGCTTCTTGGGATATCGGGAATAGGGACGATAGAGGGGGGGGGGGGGGGGGGGGGGGGGGGGGAGCGCGTGGAGGAAGAGAACAAACAAGCGCGCGGGGGACGGGGGACGCGCGCTCTTTCTCCCATTTGTCCCTTCTCAGTCCCAAGGGAGCCCCTGCGGAGGAGAGAGGTGCTGTGACACTTTACTCTCACAGTGCTTCTCTCTGCCCTAATGGTGACCGGCGAATTGTCAGGGCTGCCCAAGAACACAAACACTCCCGGCAATGACCCCAGCTAACCTGACAAAAATGCGCTCTGGTGGGGCGCAGTAGCAATACTCCTAATCGCTTCATGCTATGGTAACAACAACAACAACAACAACAACTTTGAACATCTCTGGAACGAGAGACGAGAAAAAAAACCCGGCCCTTTTAATTTTGAAAGGACTTTCAAATAACTTGATTTCACTTCTTCATATTTTACTTTTCACTTGGCATATACAGTCCAAGCTCTCGTAAGCGGACCACCCCGGGAATTCGAATAAATGGTCGTAACTAGAGCTGGTCGCTTACGAGAATGAGCCCTCGTAAGCGACCGCGCGCTGAATTAATAGAGGCGGCCACTTACGAAAGTGAATGTAGGTCAATGTACAGGTCACACATCCACAGAGATTGAAAACTTCTCGTATTTAGATGATTACAAATAATACATGTGTATCACAACAAGTGGTCGCTTGGAGAGCTAAAAAAAATAAAGGAAAAGACCAGTTTGTATAAATTCCAAACAGTGGTCGCGGTCGCTTACGGATGCCGGGAGCGGTCGCTTATGAGAGCTTTTAATTACAGAGTTTATACCTGCCAACTTTTCCTAAGTCGACTGCGTGTGATTTTCGTACCATATTACCCGAATTTCCGAAAAATTTCCGACGACTTCCGAACATTGCCGAAGATGTTCCGACGACTTCCAAACATTGCCGAAGATGTTCCGACGACTTCCGAACATTGCCGAAGATTTTCCGACGACTTCCGAACATTGCCGAAGATTCCTGAAGATGTTCCGATGATTTCCGAAGGCTGCCGAATGTCGTGGCGCGAAGCTAAAAATCTCGGCGCCATCTTGCCAAGATCATGCTTATCTCAAACGCGACATTTAGCGCCGTTCATTGGACTATTTTGGGTGGAAATTGAATCAAATTTTTCACGTTAATGGTTAATGAACAAGTAGTCCAGAATTGTGAGTCAGGCGTGTGAAATTGTCATGTATGCGTGTGATCGATGTTTTCGATCGGAGGCGTGTGACACACGCATAATGCGTGTGAGTTGGCAGGTATAAGAGTTAGAGTGACAATTCAAACGCGGTCGCTTACGAGAGTGGTCGCAACAACAGCTATACCGTAAAAGCTCTTAGAGAAGAGGGGGGGCTTATTTCAAATCACAAATTTTCGAGAAGATTCACATTAATTTTTCAAACTTTACAATTACATTACTAACTAAAACAGAACAAGACATGGGCTATGTACGACCGTCTTACAAATTCAACGTCATTTATATCCTAACTCGACCATAGTTCTGGTATATTCTGAATTCATGGGGAAAAATTTTATCTCTGACCGTGGGGCTTGGTGACTAGTAAACTTGACACACGGAATCGTGTTTGTGCGCGATATGGGCAAATTACGATCTCACTGAAAAAATGTCTCTGTTTGTCGTTGAAAAGGCCGAGAAAATGCCGACGATCGCAGTTGAGCTAAGTTGCTAATGGATAAGAGGCTACACTTAGCATTCGGGTTCATTGTACTTTTGTGTCTCCTTCGAAGAACTTTAACGGAGCGTGATGACTTGGACGATGGAGCCGTTCGAGGTAAGTTCTTATGTGCGTACAGGACACAGAAAATCAAAGTAAATTTAATAACTAAGTAGTAAGGGACTCCTTACTGTCAATGGACCATTTATAATTGTCGTTTTTGTGTTTTCTTCACGGCATGTTGAGTTCTTTTGACTGGCCTAATTAATTGTCATGGAAAACCTTTGAATGCTTTCACGGCTTTCGGCATGAATCGAAATACTCTGCCCGTATTACAATATGCTGTAGTGCTTTCGTAAGCGTTCATATTTTTATGAGAAAAGTTCTGTCCTGAACGGCTTTCTCGATTCAATAAAACTGAAGTTATTTCTTTTGTTAGAGATAATTTCGTCTCACTGGGGTCATGCCATAACGAAGTGGAGTCGCGATCAGTTTATTAATAGTCGAAGACAATAAACTACAATTGATCGGAATGCAAATTGAATGTTTATTGGCAGTGTTGTGGAATACGCTCGAATGCCCGTATTCAAAACGAACAATCGTTGTATTATTCCCGTCGCTACCTAATTGTTCATTTACTTGTATCTCTTTCAATTCCTTAGTTCGTGATTCAAATCATTTTATCGCTTCTGTAAATTTGTGTAAAATACATTAGCATGAAATACGACACGAGAAGTCGTTTTACATGAAAAGGTAAATATATTCAAGTACTTCGTTGCGTATCGATCACAGATTCGCACGGAAGCTTCAAATAACAAAGTTTTGGATAAAGTAATCGTGGTTACAGAGCAACGAGACAAACGAAAACATTCGTAGCCATGCGTGAAAGGTAGAAACCCTTTCCTTGACTGTTAAAACATAACGAAACTGATAACTTTAGAGGTTATATTGCTTCATTTTAGGAAACGAAACATCGAACAAGCTATCGTTCAATTTCCTGAATAAATAATCGAAAGAAATCTCGAGAGCTTTGCTTGTGAAACAAGTAGTTTCTCAACTTCATAAACAAAAGCATGCATTGGGACTCAGTATGTGGAAAATGAACAGTGCTCATTTCGATTCATAAACTTTACCATAGTATGCCACATAGTGGTCATTACCGATATAGGATAGGAAACGCCAAATGGGTGATGCATGATCATTAATCATGGAGACAGCTAGTTAGTCAATCAGAGCCGGCTACTAGTTGCCAGCAAGACGGTGGACATCACTTATATATATTTAGCTTAGTCATACAGGTGAAATATGTATTACGGTCTGCGTTGCAGGCTAAATTTCAGTCAGTGTGAACAATATTTTTTCCAGGTATAAAATAAATTATTATTGTATGATTGATTGTCGACCGTTTGTAAGTCAGTTGCAGTGGTTGACTAATTACTACAGTAACTGTTTTCACGGCTACGCAACTGTCAGAAGAAGAAAAACCTTGACAAAAGTGGGGTTGAATTTGCAATAAGCTTTCGTCAATTCTGCCTTTTAAAATTAGGTGGTGTTTTGAGTAGACTTCTAGCTAGTTATATGCCCAGCCAGTAACTGGCCTCTTTGCTCATAACCATGTACTATATCTGTTTGTTTATCAGTACCGTGGTACCTTGGCTGTTATAATAACAATGAAATTGCTGAAGATTCATCATTCAAGCCTGTGTATAAAGAGGATCAGATAACACCTGTCTACTGTGTGCGTCATTGTGCTTTTAATGAGAGGTACGTACAGTGCAACCCTGTTAATACGACCACTTTTGCAGGGCCACAAAAATGTGGTCTTATTAACAGGGTGGTCGTATTAATGAGATAGGGTTCAAATTATGATATTGTACTTCAGTACAAAGACATATCATATACTTTGTGGAGAGAGATCCGGTGACTGCATGGGAAAAGGACAATGAGGAGAACAGTGGAAGTAGAGACGGCAGACAGGATGGAATGACTGGAGGAAAGCGAGAGCAGTAGCCAGGGACAAGGTGGCATGGAAGCAGAATGTTGCAGCCTTATGCGCCTAATGGCTCCAAGAGCAATGATGATGATGATGATGATGATAACTTATTAATCTCTTTTAATGATGTCATATGAAAGGTCATGTACAGGACTTGTTTTGAAACAGAGGCAAAAGGTAGCTCGGAAAATGGCCTATTAGACCACTGACTTACTCTGTTTCTTTGTCCTTCTCCAACTATCACTTCTAAATATAATATTACAGTGGAACCCCGCTTTATGGACACTCGTTAATACGGACACCCGCTTATTACGGACAGTTTTGTTTGTCCTGACGACACATATTTTCTCTTATATCAGCCCGCTTAATACGGACACCCGGATAATACAGACACTTTTTCATGCCCCTTGGTGTCCGTATTAACCAGGTTCCACTGTATTATTAGTGATGGACATTTTTTGTCATTGTTATTTTTTTTTATATATCACAGCTTCAGATATGCTGCAGTTAGGAATGGAAACATCTGTTTTTGTCTTGTGCAAATAGACCAGGATGACAGCATCAGTCGCACATTATGCAATGTGAGGTATGTGTTGAAAATGTCTGTGTTATACATGTACTGTATAAAAAAGTAACAACCAAAAGTAGCGAACCGCTAAAAGTAACGATACAGTTGTTAGCAGATTTGAACATAGCAACTCACCTAAACTAACAACCCTCTAAAAGTAATGAACTCAAATATAATGACTTTCTCCTTTCTGGGAAATAACATCGGGGAATCAGATACGAAGGATTACTCTTGGTTTATCCTTTCCATCCCTAAGTTACCGGAATTTGTTCGATAATCGACAAACTTAGATTAAATATGTTCTTTCCATGTTATGTTTATGCTCACATTTGCTACAGTTATAGTAAGATGGATTGGCTTATATACAATACATGATTTAGCTGTTGTTGTTGTTGTTGTTGTTGCTGCCCAAAAGTTACAACCCTCCTAAAGATCGATCGATAGGAAACGGCTGCTAAATATGACAGTAATAACCACTCTTGGGTTATCTAATTAATCAAGTTACCCTGGGAAGCGGAAAATTCCAAATATAGAATTAATTTGGCTTATTATATTCAACGAAACGAAACAAAACGAAATGAAACGAAACGAAACGAAATGAAACAAAATGAATATGTTTGGTGGTTATATTTGATTTTAGGAATATATTCAGACTGGTCATGTTCGTTTCGTTGATTATCACTTTTCATTTCGTCGAATATCACTTCTTGTTTTCAAGTGTTTACAGGGCACGAAATTGCGCCTGATACAGTCGCCAATGCGCCTAAGTTTTCCACATTGGCGACCAAATCCTGAAAATTAGTCGCCAAATTGGCGACTACACCAACTAGAATTCTGACATCTTACCTGATGTTTTCAGTTCTAAATTTGCCATAAAAAAGTCACACAATAGATTAAAGTTATAAAACAATATTTCTCTGGTCTTGTTTTGCTTTCATATTGAGAAATATGGGCCCAAACAGGTCAACAAAGTTTCTCTCAACTGAGTACACAAAAACGCCCTATAATGCTTTGCCAGCGTGGAAACCATTGAATACGTCATGTATGCCGATGGATTGTGTCTCTGTTGCTGAATTTCTACAACAACCGCCAGGCATTTTTCTTAGGGACAACCCTGCAAACCAGTTTGTAACTTTGGAGTTAAATTGAACCAAAAACACATGGAAAGTTGTGTTTCTTTTGTACATGTAAGTTGTATATTGAAGCCTTTCACCTTTGATACCTGTATAATGACTGTAACGGGATGGGGATGTAATGGGCTCCTGGATGTATGTAAATTATAAATAATAACAAGGGTGGCTATCGGAGAGCAAGACTGCGTTCTCGTATTAAAATAGTTATTATTGTTTATTGAAATTGGTTAATTAATTAATCAATTATTTAATTAATTTTTTTTCTTGTGGGCAACCAAAATCTGAACACTAGTCCAATAAGTCTTTAAGCTTAAAACCCTAAGATTTATTATGTTAACCCATTATTTTGTGTTCATAATTAGGTTTCCACCCAATTAAAAATAATTAAAAAAAGTTTGTTGGAAAAATGGTGACTAACTTTTTGGAGTTGGCGACCACTTTGGAATATTTAGGAGCCAAATGGCTCCTGGAAAAAAAAAGTTAATTTCGTGCCCTGGTTTAGCAATCAACAAGCGGGTTGAATCGTGTGCTTTCGACTTTCCGCCGTGTTTACGAGTTACACAACACCGTCTGGCCCAGTCCAAGTCCATGTACATATTTAGCTACAGTATACCTGCCAACTTTTCCTAAGTTGAATGCGTGTGATTTTCGTATCCATATTACCCGAATTTCCGAAAAATTTCCGACCACTACCGAACATTGCCGAAGATGTCCCGACGACTTCTGAACATTGCCGAAGATTCCCGAAGATGTTCCGTTGTTTTCCGAAGGCTGCCGAATGTCGCGGTGCAAAGCTCAAAATCTCCGCGCGATCTTGTCAAGATACACTTATCTCAAACGCGACATTTAGCGCCGTTCATTGGACTATTTTGGGTGGAAATTGAATCCAATTTTTCACGTTAATGGTTAATGAACAAGTAGTCCGGAATTGTGAGTCAGGCGTGTGAAATTGCCCTGTATGCGTGTGATCGATGTTTTCGATCCGCAGGCGTGTGACACACGCACAATGCGTGTGAGTTGGCAGGTATACTACAGCATGTTCGTTTCGTTGTTTATCACTTTTCATTTCGTCGAATATCACTTTTGCTTTTAAAATGTTTTAAGTGATAATCAAAGAAACGAACATACTGTAGCTTGTGCAACTCGTAAACATGGCGGGAAATCGAAAGCACACAATTCAACCCGCTTGTTGATTGCCTGAAACACTTGAAAACAAAAAGTGATATTCGACAAAATGAAAAGTGATAATCAACGAAACAAACTTGTTGTAGCGACGCACATGGACTTGGACTGGGCCAGACGGTGTTGTGTAACTCTTAAACATGGCGGGAAGTCAAAACACACAATTAAACCCGCGTGTTGATAGCTAAACACCTGAAAACAAAAAAAGTGATATTTGACGAAATGAAAAGTGATAACCAATGAAACGAACATGACCAGTCTGAATATATTCCTAAAATCAAATATAACCACCAAACATATTCATTTTGTTTTGTTTTGTTTTGTTTCGTTGAATAATTTATAACAAGCCATTAATTTTCAATGGTAAGTTGAATGGGTTAGTGTAATAAATGTTCAGTGTTGGAAAGTGCTTGTACCATTACATGTAATATAGCTACATGTACCATTGCTTAACAGGGTTAATTTGACTGTTAATTTACCCTGTCTTGCAGAAAAATTATTTAATTAGAAATTAAAATTAAAATTCTCACTGGCTCCTAAAATAAAATGTCATTTTCCTTGGAATATCATATATCTTGTCTTGGTTTTATCTTTTGATTATCTTTCAGTTGTCTTGGAGACAAAAATAAACTTGTGGAGGAACAAATGCAAGTAGTGTTTACTCAACTGCCGTTCCCCTACTTGTGTCGCTAAACATCAATTTACCGAAACAAGTTAAAACAAACACCTCGATCGCTGCCGACTCTGAACTGTCAATCAAGAGACAGAGAGACGAAGTCAGTAATTTGGACAGAATAAAACAAGGAAATCAAACTGCAGGCAGTATTTTAATTGAATGGTATTCTGGGAACAAGCTACATAATAAAACACAACAAACCTTAGATGGAAATTGGACAAATACGTCAACTGTTTTCTTATTTCGGATACCTGGTAATCACCACGTCTGCGTCAAAGCGTCCAACTTGTTTTCGCAGCAAAAGAGATGTTCTCTTGTCAATGTAGTGACTCCTGTAAATGGCTTACAACTTGTCACAGTCTTTCAAGGAAGTAGAAAGGTGCGCCTCTCTTCACCATTATTAATCACAAATTCCAAAGCCGCATTTTTCAAATATCTCATCGCAAGTGGGTCGCACCCTAAATTTAGATTTGACTTTGGCGATGGAAGTTCCCCACTCAGTGTCGCAGACACTTCTTCGCGCCATGATTCATCAGAATGCACTTGTGTTACTGTTTTTCACATCTTCAAAAGTTGTGGTAACTTTACTGTTAATGTAACAGCGTCAAATGCTGTTAGTCTTGAGTCTGTTACTGAGCCTGGTAAAATTGCTGTAGGAATGTCTGTTGAAACACTGGAATTAATTAAAAATGGCAAGGACTGTATGTATGTTGAAGCAAATGTCTCCTCAACCTTGACAGTCAAGATCAAACAGGTTCCTGGGTGCGCTGTTTTCTTTCAGTGGAATTTTAATGATTCGTCGCCGAATGTGACGACCACAGGTGGGTCATCTAATGTATTTAAATAATTAAAAAATACATTTATGGTGTTGCCAGGACAACCGGGAAAAATGCTGTGTTGTAATCTGGGAGAGTAGCAATACACCTGTACAGGTTAAGGTACAACCGCACTCGGGCAAACAACCGGCTCACACTGCCGGAGCTTATACCGGTTTCTGTAGCAGGGAGGGCCGACTGGGAGTATTGCTACTCTCCCTGGATGGGATGCCAGTCCATCGTAGGTTACCCCCAGCATTTTGTTTCCGGTACTCATTTATACTCCTGGGTGAAGAGAGGCACTGTGAGAGTGAACCTTAGTGTCTGTTGCCCAAGAACACAAGACAATGCCCCCGACCAGCGCTCGAAACCGGACCGCTCGATCCGGAGTCCAACACGCTAGCCATTAGCCCACTACGTCTCCCACACACACCTACAGGTACTCTTAGTGTATTTCATAATCTACCAGCTGATGGGCCTTTTGCATCAATTGACTATCTTTAAACTTGTTGCTGGAACTATATGAGGGGTATGTTTTAATTAGCCAGAGCACCAATTTTCAGACAGTGCCGTTTACGGGTGACATTTTATGACAGCTTGAATATTGGAAAAATGAAGATCTGAAGGTTTTGGAGCATGACTGGATGGCAAGAATTGTTCTCCCATACAAATCCTTCTAATTTTTGGAATAATCAAACAATCATAAAAATCAATCATTAATCGCGAAATTAAAGTGTCATAAAATATGCCTGGCCACTCCAATTCGCTAATAAAATTAATGTGTTGATGACCATGAAAATTTCATGTAATAAGGTATAAATGTATAGGCTCAATAGAATTAATAGAATTTGTCTTTTACTATTTCTACCAGTTCCGTCAGTGCTTCACGAGTTCCCCAGCTCTCACAGTGTTTATAATGTGACAGTTGTTGCATATAATGAGCACAGGAGGAAGAAAATGACGCAGGAAGTGTGTCTTCAAGATAGACTGCAAGGTCAGTACAATAAGGGTAATTTTCCACTGGCTGAGTGAAACGAAAAAAGTGGAAAATGTTTTTCTCACACACCGCTGGAGCCTGGGGATAGGTCATGTGACCGGTGAGGCGGGCAGTTGTTTTTGTTGCGTCCGCCATTACTGACCTTCCCACCCACCCACCCAAAGAATTTCAGTAGTATTTTGTTGTATTTTTTAGGAGGCTTCCCAGTTTTAGCGTGATATGTGTATAGTTTTTGATTTTACAATAAAGGTCAGGCTTGCGGCGGTCAGCTTGACATGGCTACCAGTGGTGTGTGAGAATATTCATATAATACTTCATGAGTTTTATCTTCACGTAGCATTGCTTTTTCTTGATGAACCTAATGAGACAGCAGGTACAAAACGTAGGTCACTGGTCTCCCTGAAGGCTTACCCAACCGGGTAGGGTGTGTGCGAGTGGACCCTAGTAGACCCAACCCTAATGTGGTTACTGTTCAACCCTAACCACATTAGGATTGGGTCCACCAGGGTCCACTCACACACCGCTACCCCAGGGGGTACTCAGGTATATTAGTGACAGTGGGGTAAAAATGAGACCAATTTTTTTAGAACCCAAAAAGTCACAGTAGTGCTAAACTAGACCCCAAAAAGGTCCAATGGCGCAGAATGTAACCCCCAAAAGTCCCTTTTTTATCCGCATAAAAAAATAAAGTAAAAAGAAACACCAAGAGAGTGGGAGATACTTTATTCATTCATCATGCATCTGCAGGGCTACAAGCTCAATTTTTCCACAACTTGCCTTTTGGCGACCTTCTGTAAAGTGGTTGCCACTGGAAAATTTTGGTCGCCAAAATCAGGTTAAAATCAAGCGTTTTTAAGGCAGGACACATCATGTCACATAACATGAAGCTAAGATGGGCAGCATGACGAACAGCTAAGTCTAAGCAATGATTTGGTTAAGCAGTTATACTACAAAGCACTGCACTATAATCGCCAATTTAGCGACCTGTTTGGAAAATGTAGTCGCCAAAATTTGTTTCACTCGCCATGGCGACCAAAATGGTCGTAGCTTGGAGCGCTGATCTGTCACAAACTTTAGGCAGACTGCAGTCATTCTTTAAAAGTGGGGAGTGAGACATTTTTGTTCACCCCTAAAAATGTCCCTGCTAAAATCTTTCTACCCCAAAAATTCTGGCAGAAATTTCTAACCCCCCCTAAGAACCCTCCCCCCCCCCCGCTAGTTTCAAGTCCCAAAAAGACCTTCACACCTCCCTGTCACTAATATACGTGAGTACCCCCCTGGGACCCCTACCCATTTTTCAAGGGAGTAACTTCCGGGCAGAAGGTGTCCACTTATCTTGACTGTAATAATATATGCAATCAGTCACTGTGGTTCTTTTGTACTTAGGTGTCATATTAAAACCAGTGTCACATATGGTAGTGGGCATCACGGAAGAAATAACATTCAACGTACACTTGAGTCCGGTGCTTGCACGGCAGGGAACAGTCAGATTCAAGCTTTACAGGGAGGACAGGAGTTATCCATCCTCCATCCCATCCTTTCGCCATGTATTTAACACACCAGGAAGGTAAAAACTTCATTTTTGCGTGGGTGATTTTTTTGGCAGTTCCTGGAAAGTCCTGGGCCCGGTTGTTCAAAAGTCGATTAACGCTAATCCAGGATTAAAAGTTAAATAAGCTTTTAATTTCTCTTGTATAAAAGTGTTTTTCTCTGCTGATGTTTTGTAAAGTTTAAGATTAGTCAAAGTCAAAACAGAAAGACAAAAAATGCTAACAAAAAACCTCACTGAAAAGTTACAAAACTGAAACCAAAATTTGCGCTAGATTAGCTTAATCGTCCTTTGAGAACAACCTGGCCCTGGAAATTTGTAAATTCAATGGAAAATTCGATGACATATAAAGAATGGTAAAAAGTCAACTAAATCGGGTGGAGGAAATTCTCGCAAAATGCAAGAAAACGATGGTGAAAGAACAAATTTTGGAAGATCTACTTACAGGAGTCCTGAAAAAATTCCTGGAAAAGTTCTTGAAAACTGTTGTTGAAAAAGAGTACAAACCCTACAGCAAAGTTTGCCTCATAGAAATCAATGAACAAATGCATGAATGAAAAGCTTGGACATTATTATAAAAGGAGCTATGTCACAATATTTTAAGTCATTTTTGCAAGAGTGCAAAATCACCTTCAAATTGAAGAAAGCCTTAAAATAATAGGTTACTAAAGGTAGAAAAACACCAAAGGGATAATAATAAACCAAACAGGAACAAGGATGGTTGAGGATGGAGAAGATTAAGACGGATTGCGAACGGCGAACTTGAAAAAATGGAAATTTTTTTCAAGATGCGTCATCCGTGACATAACTCCTTTAAGTTACTGAGAACTGTGTTTTTTGTTTTATTTCAACATTGAATGATTTCTTATTAATTGTCGTCTTTTTGTCAAGGTATGTTGTGTTTGCTGATGCAGAAAATCAAGTCAGTCGGGTTATTTCCAATAAAATCGTGGTCAGTGTGTTGGAACCAATAATCGGGGTGAGAATGAAACACTGTTTTATTGTAAGGGCCATGTTATTAGTACTATTGATGACAAGTGGAAATGGCCCCTGTCATGGTTGCCACAGGTGAGGAAATGGTCAGGGGAAAAAAATTCTTCAAGGTCAGGGAAAAGTCAGGAAATTTTATTTTGAGTCAGCAAGCCTGCAAATAATTTTTTTCTATAAACCTGTCATATGTCAGGTCAGGGACAAGGTTTGACCTGACATGCAGCCAGTCTGGTCGGAGAAAAAAATTTTCCCACATTAATTTAAAAATTTGAGAGAGAACAATCTGTTTCAGTATAATAAAACTACTGTATAAGTCTTTTAGATCGTCTTGGACGATTCTGAGCAAAAAAAAAAAAGTTAAATTTCTTTAAAAATTTTTTTTCGAAAAAAATAGTCCCCAAATGCAAATTTTTAGTCGCCAGGCTAGGTTGAACGAACAATCTTACCACAAACTCTAAATTAAAACATGTTGAGATTCTCCAGCCACTATAAGCTTTGTAAAACACGATCGCCACATTTCCAGAGACAAAATATATTGGCATACATGACATACGCAATAACGCAGGGCTCGCAATGCATTATAGGGCGACTTAAACACGGCAGCCATTTTCAAGTTTTCTGAAGTCGAGAGATGATATCTTTACAGCAAAACAAAAAGATGGAGCAATATGACTGCACTGAAAGCCAAACAAGACAAGATAAATTGTTTTTGAACTTTAATCTTTGAATTTATAATCTAAATCGTAGAAAAATGTAGTCGCAAAGAGGCAGGTACAAAAGTCGGACCGGATCAGTTGGATCGGACCAGACCGGATCGGACCGGATCAACTCGGATCGCCAGTCCGGGTCGGATCAACTCGGATCGACTCGGACTAGACTAAAAATGAAAACAAACTACTCGGACTAGTGGACTAAAATGAATTTCGTAGCATGTTAGACATAGAAAAAAGATACCTCTCTTCGTTTAAAGGTGTTAGCCACCTAAACGTTCACCCAGATCACCGTCAGATCGCCGTCAGATCGCGGCAATCAGGCCGCCATTTTGTTTTTCTAGTGCCAGGTCCTCCCGGGATGATGTCACCAGAAGAAGCCTGGGAACTGTACTAGGCAAGATTTCACGATTATTTCAATTCCTCCCGGGGGGGTACTTGGCCCATGTTTGGGTATAGGGGTGCCACTGAGGGTTTGAAACCCTGACCCTGTTTAGGGCAAAAAAAACCTAAAATACCCACCCTGTGTAGGGCAACACCCTCCATTTTAGGACCCTGTTTAGGGCAAACGACAAAATACACAATCTTCTTGAAAAAAATGTATTTAGCAAAAATTAAAATATATAATATACATATGTATTGAAATATGATTTAGGTAATGAATAATTAACTAATAGCCATGTTATTGTAAAGTAGGTAAAAAACATGATGTAACAGGGGCTCTCCTTGTAAGCCCAGTAGGGTTTGTTGAGAGCTCCTGCTCCCTTATCATAACTATGACTTACACTACTGTAACTATCAATCATGGGGCAAATAAATAAAACTTGAACTCTTGTTCTAAAACAAGTGTAGGATACCGACAACAATAGCATTTATCTTGTCTTGAAAATGATGTGATGTTGAGTGATGAATGAGCTGCTAAAGACCGGCAAACGTCTCCGTGCAACAATAGCCCAGAACAATACCCTGTTTAGGACAGACTCGCATGAAATTATATACCCTGTTCAGGGCTGGGAGGCCAAAAATCATACCCTGTCCAGCGGCACGTCCCCGTATAGGCCACATAAGGGACTACCCCCCCCCCCCGGGCAATTCCTTCGTTCGAAAATCCCTTCAAAGGATGCCCTGAAGTGGGGGTATAAATCCCATTTCCCAGCCCAATTGTTGCCCAAATCCCAGTCTCCCAGCCTAATGCTTGTCCAAATCCATTCCCAGCAGCAAAATTGATACTCTTCAAACTGCCCTCTAACAGGGAACTCTCAAGAAACACTTTTATTACATTTCCATCTTTCACAAAAGAGTGCCTTGCGCTGCGGGGGAAGCACATATAAATACAGTAGAACCCCGCTAACTCGAACTCGGTTAACTCGAACTCCCTGCTATCTCGAACTCACACCCATTCCCTTTGCCCTTGTTTTTCAGTCATTTACTATCGGCTAACTCGAACCTCCGCTATCTCGAACTATGTTTTGTTTTGTTCGAATTAGCGTGGTTCTACTGTATAAGATATATAAGCTTATCAGGCGCGGATCCAGGAAAAAAACTTGACCGGTTTACTAGAGTCTGAGCGCCGAATCTATGGAAGTCCGGAGGCATGTTTCCCCGCAAAAGTTTTTAGATTTCCACTCTCTAAAATTACATTAACTGTGATTTTTAGTCATCTGGCCGGCTCCATGTGCGAGCTAGCCTGCGAGAGCAGACGTAAGCGGGGAAACTCGAGCCGGAAATTACGTCTGCTCTCGCAGGCAGTTTGCTATCCGGCCATCCGGGAGAACCTGGCACTAGAAAAACAAAATGGCGGCTTGATTGCTGCGATCTGATGGTGATCTGACCGTGATCTGGGTGAACTTTTAGGTAGCTAACACCTTGAAACGAAGAGAGGTATCTTTTTTCTATGTCTAACATGTTACGAATTTCATTTTAGTCCAGTCCGAGTAGATTGTTTTCATTTTTAGTCTAGTCCGAGTCGATCCGAGTTGATCCGACCCGGACTGGCGATCCGAGTTGATCCGGTCCGATCCGGTCCGGTCCGATCCGACTGATCTGGTACGACTTTTGTACCTGCCTGTCGCAAAGTGGCTACTAAAGCAGAATTTTTAGTCACCAATATAGACGGCGATTCGCAAGAGAGTACGTTTGGCATTCTTGAGTGAAATTTTTTTTTTTCATATTTCACATTGTAACAGAAGAGCCCGGTCAGCATGTCCGGCCAGACTGAGCGTTCGCCAGTCAAAACCTCAAATTTACCGGACAAATGTCCGATGACCGGCGCTAATTTGCAGGCTTGAGTCAGGGAAAATTGACATTTGAAGAAAAGTCAGGGAAAATTGAAATTATAACACCACTGATAGGTTGAACTGTTGTTAACCATGGCGTAAATGCTGAAGTTCCAGTGTCATGAAACTCATCCATTTCCCTTTTCTTGTCTTCATCGTTTTGTTAATGCCATCCTGCAACTGCCCTATTGTGATTCATTGAAAACTTATTAGTCTTAATGGATGGAAAGGACGGCTGCAAGGGGAGGCTGGAGGCTGCTACTATATCTGGCATTTTGCATTTATTATAATGGTCAGGGAAATTTTACTTTATCAGGGAAAAGTCAGGGAATTTTGAAAACTTATGTCTGTGGCAACCATGACTGTAGCTCTCATGATGTAGACATGAGGGACCTTCTGATCAAAGAGCATGTATGAGAATGAGCGAGACTTCTACTTTCAAGCCAATCTCGTTCCAAGAGCCCTCGCTTCTTCCTGTCGCTGACCAGTTGGTTGAAGTGAGGTTCTGGGAACGAGATTGGTACATGATAATCTTGAGCATGCGCACTAGGTTTGAACTCATTTCTCACACTTAAGTATGTGCCTCTGATAAATTTTCTAGAGTCAAATCACTCCTTAAAGTGTCATACACGTATCTAAAAAATTGTCTCCTCTCTAGAGTTAGGTTTGTTGTCTTTAATAGCAGTTAAGTGTTTTATCCCTTGAATGGAGTGTCTTAAAGGCCCGATCAAACAGTCACAACATTTGTTGTGAGCTGATGTTGAGACCGTTTGACACTCACAACAATGTTGTGAGGTGTTGTGACATGTTGTGACGAGTTTGAATTCTTTGAAACTTTGTCTCAACATCTTCACAACATTTCTTTTGTTTTGAAATGTTGAGAGGTTGTTGTGGCCATTTGACCGGGCATGGTCACAACATGTCACAACAAATGTTGTGACAAATGTTGTGACCGTTTGATCGGGCCTTTATCTGTATTGTTGAGTGTCACCTCCTGTCTGTATAGAGTTTGAGTTTCTCATCTCTAAAATGGAGCGTCTTGTCTGTAGAGTTGAGTGTCTTAGGGCTGATTTAGACAGTACAACTTTATCACATGCGACTTCTGTAGTTGCGCTGTTCACGTCATGCAAAAATCATAAACAACTCCCATCATTTAGCATTGTCTGTAGCTACGAATTGTTTTAGGGTTTTCAACATGTTTCAAAATCCTACAGCATTTTTTGTGTCATATGTGATAATCGTAACCAAGTTGTAGGTTTAATTTACACAAAACAATTTGTATATTGTAAGCTTGGGATAAGCTAGTCGTATGCGACAAAGTTTTACCTTCTAAATCAGCACTTACAGTATTTCTAGAGTTGGGTATGTTATCTTTCCAATAGCCCTTTTCATGGTTAACCTGAAATATTTGCATAACAATACAGCTAAACATAGAAGCGAGGCAATTTTGGGCACAAGCTGCAAAACATCGTGATTTTCTTGAGCTCCTTGAACTATGCTAGCATAAAAAATAGTTTTAAAACGGAGAAGAACTAAATTATGCAACTATTTTAGTTCAAGTTTGCTGTGAAGATCGTAATCCGAGCTCCCTGTTGCTTATGCGAGTCTACTCTTTATTAATAGAGAAAAGTCGTTTTACATTTTTTTTTTCTAAAAACAACGTAAACTAAAAGAATTGTAGTTCTTCTACATTTTAAAGCTGTTTTTATACTAAAAGAGTTCAAGGAGTTCAAGAAAAACTCGATGTTTTGCAGCTTGTGCCCGAAATTACCTCGCTTCTATGTTCAAGTGTATTGTTATGCAAATATCGCAAGTTAACCGTGAAAAGGGCTATTCCAATTCCAGTTGAACCTCTCCTTACGGACACCTCTCTAATACGGACACCTCTCTATTACGGACAGTTCCCTTGGTCCTGACAAAATCAATGCCCATATAATATCTATAAAGAAAACCTCTATAATACGGACACCAGTCTCTAATACGGACACTTTACTGTGTCCCTTCAGTGTCCGTATTAGAGAGGTTCAACTGTATGTATATGTGACCCTATTTGGGAAAACCAGGCTTAACGATAATTGCGTTTCAACGAATTTTCAATGTGTTGTCAATGCATTGCAACGCTTGGTGAATGTTTCTCAACGCATTTTCAACGTTGCTTGATGAATTCTTCAAACGCAGGCAACGTTCTTAAAATGTTCAAGAATGCTTTTATAATGTTTTTCAATGCATTGGCAACTTTTCACAACGCTTGGGTAAAATGTTTAAAAAAATAATACTTTTAAGCTCAACGCAATGGCACACACGTATTTGGATTATTCTTCCAACCGTTGTTTACTTTGGGGTGTCAACTAAACCGGCATCAAATAATCGTTTTACATCGCCATCTACATAACTTTGAAAATTATGTAAATTTTCGTTCCTGTAGCATTGAAAAACGGTTATGTGTTATATAGCTAAACTGTACATGTGGGGCCCAAAAATCAGAAAAGTATAATCATCCTCTTGAACGGGTCAATGTTCTGGTTGAACGCATCTGACATGTACTGATCGAGCGAATTTGTTCATATTAGCAGTTTGACTTAATATCATTGACCTCTGTAACTTTTAATACGCGTAAAAAGCCGGCCAAGGCAGTTACAAATATTTTTGAAACATACATACACGTATTCGCTGGTCAAGAGCAGACCGGGTGTTACGAAAACTAAATAACTTTTGTAATTCTGTCCGGAAATAGATCATCAATAGCGTTACAAATGTAACGCTATGATCGAACAGAGACAACGCGTTGGCTAAAATTACATTGCATGGCCTCATGCACGAAAGAAATATTTGGCTTTGAAAGGGAATTATTTCAATAAAAGTTTTATCAGGAAAAGCTTTTGCTCACATTTTATGCCTTTTTATTCAGGTTTCGCTGTGAAAAGTGTCAGCTGTGAAAACAAGGGAAATTTGCATACGCGTATTAAATTTTGTGGACGTTCAAGCCGTCTTCACCGCTTATTTACGCATTATTTTTAGCAATTTTTACTTTCAAGCTTACTGGTAATACTTGATACACAATGATCATTTTTGCTATAGGAAATAATTTATTTAACCATTCGAGTTTAACAAGAAGTTAATTTGGGAAGTCTACGATGTGTAAATATTTACTACGCATTTCGTTTTGTTTTTAATGTCGTTTGGTCAAGCACGCGACACCGCCAGGTGAAAATGGGTTTTTAAAATCCCTGCTAGCTATACAGAGTACATCGATGATTAGGTAGCAGAAATTATAATTGTAGCACACACAGGACAATACGGGATCGAACAGTGAAAGAACGGAGCAATTTATACGAGACCGGGACCGCAAGACTGTGTTCGTGACAAAGTTAGCGAGTTTAGAATGTATGGCATACCTTGGTGGTGTCGGCTTACAAGATCAACCCGAGGAATTCCACGATTAAAGTGATATTGCTGGCGATCTCAACTTGGACATTGCTCTATTAAAATAGAATAGATCTTCAAAGTTCGATAACCTTTTCAGTTGAAATTTAAGGACTTTTTTAACGTTTTACAATGCGTTGTACTAGTTTTTCGGAACTGATGGTAACGTTTATGTGAACAGTTCTCAATGTTAGGCGGTTTCATTGAAATGCATTGTCAATGTTTGAAAACGCATTTCAAATGTTTTGAAATGCTTTTGAAATGGTTTTCAACGTATTTTTGGCTTCGTGGGGGAACATTGCCAACGTTTTGAAACGCATTGAAAATGTTCTCTAATGCATTCTCAACGTTTGAAAATGCGTTGAAATGAAAAAACGGTTCAACACAATTATCGTTAAGCCTGGTTTTCCCAAATAGGGTCACATATAGTCGAGTGTCTTATCCTTAGAGTCAACAAGTGTCTCTTTTCTAGAATAATGAATGTCTTGTCTGTAGAATTTCCAGCTGTCATCACTAGAGTCAAGTGTCTTGTCATGTCCAGGAGAGTTGTGTGTGATTTCCTGTAATTGTCTCTATTCTCCATGTCTCCCGAAAGTCAGTGTGGTCGTAGATGTTCACATTAGGTTTTAGGTTCAACCAAAATGCTTCCCAACGTCTTAACCCTTTCATTCCCAGAGTCAAACCTTGAGTCAATAAATGTGATTCTAACTTTTGAGTCTGTAGATGAAACCCTAGTGTCGCCATTCAAATGAAAGCTATTGAGCAATACTTTCAAGTGGTGTTGTTTGTTTGTGACAATTTTCCAAATGAATTTCCAGATTTATTCTCTCAGTTTTGAACTTTAGCACTCTTTCCTTCTTTGTGTCAACAGCTCTCGATCTGTCACGAAGGAACAACACTGTTAGGAAAGCCGACACATTTGGCTGCACATTTAAAAGCAGGGACCAATGTCACCTATTATTGGGAATTCCACAAGGGATCAGAGATTATTAGTACATTAAATACCACATCACCAGGTGTCACCTACAACTTCACCAAGTAAGAGATCTGACAGAAATCATGTAATTATAGTAATTATTATGAGCCCATCAACTCCTAAATAAATGTTTTAGTGTCCTCTAATATGGGAGACATGGCAGCCTTAAAGGGACACTGTCCTCATTTTAGCATGATTTTGGGAAGCTCAGAAACATATCTAGATCATAGGAAGTTGATCAATAATGGTTTGATTCTGTAGAATAACACTCGACAAATGACAGGAACCCATTAGGAAGTGAGGATGACGAACGACAGCGAGGATGGAAATGGATTGCAATATGGATTTTTGAAAAAACGTCAGGATGTCAGTTTTTCAAAGTTTCAAATTTGGCTCGGAAATCTGTGAAATTTTGTAAAAAGTTTGCTGCAGTATGGAATTTCTTGAAGAAATTGCTTTTTATAATTTAGTTATAATTTAGGGACCATTTCATGCATTTATAACAGTTTTGAGCAAATACGCCGGGACAGTGTCCCTTTAATGGTTGGCACTTTGGACTCCAGACCAAGCGGTCCAGGTTCGAGCACTGGCCGGGGTCATTGTGTTGTGTTCTTGGGCAAGACTCTTAGGGCCTCCACAGACTAGAGAGATAGTTGTCAACAACTATTTAGTTGTCGATCATAAAAAGTTGTCGATAACAAAATAGCCAGTGTGTGAAGCTAGTTATCGATAACTAAGGCCCATAGTTATCGATAACAAGCTTCACACACTGGCTTTTTTGTTATCGACAACTTAATAGTTATCGATAACAATGGGCCTAGTCTGTGGAGGCCCTTACAGTGCCTCTATCCACCCAGGAGTATAAATCCATGGGTACCAGCAACAAAATGTCACAGGGTAACCTGCAATGAACTAGCATCCCATCCAGGGGGAGCAATACTCCTAGGCAGCTCCATGCTACAGAAACCAGGATGAGCACCGTTAGTGTGGGACAGTTTGGCCCGAATGTGGCTTTACCTAATACCAATATGGTACTGACGCTGTATGTCTGTCTGAGTTGGGAATGATGTTTGTTTGTGAAAAACGGGTAGGGACAAAACGTGGGGTAGGCCATGGCCTACCGGTGGTTAATTTCCTAAAAAAAATAATTATAATTTGGGTAAAAAAAATCGATTGAATACCGCCAAATTCCGATGGAAAGCTTTCCGAAGCCTCCAAGCCTATTACCTAAATGGTTAGTGGATTTATTTCCAGTTGTAAAACGATCTAAAACGACCAAAAATAGTCGATGAACTATTTTGTGGTTGTCTAACCTCGTCCCCAGTGCTCCCCGGGGGCAAGCTGGAAAACCAGACTGGACTCTGGACTGGAGTCTGGACTGGAGTCTGGACTGGAGTCTGGACTGGAGTCTGGACTGTTGACTAAGTTAATGATTAGATTAATGAATTAACTTATTTAAGTTAATGATAAACTACTTACTAGTTAATAATTAAAAATATCAAAAAAATTAAATTTTGAAACAATTTAAAAGTTAATATAATAAATTATTAACTAAGTAGTTAATCATTAAATCAATTAAGTTAATTTATTAAGCTTATCATTAACTTAGTCGACAGTCCAGTCCAGAATCCAGTCCATATTCTCCTGCTGGCCCCAGGGGAGCCCTGGGGACGAGGTTAGACGACGGTTAGACAACCACGAAATAGTTCATCTACTATTAAAGGTATTTTTGGTCGTTTTAAATCGTTTTGCAACTGGAAATAAATCCACTAACCATTTAGGCAATAAGCTTGGAGGCTTCGGAAAGCTTTCCATCGGAATTTGACGGTATTCAGTCGATTTTTTTTACCCAAATTATTATTTATTTTTTTAGGAAATTAACCACCTAAAAATATTATCGTGTCTACTTTGTTAAAATACTCTATGGTATTCATTTTTTATTCACTTAATTTTGTCTACAGGAAAGGGAGATACAAAATCAATCTCCTTGCAACAAATGCTCTTGAAAGTAAGGACGTTTCAATCAGAGTTTATGTGACTAATGTGCCAGAGTGCTATCCACCCGAGGTCACCATACTTGGATCTTATGGGACTGAGGTCAGTTTAAAATCCAGGGGAAACACAGTAATAATATTGTATTTATTCATTCATTCATTTAAAGGCCAGGGTTTGTATATTACAATGTTGGTTACTGTCAGGTTTTGTTATGTACCCTTCTAGATCGATGGTATATAATGTGTAAGAAGAAAAAATTTTGTACTACCTATAACGTACCTTAACCCTAATTCTCTCCACACCAGAAGGTGCATAAGGCCGTAATGCTGTCTGACCAAACCACGCTGTTCTGTGCTGCTGCTTTGGCCACATTCCAGCTAGTCCACTCTCTCTGCCTTGTTCTGCTCTTTCTCTACGGTCCTTCTCCGAGTCGTCTTCGGTCGATCTCCCTCTCGCCCTTCAACCTTCTGGCGTCCATGCACTCGTTCTCACCCTCACCTACTAATGCGACTCTCTTTCGAGATGGTTTCAAAGACCATGATCTTTGCCATCTGTGTAACAACAGGCAAACCCTTACTCATCTATTCGTTACCTGCCCTAATGTTCAGATCTTTTGGACCAGCTTTATCCACTGGTGGAATAATAAGAACGGCAACCTAGTCACCCTCGATAAAGACCAAATTTTATATGGTTTTATTGACATCATTCCTCAGAAACTTGGTTTAAACCTCTGCATCATGATCGCTAAATACTACATTTATAACGCTTCAAAAAATGAGGAGGATTACCTTTGGGATGCCTTTTCGGTTTTTCTCAAACAAAATTAAATATAGAGACACAAAAAGCAAAGCAGGAAGTAAAACTAAATTAATAATGTTTGTGACGTCTCCGGGATTTATCCGTATTATATACCGTAATATTTGTAAGTGTTGTCCTAATAACAAACAGTGGACAAAAAAAAACTTGTGTAAGTATTGTATTCTAAATATCGTATTGTAAGTAGTGTAAGTAGCGCATTGTAATTAGTGTAAGTATCGTATTGCAAGTAATGTAAGAATCGTATTGTAAGTAGTACTTTTCTGTTGCAATTTAAAAAAATAAAAAAATAAAAATAAAAACATTTAAATGTTGAATGCTTAAATTACAGGTGAACCGATCCAAAGAGATCCGCTTAGAAGCTGAAGTCACATTTAACTGCAGCAAGGCAAAGGAACTTGTGTACTTGTGGATGGTAAGATTATAGTACATGTTGTACTTGGTTAAGAGATTGTGATATTAAAAAGCTTCTTGTACTAATCTTGTACATGTCTATGTTGGAACTCTGCCTTACAGCCTACTTGTATGTTCATGTACTGTCACCTGGCTGAACATACACACAGCCACATTTTGTCACCTCCCTGTTAATACGTCAAGATTTGGTTGGCCAGCAAGAGAGGATGATCTAAGAGAAGGATTCCCCATGCCCCATGACAAGTTTTTGAAATCTATTAATAGTATTATCACAGAGATCCATGTGTGAGGGAGTGCTTCTCTTAAGGCCAATTTAGATGGTACGACTTTGTTGCATGCGACTTTTGTAAAAATCGTATACAACTTTCATCTTTTAACATTGTTTGTAGCTATGACATGTCGTAGGGTTTTAAAAAATGTTTCAAAATCCTACAACATTTTTCGTGTCGTACACGATAATCGTGAGCGAGTTGTAGGTTTGATTTACACCACACAATTTGTGTCGTAGGCTTGTCGTAAGCATGTCACATGCGACAAAATTGTACCGTCTAAATCTACCTTTAGATCATCCTCTTTTGTGGCCAGTGGTTGGTTGGTAGGTGGCCTGATTTGTGGGTGTTCCACTGTAGTTTATTACTCTCTAAGTCCCGGCCAAACGAGGATGAGATCTGATGAGCATTCAAACTGAAACTCTCAAGTGGTTGACACTCTGAGTGACTCTCATGTGCCCTCATTGAATTTGAACCTGCTCAAACTTTTCTTGAGAGTCGTCGATGACTCACACTCTCATTTGGCTCGAGGTGATGAGAGTCGATGAGAGTTGAAGAAAACTCTCATGAGAGCCAACTCTCAGCAACTCTCATCCTTGTTGGGTCCAGTTTTTACAGCAGCATTCCTTATATTAATTATTAATGTACAAGTATACAGTGGAACCTGTCACTTTTTTATGACCACCCTGTTTATACATCAGTAATTGGCAAGACGTGGGTGGTTATTAGGTGGCTAGATTAATAGGGTTCCACTAACGCAGTGTTCCAGGGAGTTTTATGTATTGAAAAGGGTTTGGGCTTTCATTGTGGGGGGATTGACAGGGGTCTGAACTTCCCGCTTTCCGTACCTCGTACCTTGTACCTCCCGTACCTTGTACCCGCCCTCTTTTCTGCCGCCTCCCATAGATTTCGCGCCCCCTTTACTTCCGGGTTCCTGCCCACTGTCCCCTCGCCACTTCATTGCATATGGTTATTATGAGATGGATTTTTTTATCAATTCAATAATTATTAAAATAATGTGGATGCTTATGATATATGTCTTACATTTTTTTCTTCATTTTTTAAAACCAAAATGTCAGATAATCCATGATTCAGGATCCAAGAAGTCTATGCTTGCTGACCCAGATGACGTCAGCTTCACAGAACAAGTTCTTATCATCCCTCCTTGTGTGTTGGATTATGGGGAATATCAATTTCAGCTTGAGGTTTGTAACTTACCCCTTTCAGCCCCCCTGGTGGGAGGTACTCCTCGAAATTTGTGGTGGGGTGTTTCGCGTGCTTCTGTAAACCCTTACCGTTTTCAGACCAAAACATGTGATTTCCCTTACCCAATTTCAGACCTGACCCTTACAAAGTTTCCCCTTTTCAATCCAAAATGGCAAAAGTCTATACCCTATTTCAGACATGGCAGGTGAAACATACCCAATTTGAGACCAAAATGTTCAAAACAGATCTACCCATTTTCAGACCAAAACGGCTGAAAAACCATACCCTTTGGGGCGACACATATAACTTAAATAGGGGAGTACCCCCCTCCCGGGCCTTTCAGTGACCTGGGCAGTAAAAGACATTAGGGTATTTTGCGCACCACAAAAGGTGCTCAAAAGGCAAAAGGTCTTGAAATGAAATATGAAATATAAGCCCTATAGGAGTGTAATAGAGTATTTTTTGGACAACTGTCGCCTGGTTTTGGATGACCCTTCTGTCATGAAATTGTTATAGACATCAATGCTCTAAAAAGCCACCCCCCCCTGCCCCCCCTGCCATCAAAAGGTGTTGAAAATCAGTAAGCCCCCTTTGAGGTGGTTTTTGGCATAGACCTCTATGCTTTATGGTCCCCATTAGAACCCAATTCATTGTTGTGTGCTTCAATACTCAGATCAAGCTAAATTGACTTGTAACTTGCCAACAGGTTAAGGTAAAAGGCACAGGCTTATCAGCAGAGAACAAGAAGAGGATTACGGTTGTCAAGAGTCAACTGGTGGCAGTTATTGAGGGGGGTGCAACAAAGGTTGTTGGTCGTAAAAACAAGAAAATTACAATGGATGCATCTTCTTCTCACGACCCTGATTTCCCAGATCAGGGACATCAGATTGGGTAGGCAAAACAAACTTCAGTTTGTTTCTTTCCCAGTAAGAAGATACATGTAGTAATTAGAAGCATGCCTACATGTAGGTGGCGCTGAGTTGTCACTCTGGCACCTGTTAAAGGAGCAATGTCACAGATGGCGCATCTTTAAAAAATTGGCCAGTTTTTTCGCTGTTCATAATCCATCGTAATTCATCTTAATCTTCTCCATCCTCACCCATCCTTGTTCCTGTTTGGTTTATTATTACCTCTTTGGTGTTTTTCTACCTTAGTAAACTATTATTTTGAGGCTTTCTTCAATTTGAATGTGATTTTGCAAAAATGACTTAAATATTGTGACTTAGTTAGCTCCTTTAAGTAATGGTCCGGCTAAAAGGTAGGCAGGCCAACGGCAAAAGTCATTAAAAATGGCGGATTATTCATTTTTAATTTCAATTAAATGGACGAATTTGATTGGTCGAGAATTAAAAAATTGTAGGATCTTTCGTATACCGGAAAGAAATAGTATAATTCTGGGAAATACATTTATCGATTCAGACAGCATGAGGCTCTGCATGTAAAAATACCTGTTGGTCCTATTGACACTACTGGCACCGATACAAGATTTTTGCACAATAATAGTTGAATGAAGGAATCGTTAAGTGGTATGTAAATCAGCGTGTTGCTTCCAAATAAACTGCCCTGACTCGAAAATAGAAAAGAAACGTACCAGGGAAGTTTGACATCCACACGCGTCGGGTTTACAATATATCTGCATTCAATCAGTTTCGTGACAGTTCTGGTGAAACCCGAGCTCTTGTTTTGAACATTTGAGGTTGCTGATTGATATCTTACTTACGCTTTTAGCTATAATTTGTATTTGTTGCCAATTGGCGCATAAAAACTTCACAAGCTTCGCATATGTAGTTTTTGAGTTGACTATGAATACATATGCGAAAAGAAAAGTTGTTTGTTTGAATTGCAAGTAGAGTAACTTTGCGATCGAAATTCAAAATTTGTGCTTAAACACTCCTAAACCAATGAGAATTGCTATATTAGAGAAATTAACACCTTAAAAATAACTGATGCTATTGCCGCTGCTATTTTTTTTTTCTGCCTGCTTCTAAGCCGGACCATTACTTAAAGTCTGTACAAGTCGAAGGGATTGGACAAGCCAAGTGGCTCATCAGTGCCAGGAAGTAGCAATTATTGCTTCTTAATTGATGGGATTTTAACTTAGTCACCCCTCAGCGCTCATTTTTGTTCTTCGTGACCATCAACAATTTGCTGGCAGCTATTTATACTTCCAGGCGGAGAGAGGCACTGTGAGAGTAAAGTATCTTGCACAATGAACCCAGCCAGCACTCGAATCAGGCTATCTGATCCTGAGTCCAACAAGTTAACTTTTCCAACTTTTGTTACTTTTAGGGGACTCGCGCTCTGTAGGAAAAACAACTGTCTAAATGCACACGCAAAATGGCGAATTTATTAAATACGCATCGTCGTACAATTTACAGTGTAAGAAAAGTTCCATTCTACAGTAAATACAACAAATTTAGAAAGAGTCACAGTCAGGACATCTACAGTCCATTCTCAAAAGATTTAGCTGTTTCAATCAATTTATCGTTGATTCAACTGATAACAGAATGGTCATGAACTCAAAGAGAGTCATGTTTTCTTCGGCGTAGTCTAAATTCCTCATTTTCACTGGAGCGTTAATTTGCCATTTTGCACGTGCATTTAGACAATTGTTTAATTCCCCATAGAACACGAGTCCCTTAAAAGTAATGAAAGCCAACCAGGGCTACTGTACATGCCCTTTAAGCTTTAAAAATATAATAAATTATGTTTTCCACCATCGCCACATTGTTTTTATGACTTTACTGTACCTTTCCCATGCAGATTTCATTGGAGTTGCAATCCATTAGGGAACAAACACACCTCCTGCTTCAATGAATCAAGAACTGCTGGAATGAACAGAAACCTGAGCGTTCTTATGTTTCCTTTGGACTGGCTGTTGGAAGATCATGGGACATTTGAATTTGTAGTGACAGTGTTAAAGGATTCCAGAAAATTAACCGCATGGCAGATCCTGTATGTGGACACTAAAAAACCACATCTGTGAGTTACAAGACAAGTCTTTTATACAAGTGCAGTTGAAGCTCTCTGAGCAGACACTCTCATAAGCGGAGAGCCCAGGGGGAGGGACTCCCATATAAAAGGTGTCGGGGGTGATCATCGGAAATTTTGAAAAGAACACCTAAAAGGTACCAGAATCTTGTTTTGTGGGCGTGGCTCCAATTCATTTTCACCCCTAAGAGGTACCAATTCTAAGACAAAACTAGTTCTTGTCATAATAATTATTATTGTTTTCCCGCTTAATACCCTAAAAGGTACCGGAATAATTCTAATGGTAGTCATTTTAGATTTTTTAAACACCCTAAGCGGTACCAAACCATGAATTTTAACCCGTCAAAGGTAAGACGATCACCCCGCCACTTTTATATCGAAGTCCCCCCCCCCCCCCCCCAGGCGGAGAGCTCTACTTATGGCCACCTTGACAAAACCCTGTTTGAACTCTAGCTCATACAATCTTTGTATTTACAATGTACATATTCCCATAAGCGGCCAGTTCCAGTTCCAGTTTATAACGGAACCAATTCGCCATCAATGTATAATTTATCCGGCTCCATCTTACTGAAGTACGCCAATTTCCCTTCTTCCCTCGCCTTTTTCATTCTCGGCCATTGCTTCTTCCTTCTCTCTCTAATTTCATTCGGAAAGTCGGCGTACACGTTGACATCGGAATCTTCCCCCAACTCTCGTATGCTTCTAAAGACAAGCTCGCATTCTGGGAACTTCAGAAAACGGACAATGATCAGTTGTGACTGTCTTTTTCCGAACCTGTGGACTCTGAAATTCAATGCTTCCGGAATCATCAATGTTCAGTTCATCTCTAATGAACTTGTGTGTCACCTCTCCCGTATGCGTCGCTTAAGGAATCCCGAAGAACCGCATATTTTCTCTCCTACTGTACACCTCTTGATAAAGTAGTTGGTCCTCCAGTTTCTTGATCTTGTCTGCATTTTTCTCATCTTTTTTCTTCAATTCTTTTATCTGGGAGTTTGCGAATTCCATCCCCTCTTTAATTTCTCCAACACTCTTTTGGATTGCTTTGGTCTTTACATTCAAAGAGTTCAGTTCTGTTTGGTTTTTGTTCACTGCCATTTCCAAGTTCGTAAAACCCTCGAATATTCCTCGCCGAATACTATCCAACCCAGAAATTGAATTATTGCAAATCTTTTTTCCTTCTGGTGAGCAGATATTGCTTTCAGAACCGGTGCTTCCACTTGCTCTGGTCTTCCGTTTAGCAACTGTACTACTTTTGACCATAAAAAATCAATTTGAATCCAAAATTTATGGGAGCAGATTTACACACGTCTTCACTCAGCCATGGTCGCCAATCCCCTCTGAAATCAAATGGTCACAAAACACAAATTAAAGAAATCCTAGGAAGCCATATTAGAGTAGTATGGTACGGGGGGGGGGGGGGGGTACTCCCTTAGGTGGCCTATACGGGGACATGCCACTGGACAGGGTATGGTTTTTGTCCTCTCTGCCCTGAACAGGGTATATAATTTCATGCGAGTCTGCCCTAAACAGGGTCTGAACCTGTCCTAAACAGGGTATGGTTGCACGATTTTTGTCGTAAAAATATGGTTTATACAGTATTTAGAGATCGGAGACGTTTGCCGCGTATCAGTAAAACGGGATTCGCTAAATTGAAACCTAAACAGGGTCCTAAAATAGAGGATGTTGTCCTACACAGGGTAGGTATTTTAGGGTTTTTTATTGTTTTTTTTGTCCTAAACAGGGGCAGGTTTTCAAACCTTCAGCGGCACCCCTATACCCAAACATGGGTCAAGTACCCCCCCCCCCCCCCCCCCCCGGGTATGTTACCCATGTGTAATACAAAGAGGAGCCAGGTGATCATGGTATCTGTAGCGTGAAGTGACTAGGAGTACTGCTGCTCCCTCTGGATGGGAGGAGGCTCATTTTCCTGAACTACGACTGGTAATAAAGGCCTGGCTAAACGAGGAAACATGTTTCCATGATATTGTTTCCTGGGTGGCAAAACTGATTGGAAACACAATTCATATTTTGCTTCTCGAAAACACAAATTGTAGCTGGAAACATGCACGCACTTCAAATGTTTCTGGAAACATGTTTCCTTTTTTAGCCAGGCCTTAAATCCTGTGATACAGGCCACAATGTTTTAGGTTGAAATAGTTCATGGGAGTTGTTTGTTTTTCAGGTTGTCAGCTAACTGCCTCCAGTGTGACAAGGGACACATAAATCCAAGTGTTCCTCTGGTTATTACAGGCTTGTGTTTGTCATGCCCGTTGGACAACACCAATATCGCATACAAGTGGAAACTTTATCATGTTGGCAATTCAAAGTTTAAGTTGCTCGACGAGGAAGAATGTCGACCTACTAGTCCAACAGGCAGTGATGAGAACAGTGGAATGCCTAATTCTGGCATTAAGAGTACTCGCAAGCCATCGCCTATAGTACCACCTTCAAAATCTCAAACTGCTGCAAACAATAGGGTTGTTGGTACAGTGTTTCAAAGACCAACTAATAACGCGGTGACTACTCGAATGACCAAGCCATCCAGTACACCAATGTTTCAAGCAAGATTCGCCAATGGCAATAACTGTAGAAATCCTAATCAGATCTTAGGGCCTACTTCGAGTCCACCTTTGAAGAGTTCTACAAGGCGTCCAGGATTTCATCGGCCTCCGTTTGGCAGCGGCAGTGGTTCAGGTGGAGGTGGTGGTGGTGGTGGTGGTGAGGAAGCGGTATAGGCAGTGGTGGGGGGATGGGAACTGGGACAGGAAATGGAACGGGACATGGAACAGCAAGTGGTACTGGATCTGGGTCAGGGTTTCCCCTGACTTTGGAGTTGCAGCTAGAAATAAAAGCAAAGTCTCAACAACTCGTTCACATCAAAATTTCACTACTGTGACCCCAACGACTGATGATGATGATGATGATGATGATGATGATGATGATGATGACGAATTTGGTAATATTTATGACCCAAAGTACACTCCAGCATCTGCAAAGCATTCAACGAGCATTGTTCGAGTTAGACGTAATGAAATGCGAGTTCCAGAAAAGCAGACAACTACAGGACTCAAAAGCCAAAATTTTGTCTTACTTGACAAGTTTCTTAGAGGGGGACATACGTACATGGTGGCTTTCAATGTACTTGACGGCATTACTGGCCAAAGGGGCAAAGCATCTGTCTACTTCAACACAAGTAAAGTTCCAGAATGTGGACTGTGTACAATAACACCTTCTGTGGGAGTTGCTTTGGTGACCACTTTTCAGTTGACATGCTCCAAGTGGACCCCTTTGGTAAGTCAATTATTAAGAATATTGTAAAGTGAAGAAAATGACCCTTGCAGTTGTGTTTGCAAAGAAGCCTGAAAAAAATTTTAGGGCTTCAACAGGATTTGAACCCATGACCTCTGCAAAGCCCATGCAAAGCACAAGTACAGTCAACTCTCTCTTAACGGACACCTCTATAAGACAGACACCTGTCTAAGACGGACAGTTGGTGCCAGTCCCGATGGTGTCCATCTTAGAGAGAGTTGACTGTAATGACTAATCCGATGGATATCTGACTAATCTACATGGATATCTGTAGAGCTACGTCTTCAGGTTGAAATTTTTCGAGTAAAATCTCAGATAGCTTTTTAGTGGAGAACGAGACCTCTCTATACCCAGGCTAATAGAGTACTAAAGTTATAATGTCACAAAAATTAAATTTGCAAAATTATAACATTTGATCAGCTATTCGGAGGATGCCAAAAAATGTCCGCTTGTCAAAAATTAGCCCTCCATTGCAATTTGCAGCCAAGATATGGGCACTTCAGGTTTTAATTTCTCCATACAAACCCTTCTAATTTTGCGTCTGTTCCTTCAGTTTAGAACAGGCGCAAAATTAGAGAGGTTTGTATAGGATAATACCAAACTTTGAACCTCTCTATCTTCTGTTCTATTCGTGCTAACAAGTTGCAATTTTGTGACTGTTCATACAGCGGCCATCGTTATCTTATCATGGCATGTGATGTCGCACTTAACCACTCTATTGTCAGAATGGTTGATTTGTGAATGAATTCTCTTTGTAGGGTAAGTGGCCATTAAGCTACCACTTAAGCTACAGCATTGATGGTGATAATGAAAAGAAGAAAATATTGATCTACTCTGGATACAGATCTGCGGTTCCATTTGTATTGCCACCAGGACTGGCGTCTTTTAATCATAGAGGTTTGTTATTTTGTGTATTTTGTACATCTCTAAAATGTTTAGCAAAATCTGTGTCTTTGAGATGCTTTGCCCACTGATATTCATGTTACCAGTGGTGAATTTGGCATTGTCAGTACAAGACCACATTCAGAGTTGGTGCCCCTGAGGGCCTGGATGTGTACACCATTTGGGATGTCATCAGTGGTGGATCCTGATGTGCTCAAAAGGGGGACAGGCAGGTGAAATGAAGATGGGTCTTTTGCCTAAAAAAGGGTGGCACAGAGTGAAGATGGGACATTTTTGCCTAAAAAAGGGTGACACAGAGTGAAGATGGGCCATTTCTGTCTAAAAGGGGTGGCACAGAGTGAAGATAGGCCATTTTTGCCTAAAAAAGGGTGGCATAGAGTGAAGATGGGCCATTTTTGCCTAAAAAAGGTGGCACAGAGTGAAGATGGGCCTTTTTTCCCTAACAAAGGCCTCACAAAGGGTGGCCCAGAATGAAGGTAGGGTCATTTACAAAGTGAAACCCAATATAGTTCAGTGTTTGGATGTGGCACTTGACACAGTACATTCATTTGGCACCATTTGGGATGTCTGTTGTTTAAGAAAACATATCGTGTACTCACAAGGGATTGTGTATTATATACTGCAAACAACCAGCAAACAACCAGTCAGTGGTCTTAATGCAGTCTAAATAACGAAGCTCTGTAATTTTTTTAAAGTGTACCATAAGCAGTGTACCGTTGTGTTGCATTTTCGTAACAGGATGCTATCTTCTCGTTGTAGTTCAAATTTATGTGACAGTAGCCAGTGGAGCAGGGACAAAGCAACGGATGCAGCCATCAATAGTAAGGGTGTCACCTCAGACTGCTAAAGAAGGAGTCACCATGGAAGAAGTGTTGTAAGTTCACAATAATTGTTACATGTAACATTTTATGTCCTCCTTGGAAGGTCCAAAAAACCCTTTCACTCCCAGAGTCAAACCTTGAGTCAATAAATGTGGTTCTAACTTTTGAGTCTGTGGATGAAACCATAGTGTGTTACCATTTAAATGAAAGCTATTGAGCAGTACTTTCAAGTGGTGCTGTTTGTTTTTGACAATTTTGCAAAATGAAATTCAAGATTTTTTACTCAGTTTTGAACTTAGCACTCTTGGGAGTGAAAGGGTTAACAACAAGCAGGACACTAATACAGTAGACTCCTGCTATCTCGAACACTCAAGGGGAACGAAAAACAGTTCGAGATAGCGAGTAGTTCGAGATAGCCGATAGTAAATGACTGAAAAACAAGGGCAAGGGGAATGGGTTTGAGTTCGAGATAGCGGGATTTTCGAGATAACCGAGTTTGAGATAGCGGGAGTCTACTGTATTACATTGACTATGATGATTTCATGTTGATTGGTCTATAACTAATTGGTCTCTTTTTGTTAGGCTGAATAAAACAGTTGGAAAATATCTGTCAATGTTACGAGAGGCAGGGAATGAACAAGGTGTCAGGCAGTTCATAACAGCATTGGCAAATTCCCTTAACAGGTAACCCAGTCCGTTGTTATTACCATTATATTTTCCTCTTTTGAACTCTACTGATTGAAGTACAGTCGATGCTCCTGTAAGTGGACACCCTTGGGAAGCAGAAAAGTGTCCGCAACTGGAGCTGGCCGCTTTCGGGAATGTGTAAATACAAAGTTTGTATGAGCTAGAGTTCAAACAGAGTTTTGTCAAGGCAGCCATAAGTAGAGGTGTCCGCTTATGAGAGTGTCCGCTCAGAGAGCTTCGACTGTATTTGTGATTTAACTTAAGATTGACACCAATGCTTTGCTGTGTTCCAGGCTAGGATCTGTCAAAAACGTGAGCTCCAAATTTATCCTGAGATTGGAGATAAGGAAGACGTTGCTGTTGTTTATTAGGAATCTCACTGTTAACGACAAGGTAATAAGAATAGTGGGGTTTCTGTAATCCAGTGGGTTTTTACGAGGTGGGGTGCATGATTGACCCCACAACCAACTTCCAACCTGGAGGGCCAGAGCTAGCCTTTGTCAGGCCTCTCTCCCTTGACCAATCTGGCATGGGTGAACTTGGCATGGGCTGAGCTCTTGGGATCATTAAGACACACAAGCTTCATCACCATGACAAAGTGACATGCCCAGGTGAAGATGGTGTAAAGAGACCGTAGAATTCAAAAAATGTTACCACTCAAAAACAATAAAATAGTATTTAATGTAACATTCCAAGTAATGCGGTATATGGCAAGTAAATACAAATACAACTTGGCAGTGAATTAAATACCGTAATTGAAAATACCGTAACCAACCGAATACCAAACAGTCGTCGCCTACTTTAGGACATGGCAATGAAATAACTAGAACGTGAAAAACTTTTGACTCTAATACTACGCCAAATAATTGTCTCTATTTGCATGATGACTCACAATAAAATAACTGGAATGTGAAAAATATGTTACGCATCCTCTTTGTGTAAAACGGCTGCTGAATTACAAACGTTTTTTTACCATCCGGAAGTAACAGCTACCCGAAAATAGCGGCTACCCGAAAGTAACGGACCCTTTGGCCAGCTAAATCTAAAAGTAACGGGGGCCGTTACTTTCGGAATTCTATGGTAATAAGAATACTGTACAGTCTAACCTGCCATTATTACCAGTAGACACCCTTGGGACTACATTTCAGTCTGCTTATTGGAAGTGTCCATTTATTGGAGGTAGTCCACAGCTAGGCGGGTGGGATAATTAGATTTTGTTTATTAAACCCTCAAGACTTTGACACTGTTCAGTAAATACTTTTATTAGCTTTCTATCAAAATAAGATACACGATATGCCATTGAATTGTGCTGTTTCATAACACAGTTTGATTTTAATGACAAGAAGTGTTCGCTTAAGGGAAGTTCATTTTAGTGGGAATCTACCAAAGTTAACCTTATTACTGCTGTATGCACATCCATTTACAAGTGGTGTCCACTAAAGGGAGATTCAATATACACAGTTTGATTAAAGAAATGATCAAGGCCATCAGTCAATGCCCCTAAAGGGATGCGTCCACTTATACGAGGCAGTGGTGGGGATCCAGACTTGTTTATAAGGAGGGGGCCTGAAAAAGGTTCACAAATAAGGAGGGGCAGGCCCCTCCCCTAACTCCGCCACTGCGAGGTGTCTGTTGACAGAGGGATGACTGCAGATGTATGACATTTAATTATAGTTATGTGATTTTTACTCTAGATAATCTCTTCTTTTACTGCTTAGGCTAGCACTTGATAAGAAAGTTAAAAGAAAAACACTTTGGAGTATTTATCATTAATAACTATTATATTGTGACTAAAACAATAATGTGTCAATTTTATTTTCAGAACTCAGCCTTTCAAACATGTTTAGCTCTGCAAACTCTGACCGCAAGTCCAGAAGAGGTACTGACTGCGATGTTCTCCAGGACCACGACTTAGTGTCCCCATATAAAAACCCAACTTATGATTGCGTTTTTCGCTGCCGTCAATCATAATTACGACGACAACCAATGGATCCTGAAAAAAAATCACAGTCCATGAATGTGACCTTTTGAATCCATAGAAGTGAACGTCTGTTTCCTGAGAGGTCTGCCAAGATGATTGACAGCAGCGAAAAACAAAACCGTTGATTGAACATAGTGTGCATGTTATTGAAAGACACAGTGATACTGGAGGTTGCAAGACAATGTCTTGTTTTAGATTTAAAATTGTTCGAGCAGATTAAGGGGAGTGAATCTTGCATTTATTGGTCACGTACATGCATTACCACAGAGAAACTCAAACTGGTCTTCTAATAACTATGTAGACATGCCACTTTTACTTTCTAGCTTTGTATGTTAAAAAAATTAAGCACCCCATCCCTAGTACACTCTGTCTCTATTAACCCTTTCACTCTCAAGAGTGCTAAGTTCAAAATTGAGAAAACAAATCTTAAATTTCATTTTGCAAAATTGTCAAAAACAAACAGCATCACTTGAAAGCACTGCTCAATAGCTTTCATTTAAATGGTTACACACTAGGGTTTCATCCACAGACTACAACCACAAGGTTTGACTCTGGGAGTGAAAGGGTTAAGGGCCTTCCCTTGAACTTCAAAAATTAACCTAGTGCCCCAGGCACATTACAGGACATGTCATGAACATTTTGTATGTTTACTTTTTTCATTTGAAGCTTGCCGAGAGTAGTATTGAAACAGCATCTGACATACTGCAGCACCTTAGTGAAGTGATGCAGGCCACACAGAGAAGCATGCGTGCCAAGCGGATAGAAGACAGATTTTTACTTAGCCAGGAATTTATTCAGACAATGACAAGAGTGACATCCAACCTGATCGAAGCTGCTTCAATACTCATTCACAGGTACTTGTATTATCATGCCCCAGTGTCAATTAGTTTCCTTTGCAGCCGTTATCTGGGTCGTCACTAACAGAGAAGCATTGTGTGACGGCACAAATAACAGCTGCGAAGAGGAGACAGACAAATCTCATTGCTTGTCTCCATACATTTTACAGAAATATCATAATACAGTCAACTCTCTCTAAGACGGACAACATTGGGACCAGCACCAGCTGTCCGTCTTAGAGAGGTGTCTGGCTTATAGAGAGTTTAGATGCTGTAAAATGACTGAAAAACGGCACGCAGGGACCAACACCAGGTGTCCATTTTATAGAGGTGTCCGTCTTATAGAGGTGTCCGTTAAGAGAGTGTTGACTGTAGTTCCCTTTGGTGTGTGAGAGACACAGTGGCCTAATGATTAACTCGTTGCATTCTGGATTGAGTGGTCCTGGTTCAAGCATTGAATGGGGTCATTGTGTTGTGTTCATAGGCCTCTCCCCACCCAGGAGTATAAATGGGTACCAGCAAACTGTTAGGGAAACCCAATGAAATACTAGGGGTAACTTGTGGTGGGCTTTTATTTTGTGATGGACTTGCATCCCATCCAGGGAATAGCAGTATTTCTTACTTCTTCCTAATAGCAGTACTTCATGCTACAGAATCCGGTATAAGCTCCAGCAGTGTGGACCAGTTTGGCCCAAGTGCGGTGTTACCTGTTTTTTTTCCCTTTGGTGTGATCTTCATTGGTGTTGTGGCCTGTGTGCTGGTTATGTGTTGGGAAAATTGAAATTCAGATGTTCATTTTGTTGACCTAGGAATACAGGGACGCCATTTGTCAGGCGAGAGACCAAGGATAACGTTCTGCTCAGGGCAACTGAAGCTGCACAGAAACTCATCAAGGTAAGCACGTGTTACCTGTATTCAATTTAATGGGAGCCAACTGATTAAACATGGTTGTATTGTATTGTTCATTACCGAGAAGTGAATTGATGTATTTCAAAGTTATTTGTTGAGCAAAAGTGATCCAAGTAAAAGTGAAATGTTTTCTCTCACACAGTTGAGATTCTGGGTTCTAGTGTGTGGGGGGTGATTTGGAGCAAGATCCCAGTTGTTTGGTAGAAACTGGTTTGTGTTGAGTGGCCTTTGTTAGTGAACAGAAAATGGAATTGCAAAATCTCATTTGTCATTTTGTATCCAAAAGGATTGATAGCCATATATTAGTCTAAAGATCATTGCAAGCTGTCAAGGCAGTGTTCCAGATGCGAGAGGGGTCTCAGGTCAAAAACCTGACAAGGTTGGCTACTTGACCCTGGCCAACAAATTAATGGAAAATGTCTGACAATTTGGTGAGTCCCATATCTATGGACCCATTGGAATTCCTCGTTGACACCTTGCCTTTAAAACCTTGGAACCCTTCAAGATGGTGGTGTCAACAACTAAACTTTCTTCGCATGTCTCAGGGAGCCCAACATGGGCCATTGTCCAACGGCTCCAATCATTGCTGACTAAATCATTTTGTCTTTTTCAGGCCAAGTTGTCAATGCGAGTTCTTGGAGAACAGCCTCTCCTTGTAACTACACCTTACATTTGGGTGAATGCAACCCAGTTGTCATCTGTTGGCAATTCTCTTTTCTCTCTTGGTGACGTCAAATTTCACATGCCCACAAATCTTGAGAAAGAGCTCAACACTGTATCTGTTGGTAGTGAAGGGAGTTGTTATGGAACCATGATGACCGTTTATAAAGAAAATCCCTTCTTCAGTGAAATGGTAAGAATCTGAACGCAATAGCAGTTATTACAGTTGAGCCCGCAGTCAAATATTATTTTGTTTTTAAAAAGTATGCAAACGAGTTAGGCTCGTTTCCGCCGCTCTCTCGAGTCTGGTCTTCGTTCTGGCTCATTTTCCCGAACAGCAGCTGGTAATCTGAGCCTACAAATGAGGCTAATGGGCCAATACAATGCCAGATTGACCCTTTTGCTTCGTTTGCATGTCAAACGGCTAACAATACCAGATTGATCCTTTCGCCTCGTTTGCATGTCAAACCGCTGACCATCTGTAATAACTGCTATTGTGGCTTCTCTTTGAACTTTTTTTCGTGGGTGGTGCAGTGACCAAATGGTTAGTGCACAGTTGGGGGAACAAGTGTCAGTTGATGGATGGCAAAATCCCGCCTTCGGGACAGGACTGAGATGGTTTTCATCCCCATAGTTGATAAGCAATGTACTTGTGAGTGCTCGCACTAGTTTTTGATTGGATAATAAGAATCTGAAACTCTTTGAGAGTACTTCAACAAAGATTTGCCAAAAATGGCACTTGTTCCTTCGACTGACATGAAAGTTAATCTCTTCATCTTTTTCCTCTCTACTTCAGCCTGTTCATAGCCATTGGATAATCACTTTGTAACATTTCTAACAATCAATTGTAACAATCCAAGGTGAACAGGATACTGGGAATTTTTGAGTCCAATATCTCTGGCTTTGATTATACAGTGGTTGGCATTTTGGAATGATTAACTGAAGTCATGATAATATTATTTTGATTACATAAACTTTTGACCTGCTTGTCTGCATTCTCTGTCATTTCATGTACATTTGTAACACACCATCCCTATGCTATCGATGTTTCTGAAATCTCTTTCAAGTTACACGCCATTTTTTTTTCTAGCATCACACCAAAGTTGGCAGCCTAAGCATCAGTCACTGCAATGGAGAAGATATAGAAGTCAGAAATCTGAGCAGTGGTATTCTCATCTCAATACCTCATGGAAATCATACGGTAATGATGTTGACAACTTTACTGGTTGTACTATATAGTCTAATTTTGCCAGGAAAGTGATTTATGTCTTATAGTCATGTGATTTACAAAGGACATACATGTTAACTCTTTCAAACTTCGAAGTCTAAGTTTTGAGTCTACAGTTGAAATCCTGTGTGACAGTACTTTCAGTAAAGTAATTGTTGGATTTTGGATATGTTTTCAGTTTTAAACTTGTCCATTCTTGGAAGTGAAAAAAGGTTAAGTCTATGGAAAGTGACAAAACGGCAATATTTAACCCAGAGTCAAACCTTGAGTCTCACTGTCTATAAATGTGGTTGTAACTTTTGAGTCTGCGAATGAAACCCTAGTGTGTGACCATTCAAATGAAAGCTATTGAGCAGTACTTTTATGTGGTACTGTTTGTTTTTTACCATTTTAGCAAATTGAAATTCAAGAGTTTTTGTCCTCAGGTTTGAACTTCACACTCTTGGGAGTGAAAGAGTTATTAAATTTATTGCTTCCTGCTGAATACAAACGGGCACAAACATGGTTTGATTTATTAGTAATTTGTGAAGTTTCCTTCCAGGTTGAACACTATACAGAGGAATTCACATTGCAGTGGAAGCATGAAAACATTCATGTGATCAACCAAACGGAAAAGATGATGAACCAGTCATTACATGTTCATCTTGAACCACTGTCCATATTGCCTCCGGGATTTGTTGTTAAACTCATTACCAGGTATATCATTGACTCACATATGTGAACCTTGGGCCCTGGTTTGATTCCTCCATCCTGCCACTAGCCAATCTCGTTCCCAGAGTCCTCGTTATCCTTGTCCAGCAGTGGAATGGGCAACAAGGACCTCTGGGATAAAGTGATCCACCTGACATGCGCAGTAAGACCGGACATCCAAGAATCTTGGCGTGCCTTTGTTGAAACATGGAGTTGAACACATACACAGTAGAATCGGAAGACCGGACATCCAAGAATCTTGGCGTGCTTTGTTGAAACATGGAGTTGAACACATACACAGTAGAATCGGAAGTCCAAGAATCCTGTCATGGCAGATCACTTTATCCCAGAGGTCCTTGTTGCCCATTCCGTTGCTTGACAAGGGTAACGAGATTGGCTAGTAGCTGGATTTGTTCTCGGTTCAACTCCTTAGTCGCGCTTTGTAAATAGCTAACTGGTTAGCCTCCCACCAGTTGGGATTCTTAACAAGTTTATGTTCAATTTGCAATATTTGTTTGTTGATTTACAGTGTCCACAATTGACACAGCGGTACTAAATCCTCTGACACTTAAAATAAAGTTATGCACCTCCATAGGAAAACATGTCTTATCAATGAAAGCATTTTCAGGGATGTTTGAGGTCATTCTGAAATCCCATCCAAGGGGAGTTGGAATACTTGTTGCTTCATGCTACAGTATGTAGCTGGCGTCAAGTGTCAGTTGCGTCAACCACTTTATGTGTACACTTATTTACGTTTTCAGGCCTAACTGCCTTAAGACGGACGGATAAGGTTGAACTTGGATTCTGCCAATCTGCACCTTGCGTTGAACATTTATAAGGATTTCAAAATGTGTTGTGAGAGACCAATTACTTCAGTTGGTCATTGCTTGTTTTGTACTTTGTTTTTATAGCACTTCCAAACCAGATTCATCCTCGGAGAATAAGAACGAGTACACAGTGACAACTTCAGGGAAAGCCATTGACTTGTACCTGGGTCACCATCAGCTAATAAATGGTATGAGTCAAATTGTAATATTTGCACCAAAATGGCTTCACAGGATCTAACACTCTCTAGGAGTTCTGTACCTCAGGGAATACACCCTGGTATTCAAAAGGATGTTGATTTCCGATTTTTACTCACTTGCAAACATGTTATTGCAGAAAGAAGGCAGTTTATTGCACACAGATCCTTGTTTTATGCTATCCACCCACCCACCTTCCCTCAGCTACAGCGATAATCCGTTGGGCCTTACCTATTTGCATGCGCAAAAATGCTTTATCGTATAACCATAGAGGCGTTGTATTTCAATGAAGATTTGGGCCGATGCTGGTTTCAGGCACGGATCCACACCGGCTTACACCGTTTTATGGAAATCGGTCAAATTTTCCAAATGACTTAAAATCGAGAGAAATATAATTTTAGAGAGTGAACATCTAAAAACGTTTGCAGGGAAGCTTCCATAGATTCGGCGCTCAGACTCTAGTAAACGGGTCAAGTTTTTTCCTGGATCCGAGCCTGAGTTGAGTGGCTATCTTCTTTAGATCCTTAACAGTTACATGTTTATTGTCAGCAGGCTTTTAGCCAGGAGGGTGGACACCCAATCCTGTGAGATAATGATGAAAAATGCACCAATGCTTTAACAAATTTGTGGGGGTCATGTCTCCAAGACGCCCACTTTTTAAATTCTGGCTAAAAACCTGATTGTCAGTAACAGTCCTATTTGCTTCAGTTTCAGGATCAGTATTTGCAAGAGTGGTGCTGGAAGACACTGCATATTACCGGATTAAGTCGGTAGGTAATACCGTATTTATCATCACTGAATAACTGAATTGATCAGGGCAGAACAACATTATCCAGACCACATCAGGCCCTGCCCATCTCAGATCAATCAAAGGAGCTGCTTTCTTCTTTTCTTACAATTAGTGTATGTGGAGCCATGTCGTCATATGATTCAGTGGGATTCAAGCCCTGCGCCCTGCTATTGGACTGTTGTGTTCTTGGGCAAGACACTTTACTCTCACACTGCCTGTCTGAAAACAGGTGTATAAATGGCTAAAAGCAACTTATTGGGGCAACCTGGCAAATTGCTTAAGGATAACTTCCAGTGGATTTGCATCCTATCCAGTGAACAGCCGTACTCCTGATCACATCATATTACAGAAGTCAGGCTAACTGCTAGCCTGAAAAGCTACCACCGAAGCTTATCATAGTTTCCTCAACAGACTAGGAGAATATTTACTCCCCCTGGATGGGATCCTAGCATTTTGTCAGTTTTCCCTAACAGTCCGCCGATGCCCATTTATATTCCTGGGTAGAGTGAGGCAATGTGAGAGTGAAGTACCATTGTCTTACCCAAGAACACAACACAGTGACCCTGAACCCAGACCACTTGATCAAGAGTCCAAATTAACGAGCTAATCATTTGACCACGTGCCATCCAGGCATACACTTTACTTAAGTGAAACCAACAAACTCTTTTTGCCGTCTTAGATAAAGAAAGGCCCCAGCTTTAGCTACCTGCTGAGTGTTAAGTGGATGGGATGTTTTTACTGGAACAACAAGGACAAAGACTGGTCCAGTGATGGATGTGAAATGATGGATGACAGCACAGACAAAATGCTTTTCTGCAGGTATGCTCTTTGAACTTAAAAACTGTTATCTCTCTACCAAGTACTCTATGAGACCAGGGCTGTCATTAGTAGCTGCCAGGCATCAGTCGGTAGTTATGACCAGGAGATCTGCAACTCGAAGTTTGAAAATGACCAAAAGACAAATGAGAGAACAGAAACCTGCAGACTTTCCTGTCCTTTCCTGAGTATAAATTTAAATGTTGCTTGAATAGCAGTTATTACAGACGGTCAGCGGTTTGACATGCAAACAAGGGGGAAGGGTCAATCTGGCATTGTATTGGCCCATTACTCCTCATTTGTAGGCTCGATTACCAGCTGCTGTTCGGAAAAATGAGCCAGAACGAAGACCGGACTCGAGAGAGCGGTGGAAATCGAGCCTAACTTGTTTGTATACTTTTTAAAAACAAAATAATATTTGACCGCAGGCTCAAATGTAATAACAGCTATTCAAATAATAATAGTTGTTCACCTTAATAGTAATGTAGGGTCATTCTGAGCTTCAAAAGTCGTGTGATGTTCTCAAAAAATAAATAGATAATTTTTTTCCAATCAGTTTTAATTTATGCATCTCCCAAAAATGGCTTAGTGAGTGACTGTCCAGCAAAATAATTATGGTTAGTTTAAAAACACCCCTTTTCTGTTGACTATCATGCAATTTGTGCTAATTTTGTTGTGTTCTATCAGGTGTAACCATCTAACAGCATTCAGTGGCGCATTCATGTACCCTCCAAACTCAATCACAATTGAGGACCTCAGAGACACTGAAAAGTGAGTTTTAAAATACAAGTCTTATCCTCTCCACATAATATTCTTTGTGTGTCCATGCAAAGCTTGTAAGATACAGTGATGGTGAAGTTGGGAAATAGTGCTCACCCGTCCCCCCCCCCCCCCCCCCCCCCCCCACCAATTCATGTCTTTAGGGTTCAATTCCACCCGGGTCATGTGAGGGTCGAGGTTGTCGTTGGTTCTCTCGCCTTACTTTGAGGTTACTCCTCAAAACCCAACATTTCCAAATGTACGGTTCCGGAAAATATCCATACCCACCCCAAGGAAGGTCGTTGGACATTCCGAGGGGGAGAGGAGTCTCAAAAGCCAAATGTTTCAAAGGAAAGTATGAAGCTAAACTGGAAATTCCAGGGGGATGGGAGGTTTGAATCCAAAAGCCTTCCGTGGAGTGTATGGATATGTTGCAATTAAATTTTCAATTCAATCTGCCTGGACGAAGGACCTGCATGGAAACCAGTTATGGCTGATGTAGCTTTTCTCTCTGGACATTTATCTAGACATAAGATAAATTTTGAATGGCACGTTTTTTGAATGATCAGACCATTAAGTTGTGATCAGTGTGACATGTGACCTGAAGCTAATTACGTGTAACAAAGTGGTTTTTGACATCAAGTCGACCTTCAACGCTTTAATAGTTGAGATAGGATCATCCGCGAGAGGGAAATGTTTCGAGCGACGAGCGACAACGAAAAAACCAACAAATGAAAAAAAATAATATTGGAAAGGAGTTTTAGAAAGTCTTGACATCCACCTCCACGCACCTTGTCAAATCTCCTATACTTTGTTCAACAGATTGAAGAAGGCTCCAGTGACGATGGCTCTTGTTGTCAGTATCATGGTGCTATACTTGGTGCTGCTTGGCTTTTGCGTACGATTCGACAAACACGACAAGAATAAGGTGGGAGCCGTGTATATCAACGAGAACACAGCTGCTGGCATCCCTCAGAGGTAAGAGAGGGGGGAGGAAGGAATCAGGGGTTAAAATGGGTTGCCATCTGTAAGGTTCCGAAAGTAATGACCCCCGAAAGTAAAAGTAGTGACCTGCCCCCCCCCCCCCCCCCCCCCCCCCCCCCCCAAAAAAAAAGCTAGAAATAGCTAGAAATAGCTACCCCCAGAAAGTAGTAACCCTCTAAAAGTAGCGACTCTCAGAAATTGCCTTGTTATATGGAAACTGTCAATGTTATTTCAGGTTTCAAATTACTGTGCAGACAGGTCACTGGTTTGGAGCAGGAACATCGGCTAATGTAAGTGAGAGTTACAAATGTCCTTTCTGTGATATGAAACATATTGACCATGGTGTATGGATGGAAGGTATCTAAACTATAGTGGATGATGCATTACGATGTGGGTTTTTTTGGATTCAAATCATTTGTGATTGTTGGTCTGGTCTGGATGTTTTCTCTGCAAATACAGTCGAACCTCTCTCTACAACGGCCACCCCTGGGGCATAATTAACTGACCATTGTAGAGATATGGCCGTTGTAGGGAAGTTTTAATAAGAGTAAAAAATATGGATCAGCGCATGGTCGGGAAGAAGAAAAATCCTGGCCGTTGTAGAGATGTGGCTCTCGCAGTGGCTGTTAGTGGAGGTTCGACCCGGACTGTAACAATGCAGATATTTTACTATGAGATTAACTCTGAAGACATTCTTCAGCATACAAACAAACTGGTTAAAATCTTGCGATTTAACCCTTTCACTCCCAAGAGTGCTAAGTTCAAAAACTGAGGAAAAATCTTGAATTTCATTTTGCAAAATTGTCAAAAACAAACAGCACCACCTGAAAGTACTGCTGAATAGCTTTCATTTAAATGGTCGCGCACTAGGGTTTCATCCACAGACTTAAAAGTTAGAGTTCATTTATTGACTGAAGAGTGAAGGTTTCACTCTGGGAGTGAAAGGGTTAAAGTTGATTTCCCGTTATGATCCTCTTCGTGCTTGGAGCACAAAAGGCCATGATCTTGCATATGTTTCAACTAAATTTGACCAAAGTTGTAGTATACCTGTTCATCGTATCCAGTCTGTGTCTATTCTGACTAGCAGCTCTTTTTGTTTAGGTTTTTCTCGTACTCCATGATGATGATCGTGTATCTGATCCTATTGAGCTGAAGTCGGCTACAGGGAAACCTATGTTTGAAAGAAGTTCTTGTGATGTGTTTGTTCTGAGGTAAACTAGCTTGATATAGATGAGTTAAAGGAGCTATGTCACAATGTTTTAAGTCATTTTTGCGAAGTGCAAAATCACCTTCAAATTGAATAAAGCCTCAGAATAACAGTTTAATAAGGTACAAAAACACCAAAAAGGTAATAATAAGCCAAACAGGAACAAGGATGGTTGAGGATGGAGAAGATTAAGACGGATTGTGAATGGTGCACTTGAAAAAATTGGCCATTTTTTTCAAGATGCGCCATCCGTGACGTAGCCCCTTTAAGTCATTCCATTTTAGGTTATTTTCTTACAAACAAAGTAGACGTCATAAAAACAAATAAAACGTCACGATCATATTGGTTTGAAAGGGCGAAAAAACGCAAAAGAAATGATAGAAAGTCCCTGTGATTGTTTGATTAACAAAACAATGAACGTGCAAGCAAAACTCATTTCCATATGAAAGGTTGTGCACCAGGACTCGTTTTGAAACAGAGATTTCCTCAAACATTACATTGCCATTGCAATTTCAGTCTACCTGGAAAGAGCTTAAGTAACATCTGGAAAATCCACATCTGGCATGACAATTCAGGGGAACACCCAAGCTGGTTCCTGGAACAAGTTGTTATCACGGATGTCAACAATGGAGACAAACGGTATGGGCAGTACAGATCCCAGGAGGCTTACAACTTGGGGGGGGGGGGGGGGGGGGGGCTACGGGTAATACAGATACAGCATACAACTAGAAGGGACTGTATTTGTGTACAGTTATGACAATGACAGTATACAATATATCGTATTAGTAAAACTCTACTAGTATACTAATGCAAATGAGACAATCTGATTGGCTGAGCTACTCGTACACTATCAGCCATTAGTGTGCAGTGGCTGGAGGTCGTCTACAAAAGTGCGGTTTCTTCTCGTTTCTCCGAAGTTTTGGAGGAGGATTTGGAGTTAATACTAGACAATTGTTGTGATTTTTACTAAAACAATTAGATTATTCGCTCTCAATTTCTATGATGTGATAGTTGATTCGGCCTACGGCCTCATCAACTATCACATCATAGAAATCTCGAGCTCATAATCTAATTGTTAATTAGACAGTTTTAAAAATGTGTAGTATCGCTGTATATTTTTACTCGTTGTTTATGAAAATCTTTTTTGACGAAAACGGTTTTCGGAAGCAATTAAAACTAGCAAATACTCATATCTGGAATTCGCATTCAACCTGTGAATGGTGATTGTATTTGTTGAAGCCTGTGAGCATTCGCCACAGGGTCATGCAGTGGATCCTCCAAACACAACACACGTTCCTGCTTCATTGCTAATGTGCAAGTAAAGTGAGCGAGAGATTCAAGCAAACATGCAATGGCCCCCCCTCACTCCCTCAGCATTACTGGTGTCAGGTTACTCAACTCCCTCTAAGGGCCTGTTTATATGGAGAAAAGTTGTCCCTTGTAGGAGGGTCACCTTCCATACCGAGTAACCCCGGGCGAGAGAACGTTTCATACATTTCTTTATAAATAGAAGCGAACCGTTTACACGAGAAATCGAAAAGTTGGCTCCGGGGGCAGGGTAACCCTGGGTGGAGGGTTTACTCGCTTTGAAGGTAGGGTGACCCTGGGGGCGGGCCAGCTATTTTCCATATAAACACTTTGGCTATTGTTGTTTCACCTACCAGGGACAAGTCGGGACATATAGAGCATGCGCGAACCCGAGAGGGCCACGTTTTGGCACGGTAAACAGGGACAACTTTTTTCATATAAACGCTCGGTAAAAAGATGGCTCGGGGGGGGGGGGGGGGGGGGGGGAGGGTAACCCTCCTACCAGGGACAACTTCTCTTCATGTAAATAGGCCCTAAGGTGGACACCTCCCTAAGACGGACAGTGGTTGGTGGTCCCGATGGTGTCCGTGTTATAGAGAGTTAACTGTACTTTTGTTTTGGCGACAGGTTTTTCAACTGCAACAGATGGTTAGCTGTTGATGAAGCAGACGGAAAGGTACTCGCACAGTTTGTCATAATTAGTAATGGTAATTGGACCTCGTGGAGTACAATTCAGGGTGTAATCGGGCAAGTAATTTCGAAATCAGCCGAGCACGCAGCGCGAGGCCGATTTCGAAATTACTCGCCCGATTACACCCTTAATCAAAACTATAACAAAATTTCTCGAATCTGATGGTTATCAGCAGGCGCGATTTGAGCACTAATAGGACAGTGTTCGCGTCATGCTTGTAATTGGACGATGTAATAGGACAGTTTACACGTCATGCTTGTAATTGGACAGTGTAATTGGACAGTACGCGTCATTTGCGCGCGCGTCCTTTGCTCGTGCATGCATCTCGGTCAAAAAAACTTGATTATTATGTTTTATTCACGTTTAACGTCTTTTCCTCAAATTTTGTATAGTTATGATTAATTGGTAACAGGACTTCGTGTCGTCCAATTCTGTCTGTAATCATACTCGTGATTAACAAATCGGACTCCCCGAAGCGCGGTCGTCCGATTTGTTAATCACTCGTATGATTACAGACCGAATTGGACTCCACTCAGTCCTATTACCATTATGAATTGTACTCCACGAGGTCCAATTACCAATTAATCGTATCAATAACAAAAGTCGAGGTTAGAAGTCTGAGAGAACCTCTTTTTAGTGAAAATGTCAGCGATTTATTCAATCAGTTTTACAAACAGTACGGAGACAGCAAGAAAGAAACCCATTTAATTGACTTGCGCGCGCTCGGATGGCGTAGGTGTCCAATTACAGGTATCCAATTTGAACAAACTCAAATTGGATACCTGTAATTGGACACCTACGCCATCCGAGCGCGCGCGCTCCAATTACGTAACAAATAGGCGCGCGGGGAACCAATCAGAAACGAGAATTTTGTTATTGATACGATTAGCCAAAGTAATCACTTATGATTTATCATATTACATGAGCAAAGATATAAATTATGATAATTAATTGCAGCTTGGTACTTATATTCTATGAGAAAAAAAATAATGTTGTCAAGTTACCTGGCTGTGTTAAGCTAATCTGCTGTATGTTTGGCCTTCAGGTGGAATGTGAGCTGCTGGAAACCTCAGGTCATTGCAGCAGTTTCCGACAGGCAAGTGATTTTAGCCAGTTGTCTATTTTAGGAGCTATATCACGAAATATCATATAACGCGCAAATTGCCGTACGCTAAAATCGTAGGAAACTTCAAAGTGATAGTTTACTAAGCTGGATCAACACCAAAGTGGTAATATTAAAGGGACACTGTCCCGGCGTATTTGTTCAAAACTGTTATAAATTGCACGAAATGGTCCCTAAATCTATGGAATAAGAACTTAATAAACTCTAACTAAATGATAAACAATTTCTTCAAGAACTTCCATACTGCAACAAAATGTTTGCAAAATTTCAAATATTTCCAAGCCAAATTTGAAACTTTGAAAAAACTGACATCCTGACGTTTTTTCAAAAATCCATATTGCAATCCATTTCCATCCTCGCTGTCGTTTGTCATCCTCACTTCCTAATGGGTTCCTGTCATTTGTCGAGTGCTATTCTACAGAATCAAACCATTATTGATCAACTTCCTATGATCTAGATATGTTTTCTGAGCTTCCCAAAATCATGCCTAAAATCAGGAACAGTGTTCCTTTAAACAAAAAGGATTGGGAAAGATTGAGACGGATTACGATAAGCGAACTTGGGCTTCAAAGTGCACCATCCTGTACCCGTTCAGGGCGAAATGCTGTCTCCGAAAATTGTCGTCAACACATTTTCGGAGTACTCGTGAGTGCTCCTCGCGCTAGTTTTTTGATTGGATAATAAGAGTCGGAAACTCTTCGAGTGCTTCAACGAAGATTTGCTAAAAACGGCACTTGTTCCCCCGACTAAGAATAGGAAACTCTTTGAGAGCTGCAATGAAGATTTGGTTAAAACGGCAATTGTTTCCCTCAAACGAGTTGTTTAAATGCTTTTAGTTTGAATCCTGTAAAACGTAATGCTTACGAGCTTGACAGACCCTCGTTGTATTGTAACATCAAGATGACATTTTTTTATGTTCTTGTCGCCGTTTTCCTTCTCAGAGTTTTGCTCAGCACTCCTCGAAGAGCATTATGGACTACCACCTGTGGTTGTCACTGTTTGGACGGCCGTCTTACAGCCGGTTTTCGCGTGCACAGGTAAAGAAATCTCAAAAATCTCAAGTGACGCAGTTTGGGAAGAGAAGCATTCTGAGCTGTTACCCCTTTCACCCCCCCCAAGAGTGCTAAATTCAAATTTGAGGGGGGGGGGGGGGGGGGGGGGGGGGGACTAAAACAAATAGCACCACATGAAAGTATTGCTCAGTAGCTTTCATTTGAATGGTCACACACTTAGGGTTTCATCCACAGACTCAAAAGTTAGAACCACCTTGTACAGCAGAACAAACAGCACCACATCAGACATGAAAGTACTGCTCAATAGCTTTCATTTGAATGGTCACACACTAGGGTTTCATCCACAGACTCAAAAGTTAGAACCACCTTGTACATCATAATAAACAGCACCACATGAAAGTACTGCTCAATAGCTTTCATTTGAATGGTCACACACTAGGGTTTCATCCACAGACTCAAAAGTTAGAACCACCTTGTACAGCATAATAAACAGCACCACATCAGACATGAAAGTACTGCTCAATAGCTTTCATTTGAATGGTCACACACCACAGTTTCATCCACAGACTTGAAATTTAGAACCACCTTGTACATCATAATAAACAGTACCACATGAAAGTACCGCTCAGGAAGCGCTTTAGCTACGGATATGGCGTAAAATAAGCACTGTATGTTTTAACAATTCTGTATCTTTCTTGACAGCGCCTGACCTGCTGTGTGTCCTTACTGCTGAGCTTTCTTTGTGTGAACATAGCTTGGTACAGGCCTAAAACAGAGGTGTGTTCTTGTTCTCGTAATGTGTTTATGACTGTTTTGCATTTGCTGAGCTGACCAATCAGAGCCATCAGTTTTGTTTTTCAACCAATCAGAACCAAACCAAAGCCACACGTGGACTTACCGTAGCTAAGAGCATTTTCCCGCGCTGAGCGCCGGTTGCATCTTTGTGCTTCAAATTTGATTGGTTCATTGCATTGTTTATATTTGTTGTGATAGGTCAGATTTTGGGAGCAAAACGTTATCGGCATAACGTCGTGCGAGACTCACAAACAATGCAAGCTTGCGCAATACGGACTGTTGATGGCCTATCAATCAAAATGAAAACATTAACAATGCCAAGGGTTTGATAGTCTCCCACACAGCCGTTATTTGTGTCGTCACGCAACGCTTCTCTCGTTAGTGGGGAGAAGCGTTGCGTGATGACACAAATAACGGCTGCGTAGGAGACTAAGGGTTTGATGGCCGTTGATCTTTCAACTTTGCTAAAGCAGTTCTCTTCTCTAGTTTGAACTTTTTTTTTTACAAATGACTTTGGTTTCAACAGGTTGCAGAAGTGCTAGGAATCGTAGACGTCACTGCAGAGAGCATCTGGATTGGTGTCCTGTGCAGTATCTTAGCGTTACCAGTTAACCTGCTGTGGATCTTCTTGTTCAGATACAGCCGAGTGAGTTTTCAGTACTAAACCTTTCACTCCCAGAGTCAAACCTTGAGTCAATAATTGTGGTTGTACTTTTGAGTCTGTGAATGAAACACTTTCTGTCTAGTGTGTGACCATTCAAATGAAAGCTATTGAGCAGTACTTTCATGTGGTACTGTTTATTATGCTGTACAAGGTGCTGCAAACGTTTAAGTCTGTGGATAAAACCCTAGTGTGTGACCATTCAAATGAAAGCTATTGAGCAGTAGTTTCAAGTGGTGCTGTTTGTTTTTGGACACTTTTGCAAAATTGTTTCCTCAGTTTTGAACTTAGCACTCTTGGGAGTGAAAAGGTTAAAGGAGCTAACATGCCACGATACATTATGAGCCATATTTTTGGCGATGTGTAAAAATACTAGTTTACTAAGGTAGAAAAACACCAAAGAGGTAATAAACAAGGATGATTAAGGATGGAGAAGATTGAGACGAACAGCAAAATGCTGAAATTGTCACTACTAAAATGCAGGATGCTCCCCTAAATTTTATTTCTCTTTCTTGTTTGATAGCGGTCATTTCGCCATCATGTCAAAGTGTATCCCATTTCCGAGCCACAAACGGACACCACAGAACTGGTATCCTCTTCAGGTAAGCCGAAAGTCAACGACCAATAGATAGTTGTCCATAACAGCCAATTTTGCGATGTACAAGTTAACATAAACATAAACAAGTATGTGCATGTTACGCACCTGGTTTTAGCACAAGGAAGGGACTCGTTTATTATTGTTACATTTGTCCTTTGACGCGAGAAGGCTACGAATGAATGACACTAGTCTCAATCCATGTTTATGTGGAGCGCGTGACCATCTCTTACACACTAGACTGCAAGCAGTGCCTCTTTGGGAACTCGTTTTGAAACAGAAGCAAAAGGCAACTCGGAAATGATCTATTGAGCACGCGAAGGGATGCGTCTGTTTTGTCGGGCCAATCAGATTGCGGTGATGTTTATCATTTCATTTCCGTTCGCACGCGCTTCACGCTCGCTCAACTATCCGAAAAAGCGACTGCTTGCTGTCTTCTTACATACTCACCATTACAACTTTAAGGCCCGATCTCAACATTTGTTGAGAGCCTATGTTGAGAACGTTTGACACCCCCTTTGTCTCAACATCTTCTCTTGAACATTTCTTTTATTCACGAAATGTTGAAGCCGTTTGACACGGCATGGTCTCAACATCTCTCAACATGACTCAACAAATGTCGAGAGAATGTTTGAGAGCGTTTGATCGGTCCTTTACTGTCATTGTAAAAATGACCTTAGTTAACTATTTTTTTTTTCCGTTTGATTTTGCTCCGTAGTTCTCGACCAATCTCTGGAAACTGTTCTCATCTTGAAGAACATCGGAGAACGAAAGCGATGGTTCCAAACTGTTTGGGAATTGGTAAGCTCCTATGTCACTTTTTTCTTGCCCACGTTTGAAAGCTCTGTTAGCTGCCATCTCAATGTTACTGATTCATAATATAATTTTCCACTGGCTGAGTGAAACACCGCTGGGGCCTGGGGCTGCCATGTGCCTTGCACCTCGCATTCCACTAAGCATTCCACCGAGGTCAAATGCTCGAGCATGCGCAAAGTCGTAAATTCTGGTCGCCCGCGCGCTAATTTCCCGTGCAAAATTTTAAAGGAAAACCATTGCAACAATCCGGTGTCACGCAAAATTTGCGAAAAAAATCGAAACCTTGATAGTACTGAATTTGCGAAAGGAAACAAAAGTAGGTAGAAGTTTAGACTTTCCAAACACAAAGTTCAGTATATTTCCAGCATTCTGTTGATTTACCATTTTTTTTTGGGACGTTTACCAAAAAAGTTAGACGTGTTTAAAACACGGTGTAATGTTGAGGTTTGTCGGCGTAGTTTATTTTTGTTTGCATGCTCAGACGTTTGACCGCGGTGGAACCTCGCATTTACCGCGCACTGTAGGTCAGGGCCCAGTTGTTCGAAGGGTGGATAACGCTATCGACCGGATAAATCACTATCCGCTGGATAGCGTAGTTTGTTTTGTTAACACTTATCCACTGGATAGTGATTTATCCGGTGGATAGCGTTATCCACCCTTCGAACAACCCGGCCCTGAGTGTCTACATCCCAAGACAAAACGTTGGGAAGGTAAATAATTTTGTTTCTCCCCTCCCCTGCTCAATGTTGAGCCTTTAGCGACCTCATTCTCACAGGATTGAATTGGCGAGGCTCCAACATTGATAGGGGAGAAAATGGCCTGAAACAGTTTGTTTAAAGTTTAAGACTCACTGTAAAAGGCTATATTTTACAACCTTCCCAACTACTTCTGTTTTTGGTTGTAGTTGCTATATCTGGCGTACTCTCAAAGTTATGTGGTTTGTAATTTTCTTTCAGGATGATGTCCAGTCAGATACATCTTCTTGTATGGGACATTATGGCGTATCCCCTGAGCGCGCGTCAGGTACAAAACTACTGGAAACTAGTCAAATAAACAAAATCGGCCCAGGCCTTTTCGCTCGCCTACACTAACGGAGAGACTGGAACCACAAGTAGCCAAGTAGTCATTGTCAAACGCAGTCACAAGCAGTCAAACGCAAAAATTAAACGCCACTTTCTGTTTTCGCTGCGTTGAGTTTGAAGCATAATGCCACGAAGTTTGTAAGAAAACGTTACAAAAGATGCAGTGGTAAACCAAAATACGAGCCGATATAGTAGGTGGATAAAAATTATTAAATTATCTAGGCATACTCTGTGTTCAAAGCCAATAAATTTCTTAAGTTTGAGTTTTAAAGTGGAGGACTTTGCAAATTTATGACAAACATCCCGCATACTGCTAGGATAGGTTTTGTCGATATGTGGGATGTGTGTGAAAATATATGATGGTGAATTTTAAACTTGGTAGAGATATTATTCTGTCAGTGACACAGCTACTCGGAATTCTTCACTGACTAAATAACATCTTTCTAGTTGTGTTTCTACCAAGCTTAAAATTCACCATCATTTATTACCATAAATTATTATCATTATTTCTCTCTTTCCTTATCAGATAGCTCGAGTCTGGGTTACAATTCAGGCCAGGGTGCTTTGAGCTCTGCAGATGCACCGCTGCCCACCAGTCACGCGGGCCTTCTAGAGACGTGCGACTTTCTTGCGGATATTGCTCCAAGCAGGAAAAAGTCAATGGACTTCGAGAAACGAAGCTTCTATAGCGTGTCTTTGTCGTCTAACGCGTCTGAGGGGAGAGGGGTTTATCGCTCGCGATTTTCCTTGCCGCATGTCTGTGTGTATGTGGCGTGGTTTGGTTGTCTGCTGACCGCTGGTACTGCTGGCGTTTTCACTGTTTTGTATGGCGTGAGGTGAGTAGAGTTTGAAAATACCCATAATCCAATGCTTTAGTTTATTAAGGGCTTCCACAGACTAGAGAGATAGTTGTCGACAACTATTTAGTTGTCGATCATAAAAAGTTGTCGATAACAAGAAAGCCAGTGTGTGAAGCTAGTTATCGATAACTAAGGCCCTTTGTTATCGATAACTAGCTTCGCACACTGGCTTTTTTGTTATCGACAACTTTTTATGATCGACAACTAAATAGTTTGTCGACAACTATGTATCTCTCTAGTCTGTGGAGGCCCTAAGAGTCAACAGACGTATAAGTTAGATTTGTGTTAATTGGCACAAAGTCTGACTCCGGGAGTGAAAGGGTTAAAATTTAGCTATCAAACAAGCAATACGATCAAAAGTTTTAACGTTATTTTACACACCTTTCCCGCGTAAACTTCTGTAATGTGACGGGTTTTGTTAAAGTGCCCATAACCTTTTTTATTTTATTTTCTCATCTGAATCTAAACATCACCCAAGGAAATTCTGCGAAAAAATTTTGCGATTTGCACAAAACGCGAATTGTTTATGAATTTTATAAAACTTTCAAATTTGCCGCCATTTTGGATCACCATTTGCTTTAGTCTCCCCTGGGTCCTTCTCGGTTCACAAAGGATCTGTGACGTAGATTAAGGAACACGTGACATCAGACAAAGGAACTGTGACGTAGATTAAGGAACACGTGGCTTCAAAACAAAGGAATTGTGACGTAGATTCAGGAAAATGTGAGCCCGTCGGCCTTCTTACAGCGGACGGGTATACCAAACAAAAATAGGATTTTGAAGATTTGAAACATTCATAAAAAATTCGCCATTTCTGCAAATCGCAAATTTTTTTCGCAGAAATTCCTTAGGTAATGTTTAGATTCAGATGAGAAAAAAAAAAAAAGGTTATGGGCACTTAAGGAAACATTTCGTTCAATGTTGTTGAACCATAGTTACTTAATGTCCTCGCTTCTGTCGTTTCAGCAGTTTTTCGTCTGTTCGGCGATGTTTCGATGTTTCAAACATCATTCGGAATTCAAGAGAAGATAATCTAAGAGAAGCATTCCCCCATACATGGATCTCTTCCAATGATAATTTTTTGAAATATATTTTTAGCGTTCAGTCCATAGCTGAGCTATTTTAAGAGCGCCACCTGATTGGTCAGTTTGAGTAACGTGATGTCAGAGCTTCGATCAGAAGGAAATAAAAATAACTTTCACAGCATGGCGTGTTATGACAGATATTTTTTTATTTGCTTGATCGAATCTTCATAGGATCCTGATATGAACATCGAAAAAAAAAAATTCCATATCGCTTTTCTTCACCGCGTTTTAGCCGTCTAAAGACGTGAAATTTCATTTCCGGTTAGGTAAAAAGCCGAGCGAGATGGAGTCCTGGACCGAGTCGGTCGTGACGTCAAAACCAGAACGCCTTCGACAACCACGCAAAGACAGCGAGGAGTTTCGTGGCTTGTAGCGGTGTATAACCAGATATATTTTAGTTCAAATTTTGTCTAGAACCGTCAAAACCTACACAAAGTTATGTCTACGGATGATTTTGAGTTTGGGAGCGATTCTGAGCGATCAGACGCATAATTCAGTGTTTCTTCGACTGTTGATGAAGTTGAGTGCGATAGTTTATACAGGTTATATAGAAGCAGCAGCAGACAACTCAGACCTAGAAGGTCCTTACGATGAGTGGATTCAAGAGTACATGTATACCGCTAGCAGATAACGACAGCGATATAATTTCTCATTCTGAAAGAACGTGAATTTCGGAGCCCGGACATGCTGGAAATGTGTGTGTATGCGTGTGTAAAAATAACATTGTTTGTTTATACAATTGCGCTGTTTGAATCGAAATGAGTTGAACCGATTTGTAATAAGCTTTTTAAAATTCGCTTTTACATGTAGTTCTCGTTAGTTTATCTTGAGTTTTTCCCCTTTCGAGGACTGTTCATGAGGGGCGAAGCGAGCAGCAACTCGCGAAGCGGCGAGCGACTTTGAAATCGAATGGATTTTTAGCACAAAGATCGCGGCACAAAATGTAGATAGTGTCACAGAAGCGGTCACGACTAAACAAGTTTTTTGCTTCTTTTCGCTCCTAAAGGTATTTAAGAAGAAAATGGTCATTGAATTTGATAGAGTTTTTTATTCATCTTTAGAAAGAATGTTTCATGGAGCAATTATGTCCCGGAATCCCAGACAAGTCAGAAGCAACTGCGTGATTTTCATTCAATGCGCTGTTGTGATCATGATTTGGCCTGAATCGCTTTTCATAAGCTCTCACTAGTAGTTTCTCAGTCAACAGTGGTTTACTTTGGGAGGCAGAGGAATAATTTATCTTTAAGAAAACCGGAGTTGTGATTCAGAACTATTTTTGTCCGTTCAGAGTAACGTTTTCGCTCAGTTCTGAATAATTTTTCGACGCAGGGCTCGCGATAGTAACTTTATTTATCCACATATCACATTGTACACATTGGTCTGCCTCTACCGAAGATTGTGCAGTTGATGCTTCTTCCGCAAGGATAAACAGACACTGAAATCAAAATTCAAAACAAAATACTTTAGGAGCGAAAAGAAGGAACAAACCTCTTGTTTAGTCGTGACCGCCTCTGTGACACTATTTACATTTGGAGCGTGCCGCGATCTTCGTGCTAAAAATCCATTCGATTTCAAAGTCGCTCGCCGCTTCGCGAGTTGCTGCTCGCTTCGCCCCTCAAGAACAGTCCTCGAAAAGGGAAAACTCAAGATAAACTAACGAGAACTACATGTACAAGCGAATTTTAAAAAGCTTATTCAAATCGGTTCAACTCATTTCGATTCAAACAGCGCAATTGTGTAAACAAACAATGTTATTTTACACACGCATTTCCAGCATGTCCGGGCTCCGAAAATTCACGTTCTTTCAGAATGAGAAAATTATATCGCTGTCGTTATCTGCTAGCGGTATACAATCATGTACTCTTGAAGCCACTCATCATAAGGACCTTCTGGGTCTGAGTTGTCTGCTGCTGCTTCTATAAACCTGAATATTAAAACTATCGCACTCAACTTCATCAACAGTCGAAGAAACACTGAATTATGCGTCTAATCGCTCAGAATCGCTCCCAAACTCAAAATCATCCGTAGACATAACTTTGTGTAAGTTTTGACGGTTTCTAGACAAATTTGAACTAAAATATATCTGGTTATACACCGCTACAAGCCACGAAACTCCTCGCTGTCTTTGCGTGGTTGTCGAAGGCGTTCTGGTTTTGACGTCACGACCGACTCGGTCCAGGACTCCATCTCGCTCGGCTTTTTACCTAACCGGAAATGAAATTTCACGTCTTTAGACGGCTAAAACGCGGTGAAGAAAAGCGATATGGAATTTTTTTTTTCGATGTTCATATCAGGATCCTATGAAGATTCGATCAAGCAAATAAAAAAATATCTGTCATATATATTACACTTTAATAGATTTCAAAAAATACCATGGGGCACGGGGAATCCTTCCCTTAGATCATCCTCTCTTGGGAAATAATTTTAATGATCATTCCTGTGATTGTTTGTCAGGCTACAATGCCTATGCAAAATGGTTGAGACACTCCTCGTAAAAAACGATATTCTTTACCTTTTTATTTGTTTTTTTCATTTGTGGTTTTAAGTTTATTTCTTTTGACCCCCCTCTCCCCATTACAATGTTGTAACCGAAAAAATGGAACGTAAATTTGACGTGAAAAACATTGATAGGGGGAAGGGGATGTCAAACAGAGAAAATTAATAATGTTTAAAAAGGCGCAAAATTACGATAGTGTCTCAAGTGTTTCTGCATAGCATTGTAGGTAAGAAATTTTTTTTTTTTTTTTTTTTTTTTTTTATTTATTTCTTTTTATTTTTATTTTTTATTTTTTTTTGGAGGTAAGAAATAATTTTATGCAAAGTGCTGTCAGCTGTTATATTTAGTATTTTCTTGTTTTTGCTTCTCCATTGCAGTTTTTGGCTGGGACTTGTCCATTCGCTGGTTGCAGTCGTTAATTTTCTCATTGCTAGAATCTTTCCTTGTCTCTCAGCCAATCATGGTAAGTTTTAGTTTGCGAATCTGTCTCTCAGCCAATCATGGTAAGTTTTAGTTTTGCGAATCTGTCTCTCAGCCAATCATGGTAAGTTTTAGTTTGCGAATCTTTCAAGTGACTGTCAAAAGTGATGATCATATCTGTGCTTAGGTTTTTGCATTCACCGAGTTCTGTGATTGGTTCCAAAGACTCGTGCAACCTTGTTTAACCAATCATAGCAGGCCATTTTCGAGTTGCTTTTTGCCTCTGTTTCAAAACGAGGTCTGGTGCAAAAACTTTCTTATGAAATTAAGTTTGATTTATACAAAAATGAATATGTGAATAAAGCTCATTTGAGTGCAGAGTTTCGAGTTAACGGATAGCGTCTGCTAAGCACTAAGCTATAAAGCCGTTAACTCTTGCGGGGGGGGGGGGGGGGCGTACAACACAAAACATATTACTTTTTTCCATGTACACTTATTAGTATGTCACACAAATTTGTTAATGCTCTCCTTGTGGTAGCCTTCTTTCTAGAACAAGGTGCTTGGATATTTAACGCATGCGCTGAATAGTACGTCGAAGAAATTAAAAAAACAATTTGAATTTATGTTTGCACGCAATGTTATGCAGCCATGCAATTTGTGAAACTTTTGTTATTTTAATCTAATCAGGGGCAAAACCAGAAAAAGAACAATCAGGACTTGACTTTCCTGCTCATTCCCGCGCTTCGTATCGCAGTTACATGTTTTTGATTTGAGCTCTAATCATTCTTCGTTCCCAGATCCTCTGTTTCTTTTGGTCACGTGGTTGGCGGAACGGAGGCTCTGGTTTTAGCCGTTACCGGATTTAATTCGTGTTGCGCATTCATTTTTTATCAGCCAATGAAAAAATTCGATTTTTTCCTTGCGACCAGGGCTACTCGTTTCCGGCGCAAAGAAAAAAAACTAGGAGCTCTGGGAACGAGGATGAATTCTAATTGATTCAGTACTCTTGGTATTGGGAAAGATTTTAAAACTCTCACAGTTACTAGTATTAAGCACCCACGACGGCGACGGCAACGAGAACGTCAGAACGTCAGAACGTCAGAAAAGAATAGGTTTAATTAGTAGTACAATAATTGTACTACAAGCGCAATTATTGCGCTGCACGTACGTTTTGCACTTTGGTACATTTCTTTGCCGACCTCTGCAAAACAAAAACGTGAAATGACCAAATTCACGGTATTATGGCGAACGTGAACACGCGACGATTAATTTTCCTTTCTCTATCCGGACTTGAACTCTATCCCTACGAATTCAGCTCCTGGACAGTTCGGCCACATTGGACAATTTAACGTGTTGGAATAATCGCAAGTAGTTTACAGGAACGTGAATTCACTTTTTAAGTGACGTTTTCCACGCGTTGCCGTCGTGGTTGCTTAAAGGAGCTACGTCACGGATGGCGCATGTTGAAAAAATTGGCCAATTTTTTCAAGTTCGCCATTCACAATCCGTCTTTATCTTCTCCATCCTCAACCATCCTTGTTCCTGTTTGGTTTATTATCACCTCTTTGGTGTTTTTCTACTTAGTAAACTATTATTTTGAGGCTTTCTTCGATTTGAAGGCGATTTTATATTTCGCAGAAATGACTTAAAATATCGTGACATAGCTCCTTTAAGGTCCCCACTAGTGCCTGTGCATCAGCAAACTGTTAACCTGGACCTGAGGATCATAATTGCATTCCTTGCAGGTTGTAGTGTTTATCTTGTTCATGGCATACAAGTCAAATACAAGAAAGACGACGAAGATGTTGATGAAGGATTTGAAGACTTGTCATCATCCGCTCTGCATGATATACACTATGGTCACCTCAATCAAGGATTTGAAGACGAGATTAGCAGAGACGAGGATGATTTAAATCCAGTGAGTGAAAAGTCAAAAGAGACCAAACAAACTTGGGAACATTAAAGAATGAATAGCACTGTATGAAAGTACTGCTCAATAGCTTTAATTTGCATCCACAGACATAAAAGTTAGAACCACCTTGTACAGCGGATCTACAGCGTAATAAACAGTACCACATGAAAGTAGTGCTCAATAGCTTTCATTTGAATGGTCACACACTAGGGTTTCATCCACAGACTTAAAAGTTAGAACCACCTTGCACAGCGTAATAAACAGTAGCACATGAAAAGTACTGCGCAATAGCTTTCATTTGAATGGTCACACACTAGTGTTTCTTTAAAACATTCAAAAGTTAGGACCAATCATTAATTAATAGACTGCAAAACAGTCTGTATTTTAGCGCAAGAGTCGGGCTGAACGTGGCCCGAAAAGGATATGGAACGAGCGTGAAAAGTACGAGTGGGATTGGGGAGATATCTCGAGAAAAAAAGAGACTGTTTTGCAGTCTAAATCATTAATGACATTACAATGTAGCCACTCTCTCTAATGGTGACCCACATATATTTTGTATCTCCCTCAGGCACTGGCGCTTCGCAGGAGGCAGCGGTATCTCAAGTTTCTGAAGCCGCCGTCGAAATCCAACTTGAATGAAGCTCGGAGCAAGTGTGTGCAGAGCAGAGCACTCTGGAACTATACTATGTAAGTTGGGGGATTGGGGGGGGGGGGTCACTTCCGGAGGATTGCCGGGGGATAAGTTCTGACACTTGTTAGTTAGCCCGCTCCAAAAGATAAACGTTTCGTTGTTTAGGCGGGGGTATACCTGAATGCCATTTTTCCGCCACTTAACATGGGTTTAATGAAAATATCTCGTTCACGTTTCAAGCAATCCAAAAACTCTATGCTCAAAAACATGAATCTATGTTATGGGGTGTTTTGTAAATTTTTTGGTAATTCTGGGGTTTTTGGGAGGAAATAGTTTTTCTCAAAGGAGTTGTAAAATTTTAGGAAATAAGAAATATTGAAGATTTAATGTAGTTTTAAAAATTAGAATTTGAAGTTAAAAATTAGTAGATGGACACCAACAGACAGTTGATACCCAAGCAAGAGCACCCGCGTGGGTATCAACTGCCTGTTGGTGTTCCAAAGATCATTTTCTTTCTTCTATTCCTTCTTTAAAACCTCTTAAAATTTCATTGAAATTCACGTTTACCACCGCCTTAATGTCACTTTTTTAGTCAAGTTAATTGAAGTACTATTCCAAGTTTTTTATTAAGCGGCCGACGCCTAGCGGGCCGCTTCTAGAAATGGACGGGTTTTTTTTCATGTCGCTAGCCCTAGTCCTCTACACGGTTGACATGATGTTATCGCATCTCGGTCTAAAATTAGCCAGTAGAGAATTTCTCTTCCACAGACTTCTGTAGTGTCGTGTAAGTGCGTACATGTATTTAGTTTATTACAGGAATCGCATTGAAAAAAGCAAAGACAAATGTCCCACAGCAGTGAACAGCAGTGTTGTTTGCAAAATGTGCTAAATTTGGCGGTGTGACCTTTGCGTGTGAGGGGTTTTCCCGTTACATTGTAAACGTAGCCAGGAGACATGCAAATAAATAGCCACAAGAGAATTTCTGTTCTGTTTAATACATGCACCTCAACCAGTAAACGAACGATAAAACCCGGTCCCAAAAACATAACAGTTTTTCTTAACACAATTCCACAGCATATATGTCATTCACAATTTATTTCACGTTGAGCGAAACATATCTTTGCCCACGTTGAATATGATGCAATCTACATTAGCTAAAATTACCACAAGAGAATTTCTCCGGCTTCCGGAGCATGATGCAATATATTACATCAGGCAGTCACGTTTTTCGTCACGCAGGTTCGTTGTGTTGACTCTTAGGATTTGGAGGGTGCACCTCAGAGTCCAGTGACCGCGGATAGTTTTCGTGTCGTGTAAGAGCTCTTTTCATGTAAAGAAACAAGCGAAATATTTAATTAGACAAGGGAAATAACCTCAACTACTCGAGAAGAGCCACTACAGAGCAGGAAATGGAGGGGTCCGTGTCACGAAGTAACGAAAGTTAATTTTATATTTCTTATATTTATATTTCTCGTCACGCATGTTCGTATGCTGACTCTCGCTCATTTTAGGGGTGCACTTCAGAGTACAGTGACTGAGGGGGAGTCGGGGTGAGGAGAGATCGATTGTTGTTTCCCCATTATTAAGGTAATCGGCCGCTTGTAAACTACTTTAGGAGTTCTTGTTTATTTAGGTATTCAGTTTTTGTGCGGCTTACACGAAGTATCGTGTTACCCCGTTTGTTTGTTCGGGTCTAAGTGAATGGACGCCTGGCCAACACAAGGTCTGCGAGGGGAATGGGTATAACTGCATTTGCTCTGCGAAGCAACGGAGATATATGTACATGTAAAACGAGGGCTTATTTTTTATTCGGGCCATAGCAGCTTATAGGCAGCGAGTCAATGATTGCCTGTCCGAGGTCAAGCTGTGTACAGCTTCTTGTATTTGGCGTTTTCAATTTTCGCGGCACCTTTGTTTTGCGGCACCTTTGTTTCGCGGCACCTTTGTTTTGGCGGGTATTTAATTTCGCGAAAATTAGTACTCGCGAAAATAAACGAGAATAAATTAAGTCAAGTTTTGAGAGAGCCATTATAACTTGAATTAAAGCTTGTTCAGTCCGTATTGAGGAATATTGGTCTCGTTCGATGTTTAATGCGGACGGCTCACGCTAGTTCAATAACATCTATATTTTATGATGAAGAATTTTTAATAATCAAGCCCAGTGTGCTACGTGAGCGATTTGAAAAACTAGGTCCATTTGAATTGCTAACATGACAAACTGTTTACAGCTGTTATATGAATCGATAGACTCGAATAGACGTTTCCAATAAATAAGGGGGAAAAGCCAAAACTTGAAATGCGCCCATTCCTTTCCTAATAAGCCTTTTTTTTTTATGTGTGGCCGATGCTATTCTTGGTCTTTACGAACTTTTTATTTGCGATTAATTCATACTCTAATAACAGCTAGGAAAAATTAGCACATTTTTCAATTCATTTTCAATTAGTAAGGGCCTCCACAGACAAGAGAGATAGTTGTCGACAACTATTTAGTTGTCGATCATAAAAAGTTGTCGATAACAAAAAAGCCAGTGTGTGAAGCTAGTTATCGATAACTAAGGGCCTTAGTAATCGATAACTAGCTTCACATACTGGCTTTTTTGTTATCGACAACTTTTTTATGATCGATAACTAAATAGTTATCGATAATAATTGGCCTTGTCTGTGGAGGCCCTTAATAAGTTCCAGAAAATTGACAACTAGTCTAACGTCATAAACGCCCTCTCGTTGGTTAAACACCGAGCCTTTAATAAAAATTAATAGACAATGCAGTAAAAACAGTTATAAAGCACAACTGGACTTGTTATCCGCGCAGCTAAAAACACCTCACTGGAAGCTTAATTTTTCTTCCCACCCAAGAACAATGGCGAACGTTACTGGAGATGGAAACTATATCAGTAAACTGCACCAACCAGCGCATCACCAGCAGGCATAGCTGAATTTTTTACAGCCTTGAACATTTTTTTTCCATCACTGCATCTCTGGGCAATGTTCTACCACTCATTGCTCTTCATAGAGTGTCGTCTATTTACCCTCCGACGAAAACTGTTGTTTCGATGCCTGGCGGTCACTGATCTTTGTGTTGGGCTTATTGTACAACCATCTTTTGTGATCTATATTATGTCTGGTATAACACAGATGAACGTGAACTTTTCTTACTATCTTCTCAAATTTGTTGGAACTTCAAGTTCGATCTTGTGTGGAGTATCTATGTTGACGTCGACCGCAATAAGTGTGGACAGACTTCTCGCCCTGTTGTTGGGACTGAGATACCGACATGTCGTAACATTAAGGCGAGTTCGTGTAGTTATAATTTGTTGTTGGTTAGTTGTGCTTTAAATGGAGCGATCTGGGTGTGGAGAGAAGATATTGGCTTGAAAGTAGCCTTCGTTTTCATGATACTTTCTCTGATAATTTCAATATTTTCTTACACGAGGATCCACCTCACACTACGACATAATCAAGCCCAAATACAAAACCATGTACAAGCGAACGGAGGAGGGATTCCACTGAACATAGCAAGATACAAAAAGACGGTTTCTAGCATTTTGTGGGTTCAAATAGCATTAGTTGTCTGCTATGTTCCGATTGGTATTGTGGCTGTGCTACATGTGAATGGAATAGAAAATGAGGTAGCTTTCTCTGCTACAAGTGCTCTAGTCTTCTTCAACTCATCTCTAAACCGATCCTGTACTGCTGGAAGATCAGAGAAGTAAGACAACAAGTGAAGAACACGATCAGACAGCTTAGCTGCTTCTAAAACTTAAAATATATAGATCGAAGTAAAACTTTCAAATTAGGGCCCGCACAAATTTAGTGCTACACCATAGATCGAAGTAAAGTTGCAAATTGATAAACAGTGTACAAAGACCGTGAAATTATTATCAGATTCAAAGTAGCTGCAATGTGCAAAATTATTATACCTTCAAATCGACAGAAAACTCAAAATAACAGATTACTAAACTAAAGAAGTAAAACACCAAAAGGTAATGATAATATGACAAAAAATAACTAGGTTTTGTTTAGATTGCCGTGGGAAGATTCAGAGTAGAATTATGGACGAACGTTAAAAATGCGCCCTGCATGAGGAAAACATCAACTTTGTCTGAACTTTAATTGCGTTCGACGAAGGAAAACGCATACGAATTTGGTCAGGGGCGGCCAAATGCAGAAATTTTCTTGTGGCTGTGCTTAGCCATTTGGCACCCGGCATATTTTTTTTTCTTTTTCAGGGGCTTGTTTCGGCCGGGGAAACTGGCACGCACTCCTGTGTCCGCGCAGTTTTCTGCACATAGCGGGTCAAATACCACGCTTATTTCGACTGCTGTAAAAACTATAATTCCTAACTTAGTTGGAAATGAAAAATCTACGTTTCTCACTGAGAGACCCGAGAATTTACCGCATCACATCTCAAAGTCTGCCGGAGATTTTTTTCTGTCAAAATTGTATATAATTTATAGAAAAGAAAAGGCGTATTTGGGACGAATTTTTGTGTTTATATGAAAAATTGCTGACTTAGGTAGTATTCTGAAGATGACCCAGTCATTGATTCTACTTTCCATTGTAATGTTCATGTGATGAGTGTGGATATACAATTTTATTACTTGAGCAAACGTCGAACGTTTTACTAACAGCTCTACTAATGCAAAGCTCCTCTTAGAAACAGTGAAATAGATTACTTTAATACCAGCTAACAAGTCATTGCGATCATTTGTATGATGGGAGCTGAATCACAAAATATATTTAACAGAAAATTAAAGTAAATAAAATTACTAAAAAAAACACTACATGAACAACGCTTGTGTTCCTTGTGTTGTGTTGATCGATCTGCGGGCAACGAATTAATCCAAACCAAAGTTGTCCCTAGCCTGCGAATACAGCCGACTTCCATCGCGCGCCGAAACACGGGACGCTGCATTCGTCCCAGGATGAAGAACAGTTCTAAATTCAGAATCATTTTTCTGATTGAACAGAATGAGAAATCGCTCTTATTCAACGGTATTGTGACTAACCCAGTTTCAAGCCATGTCAATAGATGACAATAATCGCTCCTCGTTCGATTTGAATTCGTAAAAAAATATAATTTATTTCGGTCATAAGGATGCAAAATGGAGTTTCATATCGCAGTTGAAATATGTCCTTTGTGAGTTATTTCTAATGGCCATACTGTTCTGAAAAATAAAACATAACTTCTATTTTATCAAATAACTTCCGTTGCAATGTTTTCATCTGAAACTGTTTCTCCAGATGGTGAACACATTATCTTGGCTGGTTAGTGCGCGAGAATAAAGTCAAGTTTTGAGTGTGCTCCCCCAAAAACTGAACAAGCCATTTCAGGAAAGAAGCGTAAGGCTCAAAGAGCAAATAAAGTTGGCTCCATGTGGTCATTGCTTTGCGCAATTAATTTTACAGTACAAAGACTAGAGTCAAAACATGACTGTTAAACAGTGTCATGAAAGATGAGTAATGTGTAAAGAATTGAATTAATTAACCTACGGTACACCTCACAGTACACCATTCTGATTGCTTTTAATGCGTTCTTTGCAGTGCTTCGAATAAAAATTTTACTATTTTCGTAGTAATGGGATCTCAGTCTTATGATGCAATGTATTTTTCAGGCGTTACTGTTTCAAACAAAGGAAATAAACACAGTACACCACAAATGCAATATAAATTAAAGATTAGTTTAGTATTAAGTTTTAAAATAGCAGTTTTATATGGTGTACTGTGCTAATGTGGTTGCAACCCAACATTGAGAGGGGGAGGGGGGGTGGGAAGTTTAATGCGGACGGCTCACGCTTGTTCAATAACATCTATATTTTATGATGAAGAATTTTTTAATAATCAAGCCCAGTGTGCTACGTGAGCGATTTGAAAAACTAGGTCCATTTGAATTGCTAACATGACAAACTGTTTACAGCTGTTATATGAATCGATAGACTCGAATAGACTTTTCCAATAAATAAGGGGAAAATGCGCCCATTCCTTTCCTAATAAGCCTTTATTTTTTTTGTGTGGACGATGCTATTCCTTTGGTCTTTACGAACTTTTTATTTGCGATTAATTCATACTCTAGGAAAAATTAGCAAAATTTCAATTCATTTTTAATTGGTAAGCGAGGTAATATCCCAAAACATCTGACGTATATATGACTTTTCAACACAAACGTGTCTTAATAAGTTCCAGAAAATTGACAACTAGTCTTACGTCATAAACGCCCTCTCGTTGGTTAAACACCGAGCCTTTTAAAAATTCATAGACTATGCAGTAAAAACAGTTATCAAGCACAACTGGATTTGTTATCCGCGCAGCTAAAAACACCTCACTGGAAGCTTAATTTTCTTCCCACCCAAGAACAATGGCGAACGTTGCTGGAGATGGAAACTATATCAGTAAACTGCACCAACTACTCAGCACATCACCAGCAGGCATAGATGAATTTTTTACAGCCTTGAACATTTTTTTTCCATCACTGCATCTCTGGGCAATGTTCTAGCCCTCATTGCTCTTCATAGAGTGTCGTCTATTTACCCTCCGACAAAACTGTTCTTTCGATGCCTGGCGGTCACTGATCTTTGCGTTGGACTTATCTTGCAACCATCTTGTGTAATCTATATTATGTCTCGTATAACACAGATGAACGTGAACTTTTCTTATTATCTTCTCAAATTTTGTGGAACTTCAAGTTTGATCTTGTGTGGAGTATCTATGTTGACGTCGACCGCAATAAGTGTGGACAGACTTCTCGCCGTGTTGTTGGGACTGCGATACCGACATGTCGTAACATTAAGGCGAGTTCGTGTAGTTATAATTTGTTGTTGGCTAGTTGGTGCTTTAGGTGGAGCGATCCGGGTGTGGAGAGAAGATATTGGCTTGAAAGTAGCCTTCGTTGTCATAATACTTTCTCTGATAATTTCAATATTCTGTTACACGAGGATCCACCTCACACTACGACATAATCAAGCCCAAATACAAAACCATGTACAAGCGAACGGAGGAGGGATTCCACTGAACATAGCAAGATACAAAAAGACGGTTTCTAGTATTTTGTGGGTTCAATTAGCATTAGTTGTCTGCTATGTTCCGATTGGTATTGTGGTTGTGCTGCTTGTGAATGGAATAGGAAATGCGGTAGCTTTGTCTGCTACAAACACTCTACTCTTCTTCAACTCATCTCTAAACCCGATCCTGTACTGCTGGAAGATCAGAGAAGTAAGACAACAAGTGAAGAACACGATCAGACAGCTTAGCTGCTTCTAAAACTTAAGCTATATAGATCGAAGTAAACTTTCAAATTAGAGCCGCACAAAATTGATAAACAGTGTACAAAGACCGTGAAATTATTATCAGATTCAAAGTAGCTGCAATGTGCAAAATTATTATACCTTCAAATCGACAGAAAACTCAAAATAACATATTACTAAACTAAAGAAGTAAAACACCAAAAGGTAATGATAATATGACAAAAAAATAACTAGGTTTGTTTAGATTGCCGGGGGCAGATTCAGAGTAGGATTGCACCTGTATGGACGAACGTTTAATGTGAATAGACTAAGATAGCGTTTATAGATTTTATAGATATAGATATATAGGATTTATAGGATTTGTAATTTTTATAGTATTCTGTGATATTCTTAGGTTCTTAGGTGTCCCTGATTAGTGGGCCTTATCAGACATGCTAGAAGATTATGACACATTAATAAAGTTGCTGTTGTTGTTGTTGTTAAAAATGCGCCCTGCATGAGGAAAAATCAGCTTTGTCTGAACTTTAATTGCGTTCGACGAAGGAAAACGCATACGAATTTGGACAGGGGCGGCCAAATGCAGACATTTTCTTGTGGCTATGCTCGGCCATTTGTACATAGCGGGTCAAATACCACGCTTATTTCGACTGCTGTAAAAACTATAATTCCTAACTTAGTTGGACATGAAAAATCTACGTTTGTCTATTTTGTAAGCACTGAGAATCTACCGCATCTTATCGCAGAGTCTACCGGAGATTTTTTCTGTCAAAATTGTATATAATTTATATAGAAAGAAAAAGCGTATTTGGGACGAATCTTTTGTTTATATGCTCAATTGCTGACTTAGGTAGTATTCTGAAGATGACCCAGTTAATGATTCTACTTTTTCATTGTATTGTAATGTTCATGTGATAAGTGTGGATATACAATTTTATTACTTGAGCAAACGTCGAACGTTTTTACTAACAGCTCTACTAATGCAAAGCTCCTCTTAGAAACAGTGAAATAGATTACTTTAATACCAGCTAACAAGTCATTGCGATAATTTGTATGATGGAAGCTAAATCGCAAAATATATTTAACAGAAAATTAAAGTAAATAAAATTACTAAAAAGAAACTACACGAACAACGCTTGTGTTCCTTGTGTTGTGTTGATCGATCTGACAACGAATTAATCCAAACCAAAGTTGTCCCTAGCCTGCGAATACAGCCGACTTCCATCGCGCGCCGAAACACGGGACGCTGCATTCGTCCCAGGATGAAGAACAGTTCTAAATTCAGAATCGTTTTTCTGATTGAACAGAATGAGAAATCGCTCTTATTCAACGGTATTGTGACTAACCCAGTTTCAAGCCATGTCAATAGATGACAATAATCGCTCCTCGTTCGATTTGAATTCGTAAAAAAATATAATTTATTTCGGTCATAAGGATGCAAAATGGAGTTTCATATCGCAGTTGAAATTTGTCCTTTGTGAGTTATTTCTAATGGCCATACTGTTCTGAAAAATAAATAAAACGTAACTTCTATTTTATCAAATAACTTCCGTTGTTTTCGTCTGACATTGTTTCTCCAGATGGTGAACAAATGTAAATGCTGCATTTATAATGACAATTTCTAAAGTAAATAATATATTAACCCTTCCATCGTTGTTTATTTTGGACGCAGATCCTCGATTGATGTGAAGAGGAAAAACTAGAATTACCGCAAAAGTTCTATAATCCCCGGGGAGAAGCAGGGGTGGGGGGGGGGGGGGGGGGCGACTAATGTTAACCCAATATGGACCTTGCACTACCTATGACAATTCAGTCACAGTTATCAAGGATTTCAGTTAATAATCATACTGTTACTTTGGTCTTTACTAACTTTTTATTTACAATTAATTCATAGTCTAACAGCTAGTAGCCTACTTGCAGACGTCTCGTATTTCCTTCGTTTTCCGCGTGAAGCAAGGAAATACCGTAAATCCGGCTCGAATAAGCGCCTCCCCTCGAATACGCGCCACCTATAGAATCATAATATAAACCCGCCCCTCTCCTTAAATGCAGTCAAAACGAATGTATGAAGTAAAAGAAGGCAGAATTACTACAGATTTCTTGCCAAAAATAAAATTTTATAAAAATACAACTTGTTCAATTATGGACTTGACAAGAGAAAACCTGAAATTTGAAATAAGCGCCCCGGGCGCTTATTCGAGAATTTACGGTACGAGACGTCTGCACGTACGTGCGTAGGCTAACAGCTAGGGAAAATTAGCACAATTTCAATTAATTATTAATTGGTAAGCGAGGTAATATTGCCAAGCATCTGACGTATATATGAGTTTTTTGACTATCTATCACTTTTCAACACAAACATGTCTTAATACGTTCTAGAAAATTGACAACTAGTCTAAGGTCATAAATGTCCTCTCGTTGGTTAAACACCGAGTCTTTAAAAATTCATAGCCTATGCAGTAAAAACAGTTATCAAGCACAACTGGACTTGTTATCAGCGACAGCTGATGGTTTTTTCCGCAACTAAAAAACCTCATTGTTCAAAGTTCAGGCGACATGCCTAAAGCTCTGGCCAAATGGAGACGCAAGTCTGTAGGCAAGTTGAACTTGCGTACAGACTTGCGTTGGTGGCCAAACGGAGTCGCAAGTGTACGCAAGTACGATGACGCAAGTTGCCAAAAAAGCCATTTGAATACACCTGCGCGCGCTGCGATTTAGTACTAGAGGTATATAAAACAAAAAAAACTTGCGTTGACTTACGTTGGGTGGCCAAACGGTGAAAAACGTGCGTCTAATTGCGCTCAAATTTGATCTCAATCAAAGTCAACGCAAGTGCACGCAGGCCTTGGCCAAACGAAGTCGCAAGCAGCCGCAAATTGGAAAGTTGCGTTACCCACGCGTCATGAACACAACTAGTACTGTAATGAAATTATAAGTAAATAGATGTCACGCAATACAACTTCTGGTCACGACATCAGGCTGTGTAAACACACGCGCCACTTTCTATTACTTTATCTGAGTTTGGAAGAGACTCGAATTTTGTTATGAAATGTTAACTAAGTTACTTTCAAGTTCTCCACAACTGACTCACTCACTCACTCAGTTATTACAGATGTCAGCGGTTTGACATGCAAACGAGGCGAAAGGGTCAATCTGGTATTGTTTGCTGTTTGACATGCAAACGAGGCGAAAGGGTCAATCTGGCATTGTATTGGCCCATTAGCCTCATTTGTAGGCTCGATTACCAGCCGTTGTTCGGGAAAATGAGCCAGAACGAAGACCGGACTCGAGAGAGCGGCGGAAATCGAGCCTAACTCGTTTGCATACTTTTTAAAAACAAAAGAATATTTGACTGCGGGCTCAACTGTAATAACAGCCATTAAATGTATCTCTATACTTTGTGTAACGGTGATTCATGGCTGATAATCCATCTTCTACCTTTACTGTATTTCAGAGAGCTGATGGTTTTCATTCTGTTCCTTCTGGTCACGTGCTTGTTAGTTGCGAGCGTAACAAACCCGGATGTGTATCATCTGAATAAATCAATCAAGAAGGCATTCTTGAGGTATAGTTAGTACTCGTTGTTTTTTTTACGTTTTTGAGCCACGCACGTCAACCGGAAGTCGAAAATTCTCTTCTTTGGCGCGTATTATCGACTTTTCGCCCGTAACGAGGGCTTTCCAACTCATTGGTGGGGATGAAAGTGCGCCAAAAACGAGAACATTCCTCTTCCGGTTGCCGTCCGTGGCTCAAAAGCGTCTGTGCTTAAGCTCTCTATTAGAGCATTTTCACGGCGGCCATTTTTGGTGTTCCCAAAGAAGCAGAAAAATTTGATTTTTTGGGAACACCCATACAGTCAACTCTCTCGTAAGCGACCACCCTTGGTGCACGAAAAAGTGGTCGCTTACGGGAAAAATCAACAAAATAAGCCCAAAACTGAATCGATTAACTAGCTATATAAAGTTATCGCCTTATCAGCTAAAATCAGGCAAATAGACAACGCTACTCTCGCTAAAACTTATTTATTCTTGGTTTTTGCAACTCGCTCAGTTTGTCGAACACAGGAGAATTTCTCAAATATTACGGTCAAGTCATTCATACGAGGTTATCATGGGTTCTCGAGATTGATGAGCAACGTAGTCCGTGAGCCACTGAATGAAAAAGAAAAACAGAACTCTTGTGACATCTGAGTAATGATTCTCTAACAATCAACCTCGTTCCCAGGGCTTTTCCCTTCTAAATTTTGCCGCCCCGCAAAATTTAGAAGGGAAAAGCCCTGGGAACGAGGTTGTCTAACCATCCTTTTGGGAAACGGAAACAGAAAACAAAAGAATATGTCAAATTTCTGGCCTAAAAAGTGGTCGCGGTTGCTTAAGAAATTTGAACAGTGGTCGCTTACGAGAGATTTTTTGAAACAGTATTTGACTGAAAAACAAAACGGTTATTTACAAAGTGGTCGCTTACTGGAGGTGGTCGCTTACGAGAAGTGGTAACTAGAATAGAGTTGACTGTATGGCCTGGGCCAAACGAGAACGAAAGTCGCCGAGAGTTGGAATGATGAGAGTTGCACGAGAGAGTCATCACCCCGGGACAAACGAGCTAAAACTCTCGGCGACTCGAGAGAAAAATTTGAGCAGGAGGAGCTATGTTACGATATTTTAAGTCATTTTCGCGATGTTCAAAATCACCTTCAAAACGACGAAAGCCTCAAAATAATAGTTTACTAAGGTGGAAAAACACCAAAGAGGTGATAATAAACCAAACAGGAACAAGGATGGTTGAGGATGGAGAAGATTAAGACGGATTGCGGATGGCGAACTTGAAAAAAATTGGCGATTTTTTTCAATATGCACCATCGGTGACGTAGCTCCTTTAAACGCAACGTTCCTTCCCAGTAATAACGGCTGGGAAGGAGACTAGAACTTGTATTTAGCGGCAATGTTCTGCGCTGTTGATCCTGATCTTTCTCCACTCTGTAGGTCGGGAGACTCTTCGTTGACTGGGCCCGGAAGTGTGAAGGATGCGTGGAAAGAGATTTCTTCTGCGCTGCACGAAAACAGTGCTTCGTCCTCTTACACACCATTCACGGTATGTAACAAAACTGTTGGGATGGCAGAGCCTAAAACACTATAACGTGGCACTTTTCCTCCAAAGAGTTCAAGTTCCTCCAAAGAGTTCAAGTTCACTTGACAACTGTTCCAAAAAGACATTCAAAAACGAAGGCCACCACATGAAAGTACTGTTCAATAGCTTTAATTTGAATGGTCACACACTACGGTTTCATCCACACACTTAAAAAGCTAGAACCACTTTGTACAGCATAATAAACAGTACCGCATGAAAGTACTGCTCAATAGCTTTCATTTGAATGGTCACACACTACGGTTTCATCCACAGACCTAAAACGCACCACCCTGTACAGTATACTAACCAGTATGCGTGTATGAAGGTATTGCTCGAATGGTCGTACACTAAGGTCTCATCCAGCATATTAAATAAGCAGTACCACATGAAAATGCTGCTAAATAGCTTCATTTGAATGACAGTGTTTTAGCTTTAAGGAGGGGGACATTGGGGTATTGCGGTATTGGACAATTTTTCATGCGGTTTTCGGTAATTCTAATCTAAAATTGCGGTATTGCGGTATTCTCAAAACCTGCGGGATTCGTTTTTTTAGCGTTTTGGTCGGTATTAAAAATTATCCTCCAGTGTTTTACGACTTTTACGACCCTTTTCGATCCTTTTCCAGTTCCTTGTCGTTTCGGAAATGCTTCGAAACAGCTCTAAGATCCTCTAATCCGTCACGCGAGTTTATATTAGTCATATTACATGAAACGTGATAACAATTTGATCGTTTTAACATTCTAAGCGGATATTTGCGCGAAATTTAATGAACAGAGTAGCGGTTTCAGTATACTATCGATTTTTGACAAGGCATTGGACGTATTGCGGTATTTGTCAAATTTTTTTTTTTTTGCGGTATTGCGGTGTTCAGAACCCCCCAATGTCCCCCTCTTTTTGTGTGAACAGAGTATTGTCTATAACAGTGCAAAATAACCCCTTTCCAGCATTTTGTGCGTACATTTTACGTTCATTATTCTCTCATTTAGATCTTGTTGCGTGACAGCCAGAGCCTCTTGTTTGGTCGAACGAGAATCACGCAATACAATACTGGCTTGTTGACGGTAAGGTCATCTGTCATGCACTACGAAATACAAATTGTTTCTTGTGGTTAGGCGACAAACAGTATATAATGGAGACGAACTACGGGCTTTTTAGTTTGAGATGTTTTTAGAAAGGTTTCTGAACGATATCAAACTATAGATTCACATTAAGCAACGAGAAGATTGTATTGCGATCTCTTTTGCAAAGAGAAATATTGTTTAGGTCATTATAATCCGTTTTATTCTTGTGCACTTCTGACCTCCATACTCATTCATGGCCTTCTAGCTTTTCTTTTCTTTTTGGCCAAAATTACTTCAAATAGCGCAACCTTCCGTGACAGAACCGCATGACTTAGCGTGACAAAATCACCTGAAATGGCGTGACTTTGTGATCTGGTCTTTTATTCTCATAACCCTTACTCCATGTGCTATAGATGAAAGTAAAGAGAATTTATAAATTGATCACAGCTAGGGATGAAGGTTAACGATTCAGTTCTTCGTTTGTAAGCAGACAGATAGATTAGATAGGCAGCTCATAATAACCGCTGGTTGGGTAAGTGACTAATCTATTTATAGGGGCAGTATCACGAGGATTTGATGTCATTTCAAAAATCAAAAAACGTTTTTTTCTAAAAATAATGGTCAAATTTTGTTATAAATCACCATCCTAGTGTACTAAAACTGTCGATAAGTGTCTCTGGCCATAGAAACTGGGTCGGAATGGATTGCAACTTGAAAATGTTAGGCTAACTTTTATCAAGTTCTCGCATTTTCGTTTCCAAAATGCACTAGAACAGATCATAATTTGTTCCTCTTTCAAGAATTTGGTTGATTTCTTTTTCTTGGTGTTCTAGAATTGTTTTGTAAATAAGAAAAGGTACTGAAGTACAGTTTTGCCAAAAAGATCAAAATCCCCGTGACACTGCCCCTTTAATGTTCGGCATGCTACTTGTTCTTTGTAAGAATTTGTTATTTCTCGTCGTAACTTCAGAGGTAGAGATATAGCATTCTTAGCCAATCAGAACGCTACTTTATTGAACTTAAGCTCCGCAAGTAGTCGCACGTTTCCAACTTCTGTTGACTTCCTTTGGCCAAGACTTACAATGGCTCCCGGGTGGGGTGGGGGGGGGGGGGGGGGGGGAGACTTCGATATAAAAGTGGCGGGGGTGATCGTCGTACCTTTTAGGGTAAATCATGGTTTGGTACCGCTTAGGGGTGTTAAAATCTGAAATGACTACCGTTAGAAATATGGGCATGGTTCGAAATATTTAAAGGGAACGTGAATTGAACAAACACTACAACGTTTGATGCCCACTGGAGTCCAGGAACCAAAGTTATGGAGGTTAGAGATTTCCTTAGCAACATTTTTGTGGTTCCTTGTAGTTTAGGTTCTCCCCCTTAAGCGGGAAAAATTATGACAAGAACTAGTTTTGTCTTAGAATGGGTACCTCTTGGGGGTGAAAATGAATTGGAGCCACGCCCATAAAACGAGATTCTGGTACCTTTTAGGGGTTCTTTTCAAAATTTCCGACGATCACCCCCGACACCTTTTATATGGGAGTACCACCCCCTCCCCCGGGCGATGGCTTGCGTTCACTTTGATCGAGAGTTCACCCTTTGGCCGCTCAACGCACTGAAGTACTGGTGCCGACTGTAACATTAATTGATAACTTGCGTGCACTTGTGAGTAAACTTGCGCCGCCATTGGCCACGCTTGCGACTGCGTTTGGCCTGGGCTCCACGGTGTCCTTACAGACAGGTATCCTTACTAATACTTTGTACATTTTGCTAGACTTGTGGTGAAGCTTCCAGAAGTGGTAATCAGACATTTTGTCACGCACGGTGTCACGCAAAGGACGGCACTTGGTTGAGCCTGGAACTAAATCAATCGAGGTATGTTAAAGGAGCTACGTCGCGGATGGCGCATCTTGAAAAAATTGGCCAATTTTTTCAAGTTCGCCGTTCGCAATCTGTCTTAATCTTCTCCATCCTAAACCAACCTTGTTCCCGTTTGGTTTATTATCACCTCTTTGGTGTTTTTCCACCTTAGTTTTTATGGCATAAAATATCGTGACATAGCTTCGTTAAGACTCAGTTGACCTTCTTGGGCTTCATGCGTGGTAAACCGTTTTTTACCAATCAGGCCTTAGTGCCCTTTGCTAGTTGCAAGATTTTACGTTTTGAAGGCCTGATGAAAGCTGGCTTGCCAAAACGTCGGTTTACAAACTCGTAGCATTTCTCAACACTTTTACAATAATGGTAAAAACAGGCGACCTATTATAGTCTGTACATGGAGCTCCTGAAGTAATTAAACTGCTCAATTGTCTTTACAGTGACAAGTCTGCAAAACAGCTGAAGGAGATCACAGATTCGCAATGGATAAATACGTGTACGCGGGAAATAGATGTCGAGTTTGCAGTGTACACACCATTGCTACGTGCGATCAGGTAAGACGGTATTAAGACGATTTCCGCTGGACGTTCGAGCAAAAAGTGCAACAAATTAAGTTACCAAAAAAATACTCATAGCACGGTGACATTTTGAATACAGTTAAGAAGATATTATCGATAAATTAGCTCCCAAGCTGACCCCGCGAGAGAAGTCATTACATATTTTAATTAAAAAGACGCTTCATATCAGTTCAAAAACAAATGGCGTGCGTGTTTATAATTTTTTACGAGGTTTGACATTAATTTTCTCGAGAATGCTTGAGAATTTAATCGCGGGGTCACTTGGAGAAGTGAATTAAAGTGATATGTTTCAAAGAGTATTCAAAATGTTACCGTGCTATGAGTAGTTTTTTAGTAATTAATTTTTGCACTTATTGCTCGAACGTTGAGCGGAATCCGTCTTAAATACTAACAATTATTGGCGAAGATGTGTAAGAGAGACAAAGCTCTCCATGGGTAGGGTGGTTGGGTTGGTCGGTCAAACGACCGACTTACCCACCCACCCACTGACCCACCCATCCCACTGGTCGACTGACCGACCGACCGACCAACCTACTTACCCACCCACTCACCAACCAACTTCCCACCGACTGACCCACTTACCAACTCACTGACCGAATGGTTGTCAGACTTATTGACATATTGACTTGGCTGATTGAGTTACATGATTTTGTTTCGGATATTTCAGCGCTGCCACTCTCACAGTGAAAGCCTCTTTTACTGGAAAACCGGAATGTCACTTGGAATTAAACACGTTTCCAGCTTTTTCCGAGTCAATGGAACATGGCTACTTTTTGAGGGTCTGCAAGGTATATATGTAGTTTCTCACACAGTGCCACTGATAGCCATTTCCAGGCGTTCGGATAGTGGGGAGCGGCGCTGATCCCCACTAACAGAACGCCTGGAACAGACTGACTGCTTTTCCGTAAAAGATTGAACCAAATCAGACATTTTCTGACATATCTTCTTACGGGAGCTGTTCATTTATAGTTGTAAGGTAATCCTAGAACCGAGTGAAGTCCAGTTCAGTTTGTACTGAATCATATAAGTAATTATCCGATTTGTTTAATCACAAGGTATGATTGCAGACCGAATCGGGCGACCCGAAGTTCTGTTACCTTAACCATATCTATAACAAAATTCGAGGAAGAAATTTAGACAAAACTAAGCCTACTAACAATTCATCATCTCTGTCAAAAATCAGGTGAAAGGCCATTTGTGAACATGTTGTAGCAATATAAAGAAAGAACGAATGTCATATTCAGTCACGAGAAGGAACCCAATCGAACGCACACGACACGCGAACTTTGTTCAGTCTCGGGAACAAGTACTAGTTGATGGCAAAATACCGTCTCACAAACGGGACTGAGCCCGCGATTTTCGTCCCGACGTTGCTAAGCAACATGACGTATCCTCATTGCGCTATGCTGACGTGACAATCTCGGAGTACTCGTGAATACTCGCGCTGTTTCGTGATTGAATAATAACAATCGGAAACTCTTCGATAGCTTTAATGAAGTTTTACCAGAAATGGCACTTGTTCTCCCGGCCCCGAGTGTGTTATTGGACACTTTGTTATTGGACCTAAGCTGCTCGTGCTCCAATTTGGTGAACAACAGAGCGTGCTAAGAACCAATCACTCTTGAGAATTTTGTTACAGATATGATTTTTTTTTAAATATGTTTAACTGTGGTTTGATATGTTTCAGTTGGTGTTTGTTGTTCTCCACCTGTACTTTATCCAACATGAGTTCTTCCTGGCCTTGACAATGTCTAGAAAGTACTTCACGAGCTTTTGGCGACTAACGCAGGTAACAGAGCTTTTATCAAACATTTTAAGGGTCATTTATGGTCATGCAAGTTTACAAGCAGCTCCTGTATTGTTTGTATCCCTAGGGGATTACTAGAGAGTACACTAACGTCCTCACAGATTAACTCGCTTCCTGGCGTCCCCAGAAAGGACCCTAATGCAAACTCGAATCTCAGAGATTAGAGACCTTAAGATACCCCGTTTCCGATGTACGGGTACAGGTAAATTACCGGTAACCGTAGCCGTACACCGGGGATAAACACGAGTAGACTGTCACTTAGCCCGGAGAAACGACTAGGTTACCCGGGCAAACATGGCGCCCTCTCCTTACCGTCCCGTCCTAGTGTCCTAAATAGAACCCTAACGCAAACTCGGGTCTTCAGAGATTACCCTACTTCCTACCTTCCACAGAAAGGACCCTGATGAAAACCCACATTATCGCAAATTTGTTTGTTTAACGTTTTGTCCTGGCTGTCAGATTTTAAAGCAGCTACGTCACGGATGGCACATCTTGAAAAAAACGGCATTTTTTTCAAGTTTGCCGTTTGCAATCCGTCTTAATCTTCTCCATCCTGAACCATCCTTGTTCCTGTTTGGTTTATTATCACCTCTTTGGCGTTTTCTACCTTAGTAAACTGTTATTTTGAGGCTTTCTTCAATTTGAAGGTGATTTTGCACTTCGCAAAAATGACTCAAAATATCGTGACATAGCTCTTTAAAGGAGCTATGTCACGATATTTTAAGTCATTTTTTTCCAAAATGCAAAATCACCTTCAAATTGAAGAAAGCCTCAAAATAATAGCTTACTAAGGTAGAAAAACACCAAAGAGGTGATAATAAACCAAACAGGAACAAGGATGGTTGAGGATGGAGAAGATTAAGACGGATTGCAAACGGCGAACTTGAAAAAAATGGCCAATTTTTTCAAGATGCGCCATCCGTGACGTAGCTGCTTTAATGACTGACAAAGTTTGCTGTAAATGGCAATAAAACTTTGAGAGTGGGGTTATTGTTTATCTGTCTCCGCGATACAGTATTCTGACCTCTGTTTAGCGAAAATAAAACGCATTTGGGCACAACAGTTTCTTTAGAAAATTTTCTCCACTTTCTATCTGTTCTAAATGTTTGTTTTCTTTCCCAGCTTTTAACAGTTGGTCTTACAAGCCTGTGCATTCTGCTGTACATCCGCTGGTCAGTGTGTTTGTACGCTCTGTTGCGAGAGGTCGAGACAACGAGTCAGACACAAGTGTACTATTACGCCAAGTTGGTTTCCTGGAGTCAGGTAATTTGCAAGAGAAGTGGCGGGAAATTATATTCCATGTTGTAATGCTTTAGATCCGACTATGAGTTCAAGTTTCAGTGAAATACTGAGAAATTAATTAATTAATTCTAATATATTAGACGATTTTACCCTTTTCGATTGATCTAGACTGTAATTTAAATTTTTAGTTGTAATTTTTTAACTTTAGTATGACACGACCACATCAGCTATGCTGCTTTAATCCTATCGTGTATAAATAAATGCTTTTATTATTATTATTATTATTATTATTAAATTTATATCATTATGTATCCTAGAAAGATTAAAAAAACTTAATCAACGAGTTTGAATTTAAAATAAGAATTAAAAAATAACGAGTTTGAGTTGCCTGAAGTATGAGTTTGCCAACCTTTCGAGAACCTGTTTTCGTGTTATTGCCACTACAGTAAGACTTTTTCGTTAAAAAAACGACTTAAAATGACGACGGCTACCACGTATTTCCCGCCAAAATGGCACTGGTTCACACGCGCGCACTTATATTATAGGAAACACTCATACTCATATTAGACAGACGTTTTTGAGCCACGGACGGAAGTCGAGCCACGGACTGGAAGTCGAAAGCTCTCTTCTTTGGTGCATAGTATTGACTTTTCGTCCGCGTATGTTAAGTTATAAATGCTAAGACGAGAGCTTCGCAACTCGTTGGTGGGGGTAAAAGCGCGCCAAAAATAAGAACATTTGCCTTCCGGTTGCCCACCGTGGCTCAAAAACGTCTGTGCTTCAGTAAGGCTATGTCACGCTATTTTCTGCTATTCTTCCCAGTATTATTTTTTAAGAGCTCTAAACTCAAATATGAATGATATATTAATTCAAAGATGGAATCTCACTTACATAACAAAGAGAGATGATTTTTAAGCATTATTTACCACTTGTTTCATGCGTATGGACTTAAACTTGAAAAACGTTGGGCCGCCGTTTATCAAATTAGCCTATTCGCAATCCGTTTCAATCTTGTCCAGTTTTGACCATCCGCACTTCATTGTGGCTTCCTAGTATCTGTTTTACGTTTTTCTATGGTTTGAAACCATTATTTAGTGGTTTCAATATATTTGGCGAAAATAGCGTGACTTATAATATACTAACCATAGGATAATGCATTTTCAAGCAATTTGATTGGTTCCCTGCTCATGGTCTCAGAGGCAATATACCCTCTATACCTTATTTGGAAATACCGTGAAATTTAATTTTTTTGTCTCGAGCAAAAAATGGCGGAACATTTTCGGTTTTCTATTTTCCTCGGAGAAATTCTACCGTTTCCTGGGATTTGTATATTATAAAACAATTATTCGCCTCAGGCTCGTGAATATTGGTGAATATTCACTTCGCCTTCGGCGAATAATTGTTAAATAGCTTCTAAGTTCCCTAAATGAAGTCTGCGCACAACAGGAAATATTAAACGATGTGAAGTATTTAGTATTAGATTTCCATGCAAACACTGTAACTGTGGCCTTGTTTACCTTCGCGTAACATCTGAGATGAACTCCAAACCGTGTAGTCTCCTTCGCAGCCGTCATTTGGGTCGTCACGCGACGCTCCCCCCCCCCCCCCTACTTGTGACATGAACTTTGTTTTCTCATTGTAAGTGAATTTCTTTTCTTCGTTCAACAGGAGACTCTCCAAGCCTCGTATGGCCTTCTCTTGTTCTTCCTCATTATCCGCTGTGTGTATCTTTTGAGACCTTTTCGAACAATCGTGCGCCTTGGTAAATACTTCGCCAACATCGTGCGTCCTCTTGTGGCCTGTACGGTGAGTAGAAAACACCCCGGGGGGGTACTCCCCTATATAAGCTATATAGGTATGTGCCGCGCCAAAGGGTATGGCATTTGAGTAGTTTTGGTCTGAAAACGGGTATGTTAGTTACATAGGGGAGAGGGCCTATACGTAAGCAGGGTCGCGAAGTGTAGGGTCCACGATTCAGCCTCAGAGTGTCTCCAAACATTGAATGTTCAATCAATCAACTTGGCTGTGTTGTGTTTGCAGGTTGTCATGGTTATTTTCATGATGTCATTCGCTCATACGGGACACTTGTTGTTTGGTCGTCTTCACTCAGCGTTCAAGTCATTTGGAGAGGCGTTCTTGCTAGTCAGCGGTTTCTTCCGCTTGGAAGGCGTCAATCGTTACCAGGGCCCCGCGGTCGAGGAGCATCCAGTGTTGTTTTTGTGCTACTTCGCCCTGTTTTTGATCGGATTCTGTGTTTTTATGAGGGGGACGGTGAGTATCACTACCTAAGTCCGAAGGGGGGGGGGGGGGGGGGGGGGGGGTACTTCCAAAGAAAGAAAGTTTACAAGATCACACTAATAGACTTTTCTCCAAAATGGCCGCCGAAAATTCATATTAAACTGAGCGGAAAATCAATACCAGCACCTGAAAGACCACCTCTTGATTGGTAATCGTACAAAGTTTCGTTAGGTTAGGTTCTACCCGAGTCGAGAAAACAATTGGAAATGTTCCAGTTTTCGACTCGGGTAGAACCTAACCTAACGAAACTTTGTACGATTTACCAAACAAGAGGTGGTCTTTCAGGTGCTGGTATTGATTTTCCGCTCAGTTTAATTTTAACCATTTTGAATTTGCGGCGGCCATTTTGGAGAACGGTCTATTTCTCCCGATTTACTTCGTCTCGCCCTAACTAACTGCCCTTGGGTCTTGGAGGATGTGGAAATTTTAAAAGGAAGCTCTTAACGTTACCAGAATCTTGTCGTGTGGGTGTGACCCGAATAGACCCTTCCACGGTTTTTTCAACTTTTGATATTGTAGTTCCGGTGGATAGATTATTGCTAACTTGATGAGAAAGAGTTTGCTAAAGTTGTTCTTGGTTGCAAGATTCTCACATCAGAAGAAGTGGTTGACATATTGAAGTCTTTAATTCTGTAGTGAGCTCGCCAGTTGGTTTTCCAGAAAAGAAAAGGACTGAGAGTATTCTATCATGTTGTAGATTTGGTGATATGGATGAAAGTTGGTGTTATATCTTTGCGAATTCACAAGATATGAATCTAAAATTTAGCTTACTGCCGCGCTTACCGGAAAAAACCCAAACCGCCTATACTGCAGGCTAGAGAGTCAATATGAACGTTTGTAACGTTACTTGGTCTTTGTTTTATTTGTGATATCTACAGACGGCCGCTGTTTTTGTGTGCGGAATTCCACAATCCAGGAAAAGACGAAACAAGATTCTCGCAGATTTCGTGGAGGATTTCATTTGCAGCAAGTATGTATAGAAAGACCTTTGTTGTCATTAGTTTTTTCATTGATAGACTACGAGAAGTCTCTCTTTCTCTCGTAGTCTACGTCATTAGCAGTAAATTACATGTAGCCGGTCTAACATATAAGGAGGACGCGTTTGTATGGCTGGGTCAGTCGGGAGAACAAGTGCCGGTTTTGGCAAATCTTTGTTGAAGCACTCGAAGAGTTTACGAATCTTTTAATCTACAGTCGAACCTCCCGTAAGCGGACACCCTCGGGACCCGAAAAAGTGTCCGCTTAAGAGAGGTGTCCGCTGATGGAAGGTTAAAAATGTAGTGTTTGTATGTAGCTGGGAACACGACCAAGTGTCCGCTTACGAGAGGTGTCCGTTAGCGGAGGTTCGACTGTATTCAGAAACTAGCGCGATTTACTCCGAAAGCAATCCCGCCAGCAAATACGTCATATTGCTGAGAAACTTCAGCCCCGTCTCGGAGGCGGGATTTCGGCATCAGCTGGTAGTTGTTTCCCCGACTGTTTATATGGAATTTCCCCCCCCCCCCCCCACCCACCCCAAGCCTGTGTGGCAGCCGAATTGTAATGTGCGTTGATGTGTCTTGCGCTTAACAGGTTACAGACACTGAGAGAGAAAGCACAGAGGCGGGACAGAACAGATTCCACATCGGATGAAGAGGAGGATGAGGACTTGGATGAAGAATTAGAATTGGAATTGGAAACATACGAGCAAGATGCTCCCTTCCCTATGGTAACGTGTAACTACTTTAACACGTTGATAGCGAGAAAGAAATGTTGGCAAAACCGCGCGAACGAGCGAACGAACGAACGAACGAACGAACGAACGAACGAACGAACGAACGAACGAACGAACGAACGAACGAACGAACGAACGAAACGAACGACGAACGAACGAAACGAACGAACGAAACGAACGAACGAACGAACGAACGAACGAACGAACGAACGAACGAACGAACGAACGAACGAACGAACGAACGAACGAACGAAGGAAGTAGCGTGCTGCGTGACCTACAATTGAGACCTTCATAAAATGCTGATATTTTCGTTTCCGTTGTCCCTTCCCCCTCCCAATGTTGTTTATTGCTATTTTCTTATCCAATCTTGCAAACCAACATTGAGAGGGGCAGGGGAGACTTCAACTTTCTCAACTGTAATATTGTGTCTCCTATTGTAGATCAGTTTGTTTGTAACAGAATCGCCCAAAATAGCACAAGTAGCGTTATCTAGACCCTTTAATTTGTATGTAACGCAATCTCCTAACATTTCGTGACCTAGCCTCTTTAAGACCAGTTTGTATGTAACACAATCTAATAGTGTGACCTCTTTACTATTTCAGGAGCATGTGTTGGATGAAGTCGATGATCAAATTCAAGAGTTGTCGTTACGTATGGATAATCTGATGGGTTCAGACGTGTTTGATGACCGCTGCTACTCAGAAGACATGCTGTCATTCGCCGACAGCGAAGACGATGTGGAATACCTATACCAAGCAGAACAACCTTCTCCTGTTAGCGGGAGTGGATACGACAGTGACCACAGTAACATGTCCGCGGCAAAGTGGCAATTCTCTAGCTCTAGTTCCAACGATATGTCTGACTACTATGGCAAACATCAGTCGCCTGGCCCTGAGCACCAAGCTAGTGCCAGGCCTGTGAAGTTTACTTTGGGCGGGTGCGAATTGCATGGACTGGGACTAGCTAGTTCCAGTTCAGGTGACGTAGCTGTTCATCCCAGTGAGAAAATGAAATTTAAGGATAACAGTGATCGTTCATGTTCGAGCTGCTACGAGATGGGCAGGAGCAATGCTTGTTTTACAGATCACGTAGGGGAAGGTTTATTAACACGCAGTACTGGGAACCAGCGACCATTGCTTTGCGTGACGATGTCCTGCGTGACACGCGCTTGCGTGACGCTGCCTTGCGTGATGGCGAGTTGCGTGGTGGTGTCTTGCGTGACGGTGTCTGGTACGTTGGCGACTTGCGTGGTGTCGTGCATGACAGTTCTTGCGTGACGATGACTTACCTGGAAAAACAGGCGTTGCCAGTTCAATTTCATCGGATGACTCTTTGTTATGCGCCCTATACCTGATAAGGAACCCATCAAACCAAAGGCTATGTACGGTGGCCTGTCACGCACCCATGGGCGTCGGGGCGTGGAGACATTAGCACCTGATTCAGCTGATAGTACTACTACAGATGCAGCAACTAACAGCTCGCCTGATCAAGAAGTGGGTAAGAAGACCAAGAAATCCCATATCCGCAGGACCAAAGGACTCTTTCGAAGCTCTGCCGTGTATCCTGGGCACGAGGGCTTCGTTTTTGGACCAATTCCTCCTCGTCCACATCGGGTCGCTCATCGGAAAGACTCTGGGCTTAACACAGCTGGTGAATCAAGTGTGCAAGCTGCCTGGGGACTAGCTCCATCAGCTTCAGAACGAGGTTTTCTTAGCAGCCCAGACCCCCACGTTATTAACACACCTGCTTGTAGCCAATTGCCGTCAGCTTCGGAACAAGGTCTTGTTAGGAGCCCAGACCTCCACGTTCCGGGAGATTCTGCGTTTAACTCGCCTGCCTGGGGCCTGGCTCCGCTTACAAGCCCAGACCCCCTCGTTCCAGTTACGCCTTTGAAAGGAATCCTGGGTGATATCAGTATGAATAAAAGACTTGGTACTGAAATACCAAATGACGACTCGCCGGCAAGTTCCACATCCGGTGATAAATACTAGGTTCGGTATTGTGTACCTATAATAGCCCCTTAATTCTGTACCTGTAATAGCCCCGTAATTTTTGTACCTCTAATGCCCCCTTACTATGTACCGTAATGGATCCTAAATTGTATTGTATATATGCAGTGCGTTCAAGATTCTCAGCACAAAACGGTCCTTTTAACTTCGACCGACTTCTTTGGGTTTATAGCCAATCTAGTAACAATATATTTTTGTATATTAGACGTGTTCATATTACAGTTATAAATGAAATTCCTGGTTTAAAAAATATATATATTTTAAATTCCCTTTTTACACAACTGAACTTTTTACTCATCAAGAGAGTGTACTGACTCCTTTCTATTTGAACCATTTCGGCTCAAATTATTATTTCTCCTTGACGGTTGCCTTACATTTATTCGCATATTGGCTGAGAGAATTTGTGATACAACCAAGACAAATCCCCGAATGTCTGCTTTACAATGTGTTGATATTGCAAAGAGACGTAGAGCGGTTTTCAATTGAGTGCCGTATAGGTAATTACAATGGCCAATCACATCAACCGTAAACAACAATGAACCAATGAGAACTCGACACAGATACACGTAACCCACGCCAAGCGCGGGAAAACGCGGGTGACCGCGTCGCGATTGGTTTTGGATTTGGCATCTGATGGTTGAGTAGGTAGAAAAAGCGCGGGAAAACACGTGTGACCAAGTCTCGATTGGTTTTGGTTTTGCAACTGATTAGGTAGCGCGAGTTTTTTTAAGCCAATCACAGAGCGTAGCAAATCAACTTTCGACACTCAGTTGAAAACCGCCCTACGCTGTTTTATTACTCTTTGAAATTAGAGAGTTCTGGTAACGGAGTTTGTCCTCAGGACAGAATATTTGATTATTCTTATATATTTTTTACCCATCAATTGTTAATATTGACTTTCCCTGAAGAGTATTATATTTTGTATCAAATTATTTTATATGAAAAGAAAATATGTTTGCATACAACAAAATATAAGCAAAATGTAGACGCTGTTTATTTATCAAAATACACGCAATACAGCTATACATTGCAATACTAGAAATAAATGAAAAGGTATCAAGCTTAAAAATGTATACTCATAAATTCAGCAATAATGAATTAAATGCTGATGATCAATCCTACTTTGTTATACTCAATTTTATTTTCTACAGTTATTTGCTCAAAGTTGTTATAAATGCAAGAACTGACCAAAACTTGTAAGAGCTATATTCTAACTAAATTACACGTTGCAACAGGAAATTCAAAGGAATTTTCGAGTTTGTCCTTGTTGTAATCCATTTCCATCCTCGCCATCGTTGGTCATCCTCTCTTCCTAATGAATTCCTGCCTTTGTCGAGTTCTATTCTACAATGTTGGGTTTCCGTCTATATCCATCTTGATTAAAGCATTTTGCCTATTTATCTATCTATACTACAGTCGGGGAAACAAGTGCCCTTTTTGACAAATCTTCGTTGAAGCAGTCGAAGAGTTTCCAAATCTTATTATCCAATCAAGAAACAGCGCGAGCACTCACGAGTACTCCAAAAAATTTCACAGCAACATAGCGCAAATTAGCATACGTCATGTTGCTTATATAGCAACTTCGGAACGAAAATTGCGGACTCAGTCCTGTCTCGGAGACGGGATTTTTTCCATCAACTAGTACTTGTTTTCCCGACTGCCTAATGCATTTTATTTTTTGCGTAGCAGTCACTGGAGCAATGTAGAGCGCGCGTCTCGTCCTTCACACGCGCCCCTCTAACTCGCACTCTGTAGTCCACCAGCGCCTGCTATGCAGACTACAGATACCGCTAATCTAATTACTTGCCCAGATCATTGAGTGGTTTTCAATTGAGCGTCGTAAAACCAAAACTAAAGCAATTGCAATGGCCAATCACAACAAACGTAAACAACACATTGAACCATTGAAAATTCGAAGCAAATACGCGTAACCGGCGCCAAGCGCGGGAAAACGCGTGTGACCAAGTTTTGGTTTTGCATCTGATTGGTTGAGTAGGTGGCGCGAGTTTTTTTTAAACTTAGTAACAGCAAAGCAATTACGAATTACTTTCGACACTCAATTGAAAACAGCTCAAATCACAATCCTACTTCACATGAACTAACAACAAGGTGATAGAAGCGACAATCAAAGCCATGTCTGCCAGCATGCTTGAGCTTTTGGATACATGTGGAAACCCGTTGTCTGCTATGAGCTTTTTGAAGAAACCGACCGACTTCTTTGGAACACGGGCCAGCTTAGGGTCGTTGTCGAAGTCGACAAAATGGAGCCCGAAGGGGGTGGTGTAGGCAGATCCCCACTCAAAGTTATCCATCAATGTCCATGCCATGTAGCCTTTCACGTTCACACCATCATCAATGATCGCTTTCAACATCGCGTTGGTGTATCTGCAGTAAATCAAAGTGTTAGTATAGGTAATCACATGGGGTCGAGTAAAATTAAGGATTAATATCACGCTTGTTTTCAGAAATTGCCCGCGTAGCGACGAGGGTCATTTGCAAATTCTGAAAACACAATTGATATTAATTCTTAATTTTACGATTGATCTTCCGTTCGAAAATCTTCGGAGGAGCTCGGGTAATTTTCTGAAATCTTCGGCAATCTTCGGAAGGGTTCGAACCATCTTCAGAAATCGTCGGAAGTCTTCAGGTTCACTTAGCACTCGTCGAAAGTCCTCAGGAGATATTCGGGAATCTTCGGAGTAATTTTTCCCCGGGCAAACCAATATGTCCTCTGTCCTAACCAATCAGAATTCAGTAATTTTTCCCTCTCTGTAGAGCGGTTTACAGTCAGTGAGTGTCGGAGTGTTGTAAACCAAAACAAGAGCCAATCACAGCAAACTGCACAACACAACAAACCAATGAAAACTCGAAGCAAATACCCGTAACCGGCGCCAAGCGCGGGAAAACGCGTGCGACCAAGTTGCAATTGGTTTTGGTTTTGTATCTGATTGGTTGAGTGGGTGGCGCGAGATTTTTAAATTAATCACATAGCGTAGTTAAGCAAAAGCAAATTAATTCCGGATTACTTTCGAGACACAATTGAAATGAAATGTACATTATGCAAGCTGGAATTTATGTTATTTATGTTGCTCTGACGTCATTAGCTCTTACGTCACCAGAAAATTTTGAAAAAAAAATTACCACTAATCCAGGGATTAAGAGTTAACCAAGATTTTCATTTCTGAAATGAATGAATGATCATCGTCGTTTCAAGGCGTTTTTTGCTGTTAAAAAAATAAAGCTATGTTGGACACTCTTCTTTGCAGTCCGGAAGTTTACAACATTCTGAACGTCTGGGAAAGCCGAGCTGGCAATCAAAGGTCTCCTTCCTGTTTTGTCTCATTATCGTTTTAATACACCACGTGGGTGTGGTTGCGTGACGAACGAGATCAAACTCATTTGAAAATAACGATGTAAACTTGACTCAGTTTATACAGTATGACTGCTGTAACCCGAGCCATTTAGAAAATGAAAATCAATCACATATTGCAGAGCAGAATTATGATACGGAAAAAGATTTCATCAGCTCATTCCAAGCTATGCTCATCAATTTTTTTACTAGCAAAGAAAGTCTAACTTCTTTCTATAATTGTGCCATTTTTACCTCGATTTTAAAGGGAGGGTATCATGGCTCGACGCATGTCCATAAATCAAAATACTTTGTTCACCTGTGCACGCTTTATGGCAATTGCATTGTTTATGAACCAATCGGATGCGAAATTTGCTTGTGAAAATTTCACGATTAAGGAATTTTACAGCTATTTGCATAATTGTCGCATGCAAATACTCTAAAATCATCAACTGTGGAATCAATCCTACGGTCAACACTAAATTCCACGGTCGACTGCGTCGGTGTAATCCACTGAAATCTCCTGTGAATTTTGGTCATCCGTCGTTCTGCTACGACTAATTATAATATGTGATTACTGAAGTACATGTGAGTGGGATTTTAAAGCGATAACATTGATAAGAAAGCGAAAAGTATATTTTGATTTATGGACATGCGCCGAACCGTGAAACCCTCCCTTTAATGTAAATACATAATTTTTAGCTATTTTTAACCTAATATTTAGCCATTCTTATATATGCTGCAAAGTGGTTTGGTTTTCTTTGTCTATATGGCCCCTTTACGTCATCCTAGTTGCACTGTAAATCTGTCATGTCATTATGTGCTACGTAGCGGGACGAAGATTTTAAAAAAATATGTAAATCTGTAAGTATATGTGTTCTTACCCCTTGTAATAGTCCACTCTGAAAACGTCATCCAACCGGTTTGGACCGGTTTTATTCACTTCTCCTGGCGCTGCCACTCCATTCTCCGTCACAATAATCATTGGATCATTGTAATTGTCCTTGACGTATTTCAACAGCTTACGGAATCCAAATGGGGCCACGTGACCGTTGACCCAGTTCGGCCAGGCAGGATCCCCGCTCTTGCTAAACGCCTCGTCAGCAGTTAACGATTGGTCGTCGCCTGAGGGTTTGTTGGCCACTTTGTCTGTGGAATAGTGATTCAGGCCAAAGTAGTCAGAGCTTCCTTTCACCATTTTTTTCTCCTCCTCTGTGAAGCTGGGCAGGCGGCTTGCAATCCCAGCAGCCTCGCTGCGATTTCCCACAACGTTTTTAACGACATCCGGGTAATCGCCGTTTACAAATATGGGATGAGCGAAGATGCCAAGGTGAAACTGCATGTACCGGTCAGCGGCGGCCTTGTCCAGGGCAGAGTCAGTTAAGGGCACGCCCCAGCCCGAGCTCAAAGCTAGTGATATTTTCCCGCCTTGCTGTGCCTTGTAGTCCTTCTTATAGGTCTGATACGCCTTCGCGTGGCCAAGTATTTGGTTGTGAGCTGTACGATACCGGAGAATCGAAAGCTTGGTTTTATTCCTGATGTATCCGTACATGTAATAAGGATGGCGTAACATAGTGATCGCGGGCTCGTTCAGCGTGATCCAGTACTTCACTTTGTTGCCGAATGTTTTGAAACAGAATCGGGCGTAGTCGTGAAAGTAGCCGATCATACTTCGATTGGTCCAGCCACCGAACGCTCGGAAGGCCTCGGGAAGATCCCAATGATACAATGTCACTAATGGCTCGATGTCATTCTTCTCCAGCTCGTCGATGAGATTGTTGTAGTAGTCAACGCCGGGCTGGTTCACATGATCCGCTGTTCCGTTAGGAAGAACACGGGTCCATGCGATAGAAAATCGATATGCCTTGGCTCCGTAATTCTTCAAAATCTTCACGTCTTCTTTGTACTTGTGGTAGCTGTCGCAGGCCACATCTCCCGTCTTGTATTGAAAATTTGCGGTACGGTGTGCGTCAAAACATCATAAATGCTGGGTCCCTTGCCATCTTCGTTCCACGCTCCTTCCACTTGATAAGCTGCTGTGGCAGCGCCCCACAAGAAGTCGTCGGGAAATTTACCGTATTTGAAATCGCCTTCGGACGCTTGAGATGCGCCAAAGGCAAAACACAACAATGCAAAGCGAAAAATACGCAACATGATACTGAAAACTCAAACCTGCACGTAACGAGGTAAAATTACAACTCCTTACGTTTAGCGAAGGGATAGATCAACTGCAGTGATTGAGTATGATACCAGAATAAACTATCTTTCACGCCCCAACAACACAACGGTACACTTGCATTGTCATGTAAATTGTTTGTTTGACGAAACGAGTAAAATTATCAGTTACGGTGAAGAGGCACTCCACTGAGAAGCAAAGAAAAATATATTTACATATTAAACAATTAAATTGCGGATTACGCTATGAAAATATGTCAAGAAAACTACCGACACACACACAGGTTCTTTGTAGTTGTGTGAGGGTCAATTTAAAACGTCGTCTAATATTAGAACAAAAAACAGTTTTGTGTATTTATTAGTGCCCTAGGTTACGTGACGTAAGCATGCATGCCAAGCAGAAGTTCTGGTTATATGCACTCAGTTCCGGATGTACGATAATTCATTGTGTGTTCTTCACGCAATGCTTTTGCCTCACTTGAGGGTCTCCAATAGGTTTGGCGGGATGCGGGATTTGGCATATTTTTGTGGCGATATTCGGGATGCGAGCTAAAAACAGGATCGGGAAGCGGAAATTTCAATTACGAGCGGAAGCGGGATTTCGTGTTTTTAAGGGGTCGGGATGCGAGAATCGCAAGGGGAAAAGTAGCGGTATACGGGATTTCAATTTTTACATGACTGCACGAATTGACCAAGCGCACAAGGCAGACTGGTACAAATGGATCCTTTGTGTATAGCTGTGTCGGGTTTCAATTAATGAATAGCAAAGGGGGTGTAGCTTGTTTTAAATTTATCAACGAACTAATCAAAACCTAGAATACAAGATAAAGAAAGCAATGCGATCACTAAAACGAGTATAACTTCGAGGAACTTACTCAGAGATCAGTGTAGATCGAGATGATAACGGAGTGCGAGCTCAAGCAAACAAACTAATGTACTTCAGTGTTAACTCAGACGAGACTGCCTTACTAAAAATAGATGGGTTTTGTACAATAGATTTGGAACGCTTTCAAATTGCGGTCTGTTAATTTCTCTCAAACAAAACAATTGTTTCTGAATATTATCGCAGAAGCCAAGATCATCAGACTTAATTGAACTGTCTGCCACATCAACAATGAGTTCTCAAATTTACAAAATGTTGCACGCGATTTTGCCCTACCGAAATAAAAAGATAGATGTACATCCACCAACATTTTCCACGATCAAACTTTGTTGAAGTTTCTATAACAGGAACAAAAGGAGAAACTACTCTTGAAAGAGATGTTATTACGAGGGCAACTGCACGTAAACAATCTTCTGGGCTTCTAGAAACTTCCAGCTGTTAAATGGCTTGTTCAAGGGTTCAGCGATTTTCAAAGAAATATTCGTTGCGGGTCAGAAAATATTAAAGAGGTTTCGGAGCCAGTCCACATAGGGATCAAGCAATTATGGAAATGGTCAGAAACAGCCTTGCCTCAAAAACTATTTCTGGTGAAATGTATTCACGAACAAGCAATTTGTTAGCAATTTAAGTTAGCAAATGCTAATATTTGTGGGTATTATATAAAAACCAACGGAAACTCGATTGAAATTTGTTTGTCAGTCAAGATAAAACGCAAGTATAGAAAATATTTGAAGGACAATAAACAAAATATTAAACCTCTTTTTGGCTTCAAAATATATTCACCGATAATTGCCCTTAGACATTATCTGTTCCTTGAAGCTCACAGTTTTCGCAATGGAAGATTTAAAATATTATCACAGACTTCTGTCTATTCCACCATACGTGCGGTTTCGGTATTCTGGCAATTTTTGACACGGTATTGCGGGTTTTCGAGCGTATTTGTATGGACGGGGAAAACGCTACGAAAACGATGGTGTGGATGAGAAGCTTTTGATGCGTTTTCGATGAAAACAGAGCGTTTCGAAAACTGAGCGTTATGAAAACGGGTACGTGTGGACGGGGCCAAAGTCAACCTCGTCCCCAGAGCCCACGATTCTTTTGGATGCTTCTAAAGGATCGCGGGCTCGCGGGACGAGATTGGGCCTAAGTCTTTTATGTGATGTTTATTTTAATAATAACACAGAAACTTGTTTAAAATTTTGGGCGGGATCGGGATTTCGACGAAAAGAAGGGCGGGATGGCGGGATTAAGGAGAAAAAATAGGCGGGATCTGGGAATCCTATTGTGGACCCTCTGTAGACGAAGCGACTGACATTCGTTAAGTTTGTTTTCTTTGCGGTTTGCGTTGTGATTGACATGTCATTACTTTGGTAAACAGGAAAACAAGGATATACATATTTTTGTGTAACTGATTTATTTTATTCTACCTAAGGCTCTGCAAACAAGCCGCCAGCTACTGGTTACCAGTTTCCACTCTCTCTAAATGTTTAGTGTCAGCCTAGTGTCAGTGGTCTCTTATCAGAAGTTCTTTCAACTCGTAATGACAGGCATGATCAATGACGCATTGTCACATCGAGGCTGGCTCTGCTTGTCTAAATAGATATGACAGATAGCCAATACAATTTCGCGAGTATTAATTTTCGCGATTTTACGTAAAAAATGGCCCAAGGGTATTAAATTTCGAGAAAAAGGCACAGATTTTAATAACCATTTAACGTTCAATTGAGAAAACATCAATACTTAGAACAAAACCAGTAACAAAACACTTGATAAGTACGTTATCAGCGTTGGTTATAGTCGTCAATTCACACGAACAATGCTCAGTTCATGACTGCTTGCTTGTTTTAAGGTAAACTGTTCCAAAAGGTATTTAACAAAGGACCTCCTTGTGAATATCAGTGTTTTCAATTTTCGCGGCACCTTTTATTTGCGTACATTTAATTTCTCGAATTTTTTTCAATCGCGAAAATTAGTAAGAATAAGGTACAGTGGAACCTCGATATAGCGATGTGCCAAGGGAAATCGTAATAACGAATTCCCGATATAACGATTTTTCGGGAAAAGAGCCAAAAATATCGTTATATCGGGGTATTGTTAATAATTGATTTTTCATGTACTGTATAAATCCCTATCGTAACAAGATGTTGACAGACACGTCCTTATGCAATGAGAACTAAATTATAAAGGAAAAGTATTGCCCGGGAGTATGTCTTTTCAAGTGTTAAGCCTCCTTTTTCATCGCGCGATGATTGATTTAATATAAAAATTACAATTTCCTCGGTTGTGATTGGTTGAAAAAATCTCCTATTTTCCACTAATTTGCTTTGCCAAGTTGTTATCGGACAGTTTGTTATCGGACAGTTTAATAAGCCAATCACATTTAAAGTTCTAGTTTAAATCACCAATCACAGCCTTGGTTAAAATAACCATAGCAAGAGTATGAACACTCTCTCTGCAAAATGGATAATTTTTTCCCCTTCCCCTTGTCCCTTGAACAATGACAGTAATGGAGAAGGCAATGATGATTTTGTTTACTGCGTGTTCAACACGAACAACGTCAACCGAAGACCTGAAAAGCCAAGGAAGCGAAGAATCATTGACTCTGACTCAGATTAGTTTACAGACTTTACAGCTTCGAGTCAGCTTGTAAAAATATTGTATTTTGAAAGAAAAACTGCCTCGCTGAGCGTTCGTTCAACGAAATTTTAGCCTATTCATAGGCTACGAAATTTTGATAAGTTGTTCTGCGCAGTTCTCGCATGGTTGCGTATTTGATTGACACAAAGATTTATTTTTGCGAGTTACTTAGCAACCGACAATCTCGCTATTTATAGAGCAAAAAAGAAAAAAAGAAAAACTTGACCCGTTGACATAAATCTTGTTTTGTGGGTGTGGCTCAAATTCATTTTCACCCCTAAGAGGTACCAATATTCTAAGACAAAACTAGTCCCTGTTATATATTTTTCCAAGGTACCGTTATAACTCTAACGGCAGTCATTTTAGATTTTAACACCCTAAGCGGTACCAAACCACGAATTTTAACCCTAAAAGGTACTGCGATCACCCCGTCACTTTTATATGGGAGTCCCCCCCCGGTACATAGCTCCTATACGTTTGTGCATTATCATTTTAAAAAGTATTAATTGTGCAACAAAATAAAATATAAATATTGTAAACTGAGGTCAAAGTTCATCATGATCTGTATCTGTAGATTCATTCTCTGTGTTAAAGTAATCATCCTCCTCCTCATCGTCAGTGTACTCGTCATCATCATTAATGCACAAGCCTGCAACAAGAAAATAATATTACATGTCTGTGTGTTAAGGGGGTGACTGCATACAGCTCACATCAAGCCGGGGGGGGGGGGGGGAGGGGGGGAGGGGGAGTGGTATTTCCACAGCAATTTGAGTTCTCCCAAACTTTCACGAGTGTTATCATAACTCTATGGAAACACTAGACTGCAAAACAGTCGTTTTTCTCTAAACTGCTGGTCGCAAGGCGCGAAGCGCCAAAAGCGTGGATCCTCGCCTCGTGTGTGAAGCACGCGAGCCTCACACGCAGGGCGTGTGAGGCGAGAATTAAGCATCTCTCCCCAGTCCCACTCTCCGTTTTCACACTCGTTCCAGACCTTTCGTTCAAAGACCGCGCACATTCGTTTGACAGACCAACGTAAAAAAATAGGACTGTTTTGCAGTCTATGGAAACACAGGGAAAACGTTTTCTATTCTTTTTATGAAATAAAAGCATGAAGCAATTTTCTATGTTTTCATAGAGTTATGGTGAATGGTTTTGAGCCAATTATTTCATACCATTTCATAAATGAATATAACTGTGATGTAATTTCTTACCAGTAGTTGTGCGGCACATATATGTTTTTGGATCTTTGCGTTCCTTCTTAAAGGTTGCTATAATATCATCATCATAATCTTCTATTATACTCTCACACTAGAAAACAATAACAAAGAACCATGAGTACCTACAAAATTAATGATGGCCAGCAGGATCGAATACCGAGGGTACAATTATGCAACAAAACAAAACTCAAATTTTTGCACTAAAGTCATAGTTGAAATAAATAGATGTCTAGATGTTAATCAGTCGGTGACACATTACAAGCTACTCTGAAAAAAGTTTCCTCGTTCTCCCAACAGGAGTCGAACCTATGACCTTCCACACACTGGTCGGATGCTCTACCACTGAGCTACGGGAGACTTGTGGAGGCTTAGGCCATATAACTTGGTTTGTTGATATCCTAGTTATATGGCCTAAGCTCCCAGGAGTCTCCTATACAGTAGCTCAATGGTAGAGCGTCCGACCGGTGAACGGTAGGTCATACATGTAGGTTCAACTCCTATTGGTAGAACTCAGAAATTCAGAAAGATTATTTCCTCAGTTTTGAACTTAGCACTCTTGGGAGTGAAAGGATTAATATTTTTTTTTATCATAAGACCCCTACGTACCACATGTTTGAGCTTCTGTGCTATATCACCACTGATAGCAACATTACTAAGAGTAACTGCCTCCCCTGATCGTGACGACGTTCTGATATAAGACTTCTTGCCAGTTTCAGGATCAGTTGATTCAGCATAAGAGTTCATTTTTTCACACATGTTATCAAGTTGCTCTATAAGATGAGTCTCTGATCTTGCATATTGAATCTGAGGAAAATTAGACACAAAAACTTTGTTAGTTTTAATTTTTCCCCCTCTAAATTCGAGGTGCAGCTTATCTGTGAGTGCGGCTTATCCGCCGGTGTTTACAGTAGTCTATTCAAAGGCCTGTGGCCCATCCAGCTAGAGCTCATGATCAACCCTTTTTCAAAAGCATGTTTTAGTGACTAGGAGTATTAACTGCTCCCCATGGATGGTATTAGCAACCTTTAGATTGGAGTACGAGTACGACTTTTCAAACCTAGTGTGCAGGGTAATACATTAACTCATCCCTGAACTCATCTAACACTAATCTCATTCCTAGAGCCTCCTTCTCTACTGGTCAGCAACAGGGAGGAGCGAGGGCTCTGGGAACGTGACTGATTTGAAATTCAAAAGTCGTACTCATAGTCAATCTCGTACTCATATTCCGATCTAAAGGTCGCTATTATTATGCTACTCCACCAAGACAAGTTACCGGTAAATCGGTAACCCCTGCTAGCAAATTACCAGTACCTAGTATTTAAAAACTGTAGAAGAGCATGGCAGGGGATATTGAGTTGTGTTCTTGGGCAAGACACATGTTCTACTGTTACCTTCTTGGTATTTTGATTTCCTCTAGGATCCACTCTAAAGCTCTCAACCTATAAGTGAGATGAAAGTAATTAAATCTATCCCAGATTGCATGATTGCTGATATGACATGGAAATCATGCACTTGTCTCATACGCTTGCAGTGTCATCACATGTCTCCACATAGCAGGGGGTCCCCTCCTCGGGGAAGCCGATGACAAGTGCATAACTCATGGGGTTGAAATATATCAATCCACCTCGTTGAAATGTATGAACACACCTCTAAAGTCTTTCTTGGATCAACTTGAGAAATTTCCCATTGAAGTTCATCAGCAATAACATGACACACTGTTAGGGAGTAAAATTTAGCATCAGTAGTTGAATTGCTGCCAGGCACGAAGAGGATGAGCGAGTGAGTGAGTTGCAACTACGCCTTTCAATAGTTCAATAGTTCAAAACCCAACTAACAATGGGTTAGCTGGGGTTTTCACTGCTGTCAATCACAATAAATTATTACGGCGACAACCAACAGGCCCTGACAAAAAGAAACAAACAAAGTGAATCATAGCTTGCCTAGCAGTCGGTTCCTTTCCGAGAGCGTGGAGGCGCGCGAAAGCGTGAAGGCGAAAAGAGCGAAAAAAGCGGGATGGGGGAGGGGTGAGGCAGGAAAGGAAACTGCCTGGCTCACCCCTCCCCCATCCCGCTTTTTTTCGCTCTTTTCGCCTTCGCACTTTCGCGCACCTCCACGCTCTCGGAAAGGAAACGACTGCTATGCAGGCTAAGTGAATCAAAATCTAGACTACCAATCACAACCCACGAACATGACCTTTTCAACCCATAGAAGTGAACGTCTGTTTCCTGAGAGGTCCGCCAAGATGATTGACAGCAGCCAAAAATGCAACCGTTGATTGAGCAGAGTGCGCATGTTATTGAAAGGTGCAGTAATAATTAACAAATAATATTATTGATCTCTAATAGTATGATTCACTCAACATCAACATTTTCATTTCACAACTTACCACCACAGTACAGTTCTTTATCCTTAGCACCCCATGTTTCACTTAGAAGAGTTGTTACAATAAACAACACTAGGCAAAATTCTGCTACAGAGTCCATACCAAAACTACTGAAAACTAGCTAGAAAAAATAAATATCAATTATGTCAATGGTATCAAAATGCCAAAGGTAAACCTAACCATGATAGTTATAAAAAAGCACTGAATAATAAGACTTAGGTAAGCATTATTTCTACTTGAACTACTATTTAAACAGCTTAAAATTTAAGCTAATTCTTTATATAAAGACATAGCGATATTGCAAATTGAATTTGATAAAAACTCAACAAAAAAACCCTCTGATTTCTTAACAAATTACCCGTCTAAGAGCGTGGAAAAACACTGAAACTAGTTTACAAACCGAAAAAATTGTAGTTCCAAAGTCGATTTCAACTTTAAAAAGATTCTAAATTTTCACTTTTTCTACTTATGGGTATAACCGCTGACCAAATAGTTGATGGATCGCATTGCATCTGACATCGGATTGCATTGTGGGATATTATTTCTGCTCGTACCGGCGACAAAATATTTTGTTTCATGGAAATCAAAATGTAGCTTCAAATTGCCTCGTTTTTATTTGGAATTGATAGTGTTACACGTCAAAGAAAGCTCCTCTTTGTAGTTTACTATGGCACCACCAAAATCAAGGAAGATCGTCGTTATGGGGTTCCGTTCAGTTGGTAATTTATGAACCATGCTTGCTTTGAAGAGAGAACTTGCTGAAGTGGAAACTTCTGCTCAAAGTTCATAAGCTTGCTATAGATTCATGGACTTATTCATTTGCAGGAAAGTCTTCAATCACAATCCAGTTCGTGGAAGGACAGTTTGTGGATTCGTACGATCCTACAATTGAGAATAGTGAGTGTGTTTCGTTCCGTGCGTTGGCCATTTCTGGCAATTGAAACCTGGTAGCTGTTTTAAAAACTTCATGAACCTTCCAGCAAGATATAACAAGCTTTATAAACGAAGGCTGGAGTAAATTATAGAGTTTTAATTGTCCCCTTTTTATTTTTTAAGCGTTTACGACAAAGCTGAAGCACAACAGTCAAGAATACGTTGTGGAGGTTGTAGATACTGCAGGCCAGGTATAAATCTTTGTTGTATGTACACTTGATTGACTTGTTATTTGTACTTGTGTACCATGCAGGTCATATTGTTTATCTAATGGGCTGCCCTTTTAGGTGCAGTTATTCTGAAAATACGGAGATTAAATATCATTCAAAATGGAGTCTTTTTTATTCATATTTGCAATTCAACAATTTTAAAACGCTGATGTGAAATTTATAACTTTCTGTTTTGCGGCGCATGGCATGAATATGTTAATTTGCTATAAGTTATATAAGGACTTAACCTTTCGCGATTTCCTTTTTAAGTGAAGATCAATTCGAAAACTATTCTCTTGGGGTCACGCAGAAGCACTTTAACATCAGTAAAATAATGTTATTGCTGTTTAAGAAAGCTCTTTGATTTAATTTCGAAAGTATGGCATACATTAGCCCCACAAGAGATCGAGTTCCCCGGAAGAAAACAATAACATGCGACCGCAAAGCACACTGGTTGAGAAGGGCCCTTTAAAGGATGACCCGACCAGCACTCGAACCCGGACCACTTGATCCGGAGTCCAACACACTAATCATTAGGTCGCGGCGATCGTTGCGACTGTGATCGTTGCGATCGTTGTGATCATATGGAAACCACTCTTGCGATTGTTGCGATCCTTGCACAATGATCGCATCGATCGCAAGAGTGGTTTCCATATGATTGCAACGATCGCAGTCGCAACGATGGCTGCGATCGTTGCGATTACATGGAAACCAGGCTTTACAGAAAAGAAAAAGTCCCATGAAAAGACCCAATTTCATGGCTGTCTTTTTCAATATTCAATTAACCAATGTAAAAAATATTAAATGGTTATCTTTATGACATCCCACATAAGAATTTCAAAGACAAAAAATATGGATTTTTTACTTGTAATTAATTAAATTGTGCAAACTTGGGTCGTCTAACTGCTTTTTGTGACCAGAACAAGGCCAGAATCCTGCAAAAAGTAGTTTTTAACTTCAGGCTGCCATTTTCGCGGCGCCCGAAAATGGCCGCCGTAAGAATATTGGCGTGCAAAGCACACTGGTTGAGAGGGACCCTTTAAAGTGACACAAACTTTTGTCCAAAAATTAACGCTCATAACTATGTATCTATTAACTTCTAAGGGTGCCCCCATAATGGAGGTTCCACTGTAGTTCAATAATTTCTATTTATAAGTACTCTAAGTATTATATAACATCTTCTCTTATATCTTCAGGATGAATATTCAATATTCCCTCAGTCTTACTCAGTTGGAATTCATGGATATGTACTTGTATATGCAGTAACATCGGCAAAAAGGTATTCTTTAAGGAAGTCAAAGTAATGTAATAAATAAATACAGAATGACTGGGTGTTTTGCAAAGTGAATTCTGAATTTATTAGTTATCAAATGCCTATAGATGTATAGAGCCATGGTTTTCAGTTACCTTGGTGGTACAACCCATTTCTGCCAACGAAACTCAAAGCAAAATGTTTCTGCGGTAAATCAGAAATTTCTTTCATTTTAAGTTCAAGAATTGTTAATCAGTTTGATAATAATTATAGATTTTATTTTTAGCACTGAATATTGTAGCAAGCTAATAATTTATTTTATTATACATTCAACTCACTATCTCTTTTCTGATTGGCCGAAAGCGTACAGTGAATTTTCGAATCAGCGCCTTTGATAGCATCTACGTCATCTACCTACAGATTATACAATAATCATGTCAAGTGCACTCAAGGTCACGGGTAATCATGTCAAGTTCGCGAGAGGATCACAGGTAATCACGGGTAATCATGTCAAGTTCGCGCGCTTTGCGTTGCTTGCCGCTTATAAGTAGACAACATCGTTGGCAAAAGCATTATTTTTTTCGTTGAATGTATAATAAAACAATAATTTATTATTAGATTCGGTTTTGTGATATCCAGAATAATCAAGGTCTCGGTAAGAGTTATCTTATCCTTCGGCTTCGGCTGATAACTCTTACCTCGACTTGATTATTCTGGATATCACAAAAACCTCATCCAATAATTCTTAATATTTATTAATAATTTTGTGAAGACCTTTTTTTTTTCTCAGTGTATACATACTGGTAATTTGAATTTGATCAAGAACTGATATCTTACACTCTTTCCCTTTTTCTAGTTTTGAGGTTGTAAAGGTTATTCATGAAAAGTTACTGGATATGTCAGGTCAAAATTAGTAAGTATTGTTTTAATGGAAGACATTACGGTCAACTCTCACCTTGCGGACACCCCGTTATTACGGACACCCGCTATTACGGACAAAATCCAGCCCTCCACTCGGTGAAAGCTATTAAAAAATAGAGGTTTGACTGAGCAGACTGAGCAGACTCTTGCTATTACGGACTCCAAACTACATCCCGAGTGTGGCCGCTATAACGAGAGTTGACTGTAGTTACATGTAGCGAGGTGGACTCCAGATTGAGTGGTCCAGGTTAGAGCCCTGGCCGGCTTCATTGCATTCTGTTATTGGGCAAGACACTTCACTCTCATACATAGTGCCTCTCTCCACCCACGAGTACATGGGTACTAGCCAAATGCAAGGGCAATTTGACAAAAATGCTGGCAGGTAACCTACCTTGGACTAACATCCCACCCAAGAGAGTAGCGATTCTCCTAGCCACTTCATACAACAGAAACTGGAGTCAAGTGCCAGCCTGTTGTGCCACTAGGCTCTAAAAATACTTCACTATACACCCAATGGTCTAATGGTTAGTGCGCTGGATTATTAATTGAGAGGTCCGGTTTTGACCCTGGTCAGGGTCATTGTGTTGTGGCCAAGACACATCATTAAATATTATTACTTTGATTCACAGTGCCTCTCTTGACACAGCCGTATAAATGTTGATTTTTAAGGGGATTTATTTCTTTTTTGTTCTAGTGTTCCAATGGTCCTTGTGGGTAACAAGACAGATTTGCATATGGAGAGGTAAACATTGTAATAAATAGAGGTTATTCAGCGGAAAGTTGTGTAATACGGCTGGGTATTTTTACGAGTCAGTTTTTTATTTTTTCGAGCCTTTAGGCGAGAAAAAATAAACACTGACGAGTAAAAATGCCCAGCCGTATTACACAACTTTCCGCTGAATAAATTGTTTATTATACGACATAATATATTTCCAAAAATATAGGCTTTCAACAGTGTTTTCCGTAGCGCGTGGTCAGGGGGACTAAGACCCGTTGAATACGGTCTCATATTTGCTCTCGTCTTTGTGCGTATTCGCACTTTAAAATGCTATGTCGTATAATAAACATACAATATTTCCCAGTGGAAAACACCTGTTGTATAAAGTGAATTTGAGGATCAATGAAAACAAAGGAGCTTATTTACTGTTTAAAGGAGCTACGTCACGGATGGTGCATCTTTTCAAGTTAGCCATTTACAATCTGTCTTAATCTTCTCCATCCTCAACCATCTTGTTCCTGCTTGGTTTATTATCACCTGTTTGGTGTTTGTCTACCTTAGTAAACAATTATTTCAAGACTTTCTTCAGTTTGAAGGTGCAGTGTTTTGCACTTCACAAAAATGACTTAAAACATTGTGACATAGGTCCTTTAAACTCAACCTTGTCTTGATCTGTATTACGTGCTGCTCCAGGAAGCACTCGACAAGGTCGTCTGATTTTGTTAAATCACTCATATGATTTCAAACCGAATTGGACTCCACTCATCCTATTACCATTATTATAAATTTTTACACATCATTGACATTCCCCCCCCCCCCCCCACAATATAACATCATGATGCCTTACATTAGGTCCCAATATTTAATTTATTGGGACTTTGTTTTAATGTTTAAATTATCCTGCATTGTAGGGTTGTGACATATAAAACTGGAAAATCCCTTGCTGATTCATGGAAAGCCGCATTCTTTGAATCCTCGGCTAAAGAAAATAGTGTAAGTTGAAGTTTCAAATAATTTCTCTTCTGTCACCTCTGCTTTTTATGGGAGTGACCGGGGTGGAAACCTGAGAGTAAACAGGAGGGGAAGTCTATGGGAGGCGGGAAGGGGGATTTCCAAGTGCACAGGAAACTGAACAGAAATTAGCAGCATTGCGTAATATTTTGCAAATAAGATCAGGGTGGATACTGGGAGTAAAAGGTACAAAAAACCAACTTGTCAGTCATAAGACTGTAAGTGTCACCTTTGTAGAGTAAGTTGTAATATAATTTTCATGATATCAGATGAAAACACTATTGATTCATTGCTGCTTTAGTTAACTAGTTTCCATTCTCTTTCCACAGAGTGTGCAAGAAATTTTCCAAACTCTCATTAGAGAAATAGAAAATCACGACCAAGATGGAAATGTAGACAAGAAGGAAGACTGTACCATATTATGACAACTGTACACAGCTGCTATCGGCAATGGAATACCAAAATCTATTTTGTGATATAAACTGTTTTTGTTTACAACACATACATCTTGTTCTTTGAGACCTGCTTGGAAATATTAACCCTTTCACTCCCCAGAGCATCAAAGCTCAAATTAAAAAAAGTCCTACATTTTATTTTCAAGATATGGAAAAACAAACGGTACCACATGAAAGCACTGCTCAGTAGTTTTCATTTGAATGGTCACACACTAAGGTTTCATCCACAGACTTTAAAGTTAGAAACACAGTCAATAAAATTTCTCTTCTTTATGCTTGATTCTGGGAGTAAAAGGGTTAATAATATTCTGTGGGTGAGATCGTTCCTTGGTCACAATTGCGGCAATGATTTGCATCAATCAATACTAACAATAAATATTGAATATTTTTTCGGTTTAAGGGGTGGGGATGGAAAAATTGAGTGGGGAATGTTGCTTGAAAATTTGGCTAAGGGTTTTTTTCTTGGGGGGGGGGGGGTGCTTGTGTTTCTTGGGGGGGAAGCTTGTGTTTACATCTTTTACAAACTGAATCTATCAGTTTCCTAAATTGCGATGTTAAAAACTATTTTGGTTGTTGTTAACTGTTTTCTTGGAGGCTGGGAAAAAATGTTGAAGATCAATTTTGTTTTGTAAAAATGTCATTGATTTTACCTTTGCGTTTTAGTTTGGACAGTTAGAGCAGGAATTATTCTCAATACTAAATTCCACCCGAAAATAAGGTTAAAAACCTGAAAAATGTCAAGAAGTGATCAATTTTCTTCATAAAAAATTCAAATTTTTATTGTTATTAAGTCCAGAAAACTACTAGTAATAAATTATTTTATTAGTAGTACTGGCTTGATGGATCTTGTAGTATGCATGTAACTCAAGCCTTATGAAAATATATTGAAGGATTTTAAAATGAAATTCCCCTTATACAGAAGACCAGATTATGACAGTTATTCCCATGATTGTGAGATCGTCTCAGATCTATTCAGCCTCAGTAAAAAAATATAATGGCCTCAGACATTTGTTGACAATCGTTCAGCTGGGTGGATGCTGTTTCTGATAAATTCTCCCCTCCCCCAGTTATAGACCCATTGAAGATTGCCTCTGATTGTTATGATGTCAGCTTTTCAGCACTAACCTGTTGAAAGGGATAGACTCCAAAACAGTCTATCTTTTAGACTCTAAAAAGTTATATCCTCATTCTCAGAGACCCAAGGGCAGTGTTAGTCAGGCAAAATGACTAAACCAGGCAAAATCTGTGCAACTGCAAGTGTGACTTCACCTTAACCAGACTAACTACCCCTGGCTTTCCAAGGATGAGTTACCCTGAGCTTGTGCAAATTTTGGAGTGTTTCGCAGTCTCATTAAATATGCCAATTCCTAGCCTTTGTGACATGGGTAGAAAGGGGAGGAAGGAGGGGAGTTTGGCACGCAGGCTAGCCAATTCATGGGAAGAGTTTTCAGAGGAAATTTACTTGATCATCAAAATCTGGACATTCAACCATCCATAACACCACATACCTTTACTTACAACTAGTTGATGTTTGTTTCTTGTTCGCCTTTTTCCATAGCTTGAGCAATATTTTATAAATAGCATTTCTTTAATTCAGGCATGTTTGATTTTACTTTTACTATTACAAACTAAAATAATTCTTATTCTTTCCAAATTATGTCACAATACTGTATTTAATCTCTGCCGCTTCTATTGGATTTTTGTATAAATAAAACATGGCTGTATTCCTAATACGATGTCTATGGCTTAATTTTTATCTGACTTGTGAAAGTGTTGACTCCTGTCAACACTAGCTCCATGTTGTAAAGCGGTCAGCGGTGTTCCACGCATAAGCATATTGTTATGTTGTTACGATCTTCTACCCAGAGTCAACGGTCTCCTCGGTCAGCGGTGGTCGTTGCCAGGTTAGACTCTGGGGAATGGAATTTTGAATACCAGAAATCTGGGATTCCGTTTGTTGTTTGTTACACAAAACAGCCAATCAAAAAATTCAAAAAAATTCCATTCCCCAGAGTCTAACCTGGCGACGACCACCGCTGACCGAGGAGACCGTTGACTCTGGGTACAAGATTGATTGTTGTAGGAAATGAAAGCATGGCAGAGTGTTGGCTGAGAACAAAAGGATGTCAAAATGAAGGTGTGTCATTTGAATTTCCATCAGGATTTTCCGTTTTTTGACATAAATGGTACGTGCCCCTTGATTCATGATAAAAATGCAGTTGCTGCAGCCAGGTATGTTATTGTGTACTTGCTGTCTCTAACTCTCCTGGATTATTATAGCTGAAGGGATGGAGGAGATTGTTAAAACAGTAGTTTTTACCTGACCCACCCCTCCCCCTAGCCTCGATTTCCAGCCATTTTGGGAGTCCAGTTGTCATCAAAGGTGGGGCGCCGTCAAAGTTGTCATCCTAATGTAATTTAAAAAAAACCCCAGGTGGATTAGAACTCTCGCTGCCATGATCAGATTGAAAGGCGAACACCTTTAATACACCATTAGGCCACGAGCACACTGTGTGATGTCATGTGCCAGTGTCCAACTCCATAAATAAATAAATAAATATCGGCAGAAAACTCTTCATGAAACTTGATCCCACTTGGTCTTTGGCAGACAAAATCATAAGGGCCTCAGGCCTACCTACTCGTACGAGTTGACTGGGCCCCTTCCTTCAATAATGAGATGCAATTTCACCAGTTGTACGACTCGTACGACTCGTACGAGTTGACTGGGTGCCTTCCTTATTAATGAGATGTAGTTTTAACCCATATTAAAAATGACACTTCATGTTATTTCCATGAAAAGCATCACATTCACCACTTGAACCAATCGTACAAATGGCACGACTCGTACGGGTTGAATATTACCTTTCACGACTTGAACAAGTGGTGAGTATTGGACATGCTTGAAAAAGATGTCAAATATTAATCAAAAACTTTGTTGAGTGGCAACGGTAACGTCATCTTCACTGTAAAGATCATGTCGACTCCAGGTGCCTTGTGTTGGATCATAACAGTTACTATTATATTAGAAAATGCTGTACAAATCTGTCAGAACAAAATATTATATAAAGTAAGTTCAAAGATACAGTCAAATCAAGGGCGTACAGTCAATACAGGGCACCCAACGGATCGTTTCGGTGAATATCTGTTCGGAAGGCCTATAATCGCCTCAGATATTCGGTTGGAAATGTCATCTCAAACTTTCGTATATGAACAATTAATGCCTTTTGTTTTCGGAAAAAAATGTCGTTTTGGTACAAAAACGGTCAGCTAGGATTTTCGGAAAGGCAAATTCAGCTCGTAATTCGGGTAATAAGAGTTCAATCCCTAAAATTTTCTGATGTTTGAAAGTTCAGCTAACGTATCCGAAAAACATTTTTCTTAGTGATTAAAAATGCCATGTACAACTGCACAAAAAGCACAATTATAACGTAAAAACAACGTTCCGACACTTACAAGAAAAGTTTGTCGTTGGGTGCCCCTGTCAATAGGGGCATTAAGTGGGGGGACTCCCATATAAAAGTGATGAGGGTAATCGTCGGACATTTTGAAAAGAACCCTAAAAGTTACCAAAATCTCATTTTGTGTGTGTGTGGCTCAAATTTATTTTTACCCCTAAGACAGCTTCCTCCTAAGGTGATTCACTTTTTTTTTGTGATTGATTAACCCCCAAAAGGTTGATTATCAAAACAGTAGTTTTTACCTGACCCACCCCTCTCCTAGGCTCGATTTCTAGCCATTTTGGCATGCTCCATTTTTGGAGTCCAGTTGTCATCAAAGTTGTCATCCTAGTGTAATTAAAAAAAGCCGAACCCTAGCCTGTGTACATCCGCCTCCTCCCCTAAAAAAAAATCGGGGATGTACACAGGCTAGCCGAACCCAGGTGGATTCAAACACTCACCATCATGATCATATTGAAAGGCAAATGCCCCCCCCCCCGGGGGGGGGGGGGGTACTCAAAAAAGTTTTATACGGGGAGGCTCCGCCCAGAGGTCCAACCCCTTACCCTTTCATATACCATTTTCACAGAAAAGGTACCCCTTTCATATACCTTTCATAGAAAATGGTACCCCTTTCATATACCTTCCATAGAAATTATGAAAATGGTACCCCTTTCACGTACCTACAGTAGAAGCACTGCATCCCTTTTCTATACCCTTGTAATGAACCAGAAACTTAATGAACAATATATATCACCAGAAATCATCTAGCATTACCAGTAGAGATGTTAACCAAACAATAGTATCATTTACTCGTGAAATCCCTACCCTTTCATATACTTCAACTCGTGAAATCCCTACCCTTTCATATACTTCAACTCGTGAAATCCCTACCCTTTCACATACCTCGAGCCTAAAAAAGGACCCTTTCGGCGGAGCCTCCCCGTATAGTCCATTATAGGGAGTACCCCCCCCCCCCCCCGGGCAAATGCCTTACAAACCATTAGGCCACAAGCACACTATGTGATGTCATGTGCCAGTGTCCAACCCGGGTGTCCAACTCCACAAATAAATAAATATCGGAATACAGTGGAACCCGGTTAATACGGACACCAAAGGGACATGAAAAAAGTGTCCGTATTATGCGGGTGTCCGTATTAAGCGGGCTGATATAAGAGAAAATATGTGTCGTCAGGACAAAAAAAACTGTCCGTAATAAGCGGGTGCCTTTATTAACGAGTGTCCGTAAAGCGGGGTTCCACTGTAAAACTATTCATGAAACTTGATCCCACTTGAAGTCTTTCCTCCGGACCACACCTGGAGGCCCTGGGAACGAACGAGGCTCCAGTCCAGGAGGTTAACCCGAGGGTCTCTCTTCTTCCCGCCAAGATGCGTTTGGCGGGAAGAAGAGAGACCCTGGGAACGTGGTTGTCTAATGAGCCTTTAAATTCAAAATGGCCACACACGGGAAGATGAAGGTTGTTCCAAACAACTGTGTTACTACGATAAAAATCCCAAGAAAAGTGGAAAGCGTATATGGAGTTGATTACAACCCAGTTTTGGGTTTATATGCGACTTTTAATTACGATGACGGAGTTTCTGTCTGGGATCCCGTGAGTGGAAAAGTGCTGGCCGAATTCGAAGAATTGGGCGAAAACTTCCGCGACACGCTATTTGTTCCAGGCGATCGTCTTGCTGTAAGCTCGTCAGAAGGAAACCATGGGGGAAGCATACAGATCTTTACCCTTGGAAAAGACCAATCTGATTCAGATGAATTTGAAATAGAAGATCTTCCCATGACTTATCCTGGAGCACTGGCTTTGTCCCCAGGGAGGAATCTTCTCGTCACAGATGCATTTAACTCCGGTGAAGGTGTTCATGAAATCTTCATGGACTGGCACAATTTAAAAGTCCTCAAATGTAGAGAATTTGATATTGGAGACGAGGATGCTGACGGTGGAATTTCACTGTTATGCTGTTCTCTGGATTTCAATGTTACAACATATGTTTACACCCCACAAATTTTGTCAAGTGCAAAAGTTTGCTTTAACTCTGAAGGGGAGGTACAGATCCAGGAACAAGTGACGATCACATATTACATGCTTGATGGAGAAGAAAAACAGATCGACGAAGAGAGCATAACTGGACTTGCTCATGATGGACAAAACCTGATCATTGCAGTTGGTGATGAAATTGTGTTACTGGAGTCAATAACAGAAGGCAGCAATGGACATTTGATTGCATCAGACATTGAACCTTCAGGGCAAATAAGACTAAACCATGAAGGCCAGTTAATGGTCTGTGATACAAATTGTATAAAGTTGTTTGAGTATAATTGTAATCCAAGGCCCCTTCAAGATTTATGCCGATGCAATGTCAGGAAAACAATTCATACAGTTGGTTATGTTGATAAAGTAAACAGCTTGGCAATTCCATCCATGCTGAAAAATTACTTGTTGTACAAGTAAACTGGGCAGGCCAGTAATATAGACTGGTCCGTGATGAAAAGGAGCTCCCTGATTGGTTCACTGAGCAGTCCAAAATATGGACCACTGAGATGGACCGCTCATGAATTAATTTAGCTGAAATTATTCAGTTTTATGAAGCGCAGAAGCAAAGATAACATTTTTTATTCATGTCTGGCAGACAACTTTACCAAAGTGGCCACTTTCGTAGAGTAATGTCTGCCAGACATGAAGGAATGCATTAAAAAAAAATTATTTATCAGCAAAGAGCCATAATGAACTACAGTCAGTGACAAAAGTCTTGAGATGCTTTCAATGAGTTTTGTCACATTTTCCACTGGTCTTTTCCACTATATTCATCCCCTCCCCCCATAACAATGTTGAAATCGACACCTCAAAGACTGCCGGAAAAGTACAACATTGGAATGGGGGAACGGGGGTGCTTTGAAAACATATATTCACAACATTTTCTATGATAGAAACAAAATATATTCACTAACCTGATGCTTATCACTGAACTGTCTCAACTACTTTTGTCGCTGATTGTAGCTTGTACTGTCGGAGAATATTGGTCTTTCTCGCCCTGGATAGCCTGTTCCAGGCGTTCGGATAGTGGGTGAGCGACGCGAAAAGACGTGCAAAGTGCAAAGAGTGGCGAGTGAATAATAGGCATGGGGGGATTGGAGAGAGGGGGCGCCCTTGTGCGTCTTTTCGCGTCTCTCCTCCACTATCCGAACGTCTGGGACAGGCTACGCCCTGGACCAATATTTCCCCAAATTAGACAGACCTCAGAGTAATTCAATAACATCTATATCTTCAGTAAATTTAATGATGATGTCAACTTTGTATCCAGGTGCCCTGTGTTACATACATACTTTATTATCCTCTCCCCCAAGGGGATTTTCAGAGATAATTAGACTAAATTTAATTAAAAATTAAAAAAATATTTACAAAAAACTTAAAACTATTTACAATAATAAAATATTATTACTGAAAACTGTGATAATAAGAATATAGTAAAAATATATAAGTGAAATAAAATTACTCTAAGAACTCTCGTAATAAGTTATGCTTCAAACAGTGCTTAAAAATGGATCATAAACAATAATAAACTATCGTTATAATGATAGTTCACCACTATTTTATAAGAAAATGCAGAATGCAAATATGTCAGAACAAATATTATATAACTTAGGAAGTTCAAAGATACAGTCAAATCCTGTTGGGGACTCCCAAATAAAAGTGATGAGGGTGATGGTTGAAACCCCTAAAAGGTACCAAAATCTCATTTTTGTGTGTGTGTGTGTGTTTGTGTGTGTGGCTGCCCCGGGTACCGGAATAACTCGAACGGTGGTCATGTTTTATTTTAACACCCCTTCGCAGTACCAAACTATGAATTTTAACCCCTAAAAGGTACAATGATCTGATCCCTGTCACTTTTATATGGAAGTACCCCCCCCCCCCCCCGGATTCAAAGAGAGACCCTTGGGACCAGAAAAAGTGTCCACTTAGGAGAGGTGTCCACTTATGAGAGGTTAAAATGAACCATGACTCGCAAGTGTCTGCTTAGAAGATGTATCTTAATACAGGAGGTAGCCATAAGCAGAGGTTTGGCGTTATTTGGATTAAAAAAATTAAACAGTTCGAGTTAAAGTTGATGTATGTATGTAGACGCAGTCTTTTTAGTTCAACCCTTTGTGCAAGAAAATATTATATATCTATACAATAAAATATAACTAAGAAGTTAATGAAGTTATCAACAGCAAGTCATCATCATCATCATCACTTCTCATAATTCCACCAGGTGGGGGGAGAGGCTGCATAATTTTTAAATACTTCTCCTTGTTCCTGCTACCTTGGGTATCCCACCCACTTCCCACCCCTTCTTTTCCCGCCACCTGTAGACTTCATACCCAGTTTCTGATCTAGGGGGAGGGGGGTGGTACCTCCCAAATGTTTTCGGACCCCCACCATATAAACAGGTCTGGAGTGGATCTGCCTCTGATATAGCCTCCAACGCAGACTTCCTTTGGGCTCGTAACGCAATCTTTCCTCCCCCACGTGGGGGAGGAAGATTGCGTGACGAGCCCAAAGAGCGTCTGCGTAGGAGGCTACCTCTGCTCGACATTGTTAGGAAGGAAAAATTAAACAGCAGATATAAACTCCCTGAGGTGTTTCACTGGCCCTGTCATGTACTCTCCCCCGGTTTGTTGCATGGCTCTCGTACTTTTCGAAAAAAATTAATAAAACGACCGGGGATCAGTCGTGGATCCTCACCCCCACCCCCATCCGTTGGGAAAAGTGAGCTTCTTCATTCTCCCAGCATGCATCGAGGGTTGGTGTTCTGGAAAACAAGATGGCGGAAGGTAAGCTGAAACGAAATCGTCGCTTACTTGCTCGAATTTGTCGCATTTATTGTACCTCAGTTGCCCATACTAACAATTAACTCAATCAATTTATAGTTTGTAAGTTTGGGAATGGTTTATGGTGATGTTAAGCGTTTATTTTGTAAACAAAAATGTTGACTCGATCGACTGGACTTCGCGATTTCGATTTGCCAGCTAAAGCTTGTCACACGTGCAACACTCTTGGTCGAAACTAATTTTTTCTGCTGTATTTTAGTTACAGAGAAACCAAAGAACGAAGATTCAAGTGCCCCAGCCAAAACTGAATCGAAATTAGAACTTCGCCCGCCGCGCAAATTGTGCTGTTACTCGCAGCGAGTTTGCAACTTGGAAATCTTGAAGGGTTTTGACTTTTGCCACAAGCATATCTTGGAAGACAAAGCGAGTCCTTTCAAACCTTGTGACTTCGTTGCCAAGTCAAATGGAAGAAGGTGTCCTAACCCTGCACAAAAGTTGCCTGACAGGGGGAAAAGGTAAAGCATTTCTACTGTGGAACTGATCTTGTCCACTTAACAAATTCAAGTCAGTTTATTTTTCTGCATCTGTCCTCTTATTGATACTCCTTGAAGTATATTCAGAATACCTGGCCACTCCAAAACACTTCTTGAAACAGTGGTACTCCTACTCCTTTATAAAACAGTGGCTACGTGATGTAAACTTGCCTATCTTCCATCATTCCTGACAGTTTTAGGTACTGCTTTATGTTACATACAATTAGCATTCAAAACAGCAGTGTTCCGGTCTCAGGTCAAAAACATGACAGGGTCGGCTTACTCGGCTACCTGACCCAACAAATTAATGGAAAACTTCAGATGATTTGGCGAGGACCATGTCTATTGACCCATTGCAATTCCTCGTTGACACCTTACCTTTCCAATTTGATATGGGTAGAGAACCTGCATAAAAACATGCTACAGCTATTGTGGCTATCCTTTCTAAATGTAGTAATTCACTTAGGCCCAGTTCAGACGCCGTACTTCACATGAGCCGAATCGAATTCGAATTTAGGCCGACCCAAATTAATTTAGATCGACTGAATTGATTCAGACGCCGAGCTTAATTCAGCCGAACTTAATTAACAGGGGAAAATTGCTGTTATATTGAAAAATACATTATAATAATCATACATTTGTTTCGGCTCATGTGAAGTTCGGCGTCTGAATCAAAGCCGGTCCACAGCCGTTATTCTCGGCTGCGCCAGGCGGGAAGAACGGCTGAGCTGATCCGAATTGATTCAGCCGTTCCGAATTGATTCAGACGCAGTACTTCACATGAACTTAATTCATCGAATTCGATTCGGCTCATGTGAAGTACGGCGTCTGAACTGGGCCTTAGTTGTATCATCCCTCAGTTTAGGCGTGGAGTAAGGCAGACCTGCCAACCGTGCGACTCATGGTTTGGGGTATCAACTCACGGTCTCATAGTGTGACCTCCAAATCTCACGGTGAACAAAATAATCTGAAAAGTGCCAAAAAATCCAGGGTATCACTGATTAAGTAATTAACAAAATGCATTGAATAATGGTCCCGAGTCAAGCAGATTAACAATTTGTCAGTACCGTAGCCCTTGGTTGCATGTTAGAGCGAAACCTGGTTACAAGTTTTCCAACCTCGTTCCCGTGTTTCAAGATGAACTTCTTTTGTCTTCAAAGAAAGCAGCTAAGCAATACAACAATGAGCATAAATAAGGTAACTTAAGGCATTGAAACATAAAACAGTGACTTTATTATTTTAATTTAAAACAATTTTTGCAAATCTCAAGGTTTGAGTCACCAATCTCCAGGGTTTTTGGTGACTTTTTCTGAAACCTCCAGATTTACGGGGTTTTAGGTTGGCAGGTCTGGTAAGGGAAAAATATTTTTCAAATTTGTAAAAAAAAATACTTTGGTTTAAAATTGCAGCTTTTGCATTATTCATACTCGCAAAGCAGAGCTGCGTCGAGCAGTAGAAGAGAGAAGGAAGAGAAGACACCATGATGACAATGAAGGAAGTTATGATGATGATAAAGGGAAAAGAAGGAGAACTTCAAGCTCAAATTCCCAGAAGAGTGATAAACTAGATGGCCATTCCTCAGGTGAAAAATATTAACAAGAAGTTATTATCATTATATTGAAGTTAACATATATACCTACAGGTACCAAGACAAATTACATGTATATTCTAAACTAGAAATATATCTTGCGATTGGTTTTGGTTTTGCATCTGATTGGTTGAGAAGGTGGTGAAAGTTTTTTAAACCAATCACAGAGTGTAGTAAAGCAAAACCAAAGCGATTGAGCGATTGCTTTCTACAGTCAATAATTGAAAACCGCTCTAAAGGCAAAAAATTCTTATTTACACCAAGTAGATTGAAACCCGGGCCCATAAGAGTGCAGTGCCTACACCATTAAAACATTTTGGTGTGAGCATACAATCGTGCGTCATTCTTGTAGCCAAATACATGTAAGATACAGTGTAGAAGAAAATAAAGAAATAAAATGACCATAAATTCTTCATGAAACTTGATCCCACCTGAGCAGTTGGGCTGATGAAATCATAACCCTCGTGCTTGGTCTCCAGTCTTGCTTCGCGAGGAATGAATTTTTCTTCTTCTCTCTGACTCAAATACAGGGCTGCAAATAACTGTCGGTCATCGGACAATGGCCGACCAAAATTTGACAATGTCCGATGAAATACCAACTTTGGTCGGACACCAATGTTCGGACAATTTGTTTTGCCTTCCAACACAAACGCTAACAAGTTTTATTCTAAACGCAAACTACATGTAGTTTACTCTGCGATGACGACGCGTTAAATTAGCAGGTTCGCTTATCAAGCAGTACTGTAATATGATTTCCGACCTCATTTTTGTTTTGTCCGACCAAAATGGTGACTTAGTCAGACACATGTTCTTTCAAGAAAAAAAATTATTTGCAGCCCTGCAAGTAGAAACATCAACATAAAATTAATAATAATGTTTTACCTTAACTAAGTAATTCAGTTAAGTGTGTTGAGTGTTACCAACCATTCTGTTCTCTTTGTTTGTTATTATCCCAAAACATTCTTGGACTGGTTAGATGAGGATGGTGTTGGTAGTGGTGATGATTATCTTAAGGTGGACAGCGCATGGCATGGTGACATAGACAGTGATGCCGACTCTGTTGACAGTGAAGAGGAGGACTTCCTCAAGTGAGTGTATAACCCTTAATTAACCCTTCACACCAGGAGTAGCCTCCTCGCAGACGTTCTTTGGGCTCGTCACGCAATCTTTCCTCCCCCACTAACGTCTGCTGAAACGAGCGGCAGATTCCTTTCCTTTTGTTTGTAAAGGTCAGCTGGATATCACGTGAAAATTACTTAAGAACCAATCGGCGCTAAGTAATTGTTTACAAAAAGCCAATCATAAGCTGCGTTAGAACAGGCTCCCTTGGGGCAATTAATTTTTCCGCGAGCGGCTCTAAAGTTTATTCATGTATTGTAAGCGAATCAATCCTTGCTTCATGTATGGCTGAAACTCCAAAAAAAATCGTCTGTAACAGCTGTTTTCTCTGGAGTATTGCTTTAATCCCTACTGCGAGAATACGAGTGTTCGGCAATAGTTTGGTGGACATTTCAGGCCTGATCGAAAGCGCCGTGGAAATAGATTAAAGCGTGTTTTCGTCAAGCGACCCGGTTCGACGTCTTTACCAAGTGTTACAAGCGGTTACATCGATTTGAAAAAATTAAACCAAATCTTCGATCAGTTCAAGAGGAGATAAAGGAGGGTTACAAGAAAGGTGCAATTAGAACTAAGCGACTACGCTGAAACGGACGTGGTATAAAAAAGTTGACAGGCCAAACACGACTCCCACGGTTCGTGACATTTGTACAATCCGTTCTGTATTAATATAATAGTCCTGGTCCAGAGATGGCTACTATAGCTTCTACAAAGCTACCAGATTTGTTAGAGAGAGATGTTATATGCCTGATGCGAAGGCTATATTTCTTGCATCAATTTGATCGAGCCTTCTTTCTCTGGAGCTCGATGTTAGGTAAATATATATCTCAGCGCGACAGTCTGCCGACTGTTTTACGTTTTATATGTCGCTCTAAGGATTTGCAGGGATACCGAGCTTCTTGTGATTTTCCACCTGGTCTTTCATCAGATTCACCAGTGGAGAAACGATAATGTACGTTCCGGTCACGTTGAAAACCAACGGCATCCAAAGCTTGATAAATAAGCGATTTCCCGAACCCAGTCGGTAGGTTTACAAACACATCCATCTTTTTCTCCACGAAATACACTATAGCTTCTCGCTGATGCGGATTTAAATTGACTATTTTAAGAGCCATTCTCCGAGAATGCCAAGAATCGGAAGACACTCAAAAAATTCGAATTTTTTTATATTTTGCCAAAACATTCCTTTGAGTGTACTAACTTAAGGAAAAATAGTTAAAAGTTCCAACGATTTTTTTAACGGACGAAATTTAAAATTGTTCGAAAATTGAATAATTAGCGGTTTTCAGCTCAAAAATAGCTTCAAATTCTCACGCTTCTTTGGGAAGACGGTGAAAGCGTAAAAAAGACTCTATGAAAACGAAACTTGGCACAAATATTATGTTGTTCTTCCTCTTTAAGACTGTGTAATAAGTTTCTCCAAACGTTGTTTCTAGCTTTTTCAATTGGAATATTTATACAGCTGCCATTTTGTCGCTTAACACGAAGGCCGACTTTGACTGCTATAAATGGCATCTGGTATATATCATTTGATAATAAAATCTACATGTAACGAAACCTTGGTTATTGTGCTTTCCACCAGGAAAGTTTTAGCTCTGGGAATTAAATATTTCCTCGTCAGTAAAATAAACTGTCTTGGCATGTGAGCGGGTATAATTTTATGCAAATCACAGGCTTCGCATTCAAGGAATACATCTGTAAACGGAACAATTAACGTGAAAGAATGACTCACCATTACTTGTTACTCTTTTCTGCTGTCGTAGAAGTAAATTTCAGCTTTCTTGCTTCGTGTTGAGTCGTATAATCCATTAAAAGTCCAACATATTGATGAACGGTAATTGTAGCTCGAGAGTTCGCGATGACATTTTCAACCTAACCTGCGATCAGGCCAATTTTTCGCGCTCCTTACATTCTCTTTACGGGTCGCACGCTAAAAATGGGCCTGACACAATCCTTCTAAAGATTGTCTGCCAATTACAAATCACGTCCAGATTTTGGACGTGATTTTAATGAATCTGATTGGCTGATTCAACAATAGACTTCGCCGGAAGTAAAAGCAACGCGCGTTGCGTGGAGAGTCAAGCGAAATCCGCCATGTTGGAAAGAGGCATTTCTTGTGTTCTTGTTCAACTTTTTTCATCAAAGGTCAATGAAATCAACCTTTTCAGGATTTTTTTTTCGGTTTTTGAGTATTTTGGGAAGTTAACAAGTCTTACAGTTACGAGGTTACGTTGGATTTTCAGTCCACGAACGACTGGAAGACTGAATTTCCGAAGAATACAGCTAAGCTTGTATGTCAGCTATTACCTTACACATGTAGCTGTCTGTTATTTGGTTTTGGGTGCTTTACATGTACATGACAGCCTCTGTATTTGACCCTTGTTTCGTGGATGGAAGCCGCTACTTAGGACAAAGGACAGTAAGCAGTACGAGAATATTGTATATTTTAATGAAGTGAATTAAGCTTATTTGTTTCTGCGTGTTTAATATACTTAGTAGTATTCTTATGTAAAATTTTTCATTGAATGTATATAAGCTTATTAAGCTTTTGAAACGTACAGTGTAGAACGACTTATATAGCAAAATCGATATTTCTACACTAATAAAGTAAAGGATATATCAAGTTGCACAAAGTTATGGCTATACTGCCTTGAAAAATCCTTATTTGTTGACAGTGGTGTTGTATAAATTGTATAAACCAAATTATTAAACGACCTGAAATTTATCAAAACGTGGTTGCTGGACTTTTCACTGACTATATTAATAAGACCACTGATCAGATGAAAATTAACCAACGTAATAACAGTAATAAATTTCAATATGAAATTATAAATTCATCGGCTAGGCACTTGGGTCAACCCCGGGACAACCAGGGGGATATGTTGTAGCCTGTTCCAGGCATTCAGATAATGAGAGGCGGTACGAGTAGGCGCAAGAGCGCGAAGAGTGGGGGCCAATCCCCTCGCCGCTCCCAATTATCCGAATGCCTGTAACAAGCTAGATTTGTTGGGGAATAGAAGGAGATGGATTTGATTGATTGCCCTGGGTTGGGGAAAATACTATACTTATTGTAATATAATTATTGGGTGCATTCCATTTGACCAAAAATTCCAGTTTGAAATTCCTGAACGTTCGGACAAGCTTAAGAGGTATACCCAAATCTCTGCAACTTTTTTCTGGAATTTTGGGTTGAATGGAAAGTGTCCATGATGTTTTAAGTTCAATGAATAGGGTGGGGAATTCACAAGTTTGTAAAATCATGGACAACAACGAGTCTGTGATCCGGGACATATTACCGGTATATATCAGATGAAAACCTTACTATGACTTTCACTGAAATAGTGATGACATATCAATGTAAATCAGCTGTCTCAAGATGTTATTTGTTTGATTTACAAATAAAATTTTAAAATGATCCCAGACTATTGCCTGGTCATGAATCACTGAGACAAATCCTCTCTATTACTCGAGGAACTGTGCAATAATTATCAGGAGGGGGGGGTTTGGAAAATGGGCTTCGTGTAGGACAATATTAGGTAATACCCCCTCCTAAAGGAGTGAATTTAGTTATTGCCCCCCCTCTAATCAGTCAGAAATTATGTACGACCCCCCCCCCCCCTCCCTCACAGTATACACACACCTTTATACAAATACCCTGCATTTTCTCTACACGCACCTGTAGATTAAAATTTTATAACAGAAAGAAGAGCTGCTACTACATGTTTAATTGTTGGACATCGCGTCTGGAACAAACACCACCTCCGTAGCAATGTACAACAGAGCCATAGCAGAAGGAAAAGAGCCTGTGTGTTTATATTCGGTCCCCACCTTATAAATAGGTATGGATTCGCCAATGTAATATGTACTTGAAATAAAATGTTAAGCCCCCCCTCTCTTGAGTGACTTATTTTAGCTTGAGCCCCCCCCCCCCCCCCCCATCCTTGCTTTGATTTTATTTTATGCCCCCCCTCCTGGTAATTATTGCACAGTCCCTTACCCCTTATATATAGGTGGATATCAGGGGGAATTTTTGTTGAGAAACATCCCCTACCACTGGGTCAAGATTAACTAAGTTTACAATTCCCCTGGTTGTCCTGGAGGTCTACCCCAGGGGCAAACTGATGACATGTGCAATTTGCTTTCATTTCTTTTCCAAAAAACAATTTTTTTTGACCATAATAAGACAGTCTTCTGCATCAACAATACTCATCATCAAAACATGTAGCAACCTCCTGTCTACCTACCTGAGAAATTAAGAATTCTCTGACCAGATATTAAATTCTCCGAATTTTCCCTGATACCATGAAAAAAAATTGCTGGCTTTTTCCCGACCTGAAGCAACCATGCAAGAGTAGCTCAACAACTGCATATTAAGTTATTTTTGTTTTAAATCATTAGCAGTGTCCGATCCTGTCAACCCTCAACCATAAAGTTCATGCCTCTGGTTTAAAAAATTATGTCAGACAATAAATTTGTGTGCAATAATATTATTACACACAAATTTCTGATACTTGGCTAAAATTCCCTAAAATCCACTGTGTGACCAAGAAAGGAATATGTTTCAAATAAAATAATTGGATTAGGAAAAGGATATTCCAAGAAATCACATTCCTTGATCAAAAGTGGCATATAAACATTTAATAATTATTTTAAAATATGTTTAAAATGCTTTCCATGATTGCTTTACAAATTATCTATCGCAAAATCCGAGCGCAAAATAGTTTGTCCATTCAGTACAAGTCAATGATCTAACAATAAAATCACATCAATCTATTTATTAGTTGCTAAAGAAAATGAAGCACATGCCATCACGTTGTAGTCGATCGCAACAGCCACAGAGTAGGTTCGATCGATCGATCGATCGATCGAAGATAAGCTTACTATTCCTTCACTTGCCGTGCTGTTTACTCACATAATATCTAATAGTCCTTCCTTCTTTCAATGGCAAAATCCCCATGTAGATATAAATACCGGGAAAATTGAAAGATTTGATTTCAAACGTTTCCTCTCGAAACATTCACAACAAAAATGGCGTCCAAAGCTGTTTCGTTCCACGCGTGGAAATCCGGCATTTTCGCGAGTGTCGCGTATCGGAAGTAATTTTGATTGGCTATTTAGAAGTCATGTCAATCAATGTCAATCCATCACGAAAAGGGGGCGGAAGGCATTTCGTAAAGGAATTGTGTCAGGCGTATTTTCAGCGCGACCACGTAAAGACGAAGAGTAAAAGAGAGCGCGGAAAAATTCGCCTGACACTCAGGTTATTTTCAACCCGGCGTGCAGATTTCCCTCTAATCTCGACAGGATTTATATCGCATCGTGCTTAAAACCTTTAACATGCACATATCATATGTAAAATGCGATTAAAAAGGCATTTTCTAAACAATACATAAGGAAATTACTTGCTTCTAGTTCTCCAGTGAAGACCACCACAGAAGTTAATTTGGTCAACGCATGACCGAAATATGACCTTTAGTAACGCAAGCCGCCACCCGGAAACTAGTCACGTTTCGCGTCGCTCATAGTCACGCTTCGCGTTGCTCACTATAGCTAGTCTATTGCCGTTTGAGGAACAACTAATTATTAATATTTATTTTTCTATTGTGTCTTGCTTGAACCTTCTAAGCTTTATACGAACAGTTTCTGAAGACGGTTTTTCATTTCCAGACCTTGCATTATTGACCGCGAGCGAAAGCTGGCACAGAACTATTAAAGTAAGATTAATTTGTTAGTTTCTAATTTGATGTGAGAGCCCCCTGATCTCTGTGCCATGACTAGTCTGCAAAACAGGAGGCTACAAGTAAGATTTGCCAGTGTTGAAAAAGAGAGCTAGAAGGCAAAATGTGAGTAGCGAGAGCGAGGCGCGAATACACGTGGGCGTGGCGGTACTCCCCGCTTCATGCTCACTTCTCAGTGCGCTGCCCTGTACTTACCACTTTTAATACTTGACCCGAAAGGGACGAAATATCGTCAAGGAATCTTCCTGTCTCTAGAGAGAGATGAGGGTGGGAAGAAGTCTGCAGTACAGGCGGTTAGGGTTTTTTCGGCGAGCGAGCGCGTGACAGCAAGCGCGGAGCATGAGACGGTTGTTCTTTCGTCTTTCATCTCGCGCTCTGCGCTCGCTGTTGCGCGCTTCGTGCGCTCGCCTAAAAATAAACAAAATCCGCCTGTACTACAGGCTACTGCTGTGACCCGTGCATCACATAACACTCAACATTGACTAAATCGACGCGAAACGTGACTAGTGGGTGGCCGCCTTGCGTTACTAAAGGTCATATTTCGGTCATGCGTTGATCAAATTAACTTCTGCGCGCTTGAGAACTAGAAGCAAGTAATTTCCTTATGTATTGTTTAGAAAATGCCTTTTTAATCGCATTTTACATATGATATGTGCATGTTAAAGGTTTTAAGCACGATGCGATATAAATCCTGTCGAGATTAGAGGGAAATCTGCACGCCGGGTTGAAAATGTCATCGCGAACTCTCGAGCTACAATTACCGTTCATCAATATGTTGGACTTTTAATGGATTATACGACTCAACACGAAGCAAGAAAGCTGAAATTTACTTCTACGACAGCAGAAAAGAGTAACAAGTAATGGTGAGTCATTCTTTCACGTTAATTGTTCCGTTTACAGATGTATTCCTTGAATGCGAAGCCTGTGATTTGCATAAAATTATACCCGCTCACATGCCAAGACAGTTTATTTTACTGACGGGGAAATATTTAATTCCCAGAGCTAAAACTTTCCTGGTGGAAAGCACAATAACCAAGGTTTCGTTACATGTAGATTTTATTATCAATTGATATATACCAGATGCCATTTATAGCAGTCAAAGTCGGCCTTCGTGTTAAGCGACAAAAATGGCAGCTGTATAAATATTCCAATTGAAAAAGCTAGAAACAACGTTTGGAGAAACTTATTACACAGTCTTAAAGAGGAAGAACAACATAATATTTGTGCCAAGTTTCGTTTTTATAGAGTCTTTTTTACGCTTTCACCGTCTTCCCAAAGAAGCGTGAGAATTTGAAGCTATTTTTGAGCTGAAAACCGCTAATTATTCAATTTTCGAACTTTTTAAATTTCGTCCGTTAAAAAAATCGTTGGAACTTTTAACTATTTTTCCTTAAGTTAGTACACCCAAAGGAAGTTTTGGCAAAATATAAAAAAATTCGAATTTTTTGAGTGTCTTCCGATTCTTGGCATTCTCGGAGAATGGCTCTTAAATATCTCGCACACTCGTTGAAAGGCTACGCTTGTATCCGTCATTTTGTTTGTACTGTCGCTCGTGCGAAATTTCTCAAGGTCCAAAGTGCGCTTCCAGGATTTAGAAGCGCGCTGTGATTGGTCTACGCAAACCGGCGCTCGTTTCAGCAGACGTTAGTGGGGGAGGAAAGATTGCGTGACGAGCCCAAAGAACGTCTGCGAGGAGGCTACACCAGAGTGTCAAAGCACAAAATTAAATAAAATCCCAAATTGCACTTTTAAAGATCTATATAAACAAACAGTACCACATGAAAGCATTGCTCATTAGCTTTCATTTGAATGGTCACACACTAGGCTTAAAAGTTAGAAACACAATAATTCACTTGATACTTGATTCTGGGAGTGAAAGGGTTAACTCGTTAATAAATTTGTATAGAAGAACTAGAGTAACCTAAGATGGAGGTTGATTGTTGAAATTTTGGCTAGAGCACAAACTTTGCAAGGAAACTGTCAGCAGTCACTATTAATCAATGGAAGAAATAACAAAATCATGTCAGACTTTGAGATCTGCAATTGTTGTTTTCCATTACTGATGTCAGAGGAGAAATTTGAGTCTTTTTGTTGTAGTTGCAGTCAAGTGCACAATGCAACATGCAATTTTTGTTGCAAAATATCGAACTTGTTTGATATTGAAACATGTTTGATTTTGTGTGACAGAAATTGCATGTTGTTTGAGACCAAAAATCGCCCTTGGCATTGCAAGAAGCCTTGCAAAATTCATCTATGACAGCCATAAGTATGCATATAAAAGCACTTCAAAGTAGACTATAACATTTTATTTGCATGTTGTTTTTCTTAGGCATGCTGGTGTGTGGACAGTGGAAGAAGCTACAAGGATGTGTCGTGATAAGATGATCAGGCTGCGCTCATTGTACATTTCACAGTTCAAGAGGTTACAACATGTGCTAAAAGAGAGAAGGAGAAAATACTGTCAAGCTATTCAGGCTGAAGAAGTGGAAGAAACAGGTACATGAACTGTAAAACAGTCTGCCATGAATTTTACTATGTCACAGGAGTAATTAGGGTATTGTTAGACAAGAAGTTTTGTTTTAGAATTGATATCTCTTATGGGTGAAAATGAATATTATTGTAGCCACAGTGCCACACCCGCCAAAAAACCTTTTTAAAGGGGTTCCTTAACCTTTGAGAATTGCTGACAATCACTCCTGCCCACTTTTATATGGGATCAACGCCCCCCCCCCCCCCCCCCCCCCAGTAAGAGAGTAAGGGAGTAAGAATGCCCCTAGTCATATAGAAACTGGAGTTGAGTGCAGGCAATGAGCCTTGTGCCTCGATCCCTAGGATTAGAACAGCAGTGCTCGAAATTAAAAAAAAATCCAAGTTGTCCTTATGCCAATGCCGGACAACCAACCCCTGACTTTGGTTGCCCTGATGACTGCTTGGTTGTCCTTAAAATATTATCTGACCTATTGCCTAATTATGAGTTTTGACTCAATTTCACAATTCTCTGAAGTGCATTCATTCAAATAATAAATTCACAATGTTTCACACAAAGTTAGTATATATGTAACTACTTGTTTACTTTATTCAGTGTCAAGGTTCAACACTTATAACATGTCCGAGTCCAGGGCTCGAAATTATTAGTCGCCAAATGCAAATTTTTAGTTGCCATAGAAGCCTTAAAAAAGTGTTTAAAATCATTACGGTTGCAAAAATAAATCAAAACAAAATATTTTTGCAAAACAAGCTTTAAAACAAACAAATTACATATTAAGACTTTCTAGCCACTAACTTTGTAGCTAACGTGAGCCAAACACGATCGCAAGTAACCAGAGACACAACCCATCAGCATACATGAAGTACTCAAGATTTTCACTAAGCTTGCAATGCATTATAGGGCGATCTGAACCCAGAAACGGTGAATGCCACTTGTGTGAGCTGCTTGGGTGTATAAACTTCGATTCAGTTGATTTTAACAACCTTGGTTGCTTCCATTTGAGGGCCGGGGGCATTACCAACCTATATTGATTTTTAGGACCTTTTTTTTTTTTCCATAAGATTTGCCGCGTTTTAGGAATGTGACCTAAAATTAGTTACCAAACATTTCCCCGTTATTTTTTTCGCTAGTTTCTCCTTCGTTTTCGAGAAATAACGTGTTGACAAACATTCATTTTACGGCGGTTACGCTTTGTAAAGAAACCCGCGTCTTTGTCATTTGAATCTCTCGGGATTGGTTGCAAACCAGCAATAACAGAAATATACGTCATTTTTGCATATTTTGATCACATGTGATGTGCAAACGTTAAAGTTACGTCTTGGGTTATGATTTAGAGTTGGGATTAGGTAAGGCTTAGGGTTGGGTACTTAGGGTTAGGGTTATCTTTGGTTAGGGTTATCTTTGGTTAGGGTTAGTTCTGGTTAGGGTTAGCTTTGGTTAGGGTTAATTAGCTTTGGTTAGGGCTAGCTTTTGGTTAGGGTTAGGTTTAAAGATGTTCTTCACTAACAAACACGAAAATATGTTCATTTCATTAATCTAACAGGCAAAGTTGTTCGTTCTACGTACAAAACATGGCAACTGAAGATGTCCATTTCATGCTCATTTAAAAATACAGCCAACCCAGTGTGTTTGTTTCTTTTTCGTTTAACCCATTGGCGCCTGACGACTTTACGCGCGCGACTACCCCTAAGTTTTTCCTCGGCTATTTTCAACTCAGAGTTTCGAAGTTCAGGATTTTCTGCGTGCAAGTTTATCTCTTTGAAGAGTCTTTCTAAGGTCGCCAGTTCGCATTGTTTATGATTATTATCCATATAAAGGAGACAGTTTAATAGCTAGAGTATTTGAAGGAATCATTTCTTCCTCGAATATGCTGCGTTCTCGGCTTCATTTCTTCTTCTGTACAGCCCACGACAGCTCTTATTAAACGTCAGATACATATTGCAATGCATTCTGGGTAACTGCCAAGCAAACTGAAACGGAATATGGCTCCCCGGCAAGTCAAAAGATTTCAGTATAAGTCTAAAAGCAGGTCCAAACTTCCACATTTCTGTAGGCCCGGTGCCTTGCGCCCGACTATTAATGATTTTTGCGCCCCAGAACTGACCTGCTTTTAGACTAGCTCTGCTTTGGATCGACACAATCTCGGCGACCAAGTTTCGAACGTGTAGCGCTGAACAGCACTCTTGGAGGCGCGAGATGCCGCTTACATTCACTTCTTCGAATGTAGCATGTCAAGTTACCGATCTCCAGACTTAATGATGTCCTTTGATCACCAAAACAGAGCTTTTGAGTTTGAATTCTGCCACAGGTTACGTTTGCAATACGTTTCTCGATACGATACGTGGCAGAATCAATCGATAATTTGATAACGAGGTTACTGAATCACGTGACTATTTCCAAGGCCTTACTCGCTCTTTCGTACGAAAAGGATAATATTATTCTTATTTAGTTTCTATCTCCATTGCCGCTGCAACAACCTAAATATTTTGATAACTCACAACGCTGAAAGGGGCAGTGATTTCATTGGTAAGTCATTGTAACAACGGCCATTTTACCGTTTCACTGATCTTCATTGTTCAAAGAAACAAAGGTTTTTTTAACAAAGCGTTACCGCCATTAAAACGAATGTTTGTCAACACGTTATTTCTCGAAAACGAAGGAGAAACTAGCGAAAAAAATAACGGGGAAATGTTTGGTAACTAATTTTTAGGTCACATTCCAAAACGCGGCAAATCTTATGGGAAAAAAAAAAAGGTCCTAAAAATCAATATAGGTTGGTAATGCCCCCGGCCCTTCATTTATTACCTGAAGATTACCACTATATTTAGAGCTATTTTCCTGTGTCAAATTGATAACTTATTTTCGTTATTCTGTTGGACATCGCAGAAACTTAACGTAAGTACTTCGATCGATTCAGTACCTGGGTTGTCCGGCGGTTTTTTCTCGGACGACCGGGCCTTTAGTTTTACTGAAAAATGGTTGCCCGAAACACTTTTTAGTCGTCTCGGACGACCGGACGACCGCTAATTTCGAGCACTGGAACAGACTTAAGAAATTGTTAACCATTTCATCACACTGAAGTACTGTTCAATAGCTTTCATTTGAATGGTCACACACTAGGGTTTCATCCACAGACCAGAACCACCTTGCTAGAACCACCTTGTACAGCATAATAAACAGTACCGTATGAAAGTACTGCTAAGTAGCTAAGTTCATTTGAATGGTCACACACTAGGGTTTCATCCACAGACTTAAAAGCTAGAACCACCTTGTACAGCATAATAAACAGTACCGTATGAAAGTACTGCTAAGTAGCTAAGTTCATTTGAATGGTCACACACTAACAGTACTAAAGGCTTCATCCACATACATAAAAGTTAGAAACACAATAATAATTGACTTGACTTGCTTGATTCTGGGCGTGAAAGGATTAAGTAAGAACAAAGTGTGTCTTCCATAGGAGAGTGCCATTTGACACCAACACAGCTGCTTGGACGTAAACCCCAGCATGAATGTCCTGGCACTGAAGCTCTGCTGCACCGGCAGGCTAAAGAGAAGAAGCAAGGCGGCATAAGCACTCGACAGCAAGGAGCGTCTACCCTACGCTGCACATACTCTCCTGGGGGGAATAGATGTACCGAAAAGGTCTTGCCACTCACCAAACACTGTGTGAAACGTATCCTTTTGCTGTCCAATTTGCATTGAGATTGTAATTTTCTTAGAGGTTCCTAAAAGATGATTTATATAGAGTGATAATTTAAGTATATTATTTAAGAAATCGATGACAGTTTTTCATGGTTTACACTCTTATAGACCATAGAAACAACCTCATAAAATGTTCAAAACTCAAATGGAACCACAAGCTGCTGGCGAGTGGTTTCATAGCCTGCGGTCTTGTTGGCATGTGAAGTAAAACATTTGTAAGCAGCAAAGACGCGAAAGCAAGCAGTGCAGCCGCGAAAGCGAGCGGCGCATTCTTGGGCGGGAGGGTCTGAAAGACAGACCCACCCTGAAAGACAGACCCTCCCGCTCCAGACTCTCACGGCTGCGCCACTCGCTTCTGCAGCTGCACCGCTTGCTTTCGCGGCTTTGACGCTTACAAATTTTTTTCTTTGCGCGCCAACAAGACTGCCAGCTATGCAGGCTAGTGGTTTCACTGCCAAAGAAACCATGGCTTATTTCATTATTCAGTTTAACTTTCGTAGGATAAAAACACTTCTGGATTGTTTTTATCCTATTTTTAAGCAGAATGCTTCAGTTATTTGGACTGTAAATTCTAACAGATGAGATACCTGATATATTTCATGTAGTTTTGGTCTGTGTCTTCCTAGTCCTATCCATAGTTCCTTGACACACCCACATAACAGACATCACACACGACCCTAACCAACTGCTCTTTCAGAAGTGCACATTCCCGCCAAAGGGTGACAGTCATTGTGAACGGAATGTTGCTAAGATCTTTACCCACTCAGCATGCAGACTACATGTAGAGCTGCCTACCGATATGAAAAGGCCTAACATCAGCAATGACCTCCTTGACGCAAAGGAAAGAGCAAAGTAAGTACAAAATATTGAAGTGAAAAAAGTGGGGAAACGAGAAACTTTTACTGTGTAATTCTACGGAATACAGTCAAACCTGTATTAAGCGGCCCTGTTTCAGCGGTCACCCTCTATTTAGCGGTCAGTAGTGAAAGTCCCGAAAATTGCTTCACTTATTCACTGTACATAAACTTGACCTCTGTTAAGTGGTCAGCTCTATAAGTGGACACGGCCACCCTTTTGCATCAAGAAGTGTCTAACCCTTTCACTCCTAGAATCAAGCATCAAGTGAATTATTGTGTTTTCAACTTTTACGTCTGTGGATGACCATTCAAATGAAAGCTATTGAGCAGTACTTTCATGTGGTACTGTTTATTATGCTGTACAAGGACAGGTGGTTCTAACTTTAAGTCTGTGAATGAAACCCTAGTCAGTGTGTGACCATTCAAATGAAAGCTATTGAGCAGTACTTTCATGTGGTACTGTTTATTATGCTGTACAAGGTGGTTCTAACTTTAAGTCTGTGAATGAAATCCTAGTGGATGACCATTCAAATGAAAGCTATTGAGCAGTACTTTCATGTGGTACTGTTTATTATGCTGTACAAGGTGCTTCTAACTTTAAATCTGTGAATGAAACCCTAGTGGATGACCATTCAAATGAAAGCTATTGAGCAGTACTTTCATGTGGTACTGTTTGTTTTCCCATATCTTGAAAATGCAATTTAGGAATTTGTTTATATTTTGAGCTAACTGCTTTGACACTCCTGGGAGTAAAAGGGTTACTAATGGTTTATGATAATTTATGATCCGTGATTTTATTTTGTAGGTTAAGGAAGACCAGAGCGTTAGAGAGCAAAGTAAGTGAAGCGGATGTACCAGAAGCTCTTCAAGAGAAGTCCAGTGCTCTGGTGGCACCGACCACCTCAGGCCAGCCAGATGAGTCAGGACCCGTCACTACTGAACCACCACAACAAGCTTCTGCTTCATCGCTGCCCTCCACGCAGAGCTCCACTCCATCTATCAGCTCTGAAAAAATGGAAGTTGACAACAAAATTGATGAGAAGATTGATGTTGATGTCAATAAATTATCATCAAATTCAGTTCCTACGAAAGCATCTTCTTCTGCAAGCTCGAGCGGGGGACTTCAGGTCCCGTCCCTCGCCTTGCTTTAGAGAGTATCTCTCCTGGTCTAGCTGCTGCAAGCCTTGTCGCAGTCTGTAGCAGCCCGCAGTTACCGTTTCAAGGTACGCCATTGGCAAGTGTGAGTAGCATACCGCAGTCTTCAGTGACAGATTCCAAGTCATTGCCAAGCGGCAGTGATAAAGCACGAAGTGTCAGTAATGCTCCTTCTGAGGCAAGCAAGGTGGATGTTGATTCGAAAGTGGCTGATGTCAAAGCAGCAGCTGACTTGAAGGACATTAAGGGATCAGAGGCTGCCAAACCCAAGTCTACAAACACTTTCTTACCTGGCGGTAATAACACTCATGCCCAGGCACAGAGGCCGGTCTCTCCTGGGAAACAACCTGAACAGTCGAAAGTCGTATTAAATGTGACTAAACTCAAGCAGGAAGCTAAAGTGCCAGCGTCCACTTCACCGCCTGTCTCCCAAACTACTGCAAAGGCAGCTCCCTCACACGGTACACAAAAAGCTTCCTCAAATACCACATCACAAAATGTAACACAAATTCCACCATTGGAGTCCCCTGAGAAACCTTCGCAGGTTATCTCAAAGAGTGCCTTGCAGGGTACCTTACCGGGTATCGTTCATGAGCCCCAAAAGGCACTTCGCATGAGCCCCCAAAAGGCACCTCACAAGGTACTTCTCCAGCCACGCCCACTATTGCAAAACAAATTCCATTAGTAACAACTGGTAGTTCTGTTCATCCGCCCCAATCAACAACGGTCAGTTCCTCAGCCAGACAGCCATTGAAAATCATCAGTGCAAAGCCTTGGTTGCAATTGAAACAGGACAGCCTTTGAAAACTGTCAGTACAAAGCCCTCAACTACAAGCGAAACGACACAGCCTTTGAAAAGCACCAGTGCAAAGCCCTCGATTACAAGCGAAATGGGACAGCCTTTGAAAACTGTAAGTGCAAAGCCCTCGACTGCAAGTGAAACGGGACAGCTTTGAAAACCACCAGTGTAAAGCCTCGCCTGCAAGTGAAACGGGACAGCTTTTGAAAACCACAGTGTAAAGCCCTCGCCTGCAAGTGAAACGGGACAGCTTTTGAAAACCACCAGTGTAAAGCCCTCGATTACAAGCGAAACAGGACAGCCATTGAAAACAATCAGCGCAAAGCCCTCGATTACAAGCGAAATGGGACAGCCATTGAAAAGCATCAGTGCAAAGCCCTCGATTACAAGCGAAATGGGACAGCCATTGAAAAGCATCAGTGCAAAGCCCTCGATTACAAGCGAAACAGGACAGCCATTGAAAACAATCAGCGCAAAGCCCTCGATTACAAGCGAAATGGGACAGCCATTGAAAAGCATCAGTGCAAAGCCCTCGACTACAAGCGAAACGGGACAGCCTTTGAAAAGCATCAGTACAAAGCCCTCGATTACAAGCGAGATGCACCGTTCTGCCCCTGTGAAATCTTTCCAGCACTTGCCAGCAGGGATGACTGCAGCAAGCTCCAAGCAGTTCAGAGCAATCACATCAGTAACAAGCAAGGACACGACTAAAGACTCCAAGACAGATCCAGCCAAGTCCCAAGAACATGGCGGTTCAACTAACTTACTTAGACAGGGTCTGTAACTAGAGAATAGGGCGGTGATCTTGTGTAATGTACGTCCTTGTTTACATCTTATTTCTAAAATTCACCCGAATAAAAAACAAAAGAGATTAGAGTGGTTTTCAATTGACTGTCGAAAGTAATCACTGAATTGCTTTGGTTTTGCATTACTACGCTCTGTGATTGGTTTAAAAAACTTGCGCCACCTTCTCAACCAATCAGATGCAAAACCAAAACCAATCACGACTTGGTCACACGCGTTTTCCCACGCTTGGCGCTTGTTACGTGTATTTGCTTCTAGTTCTCATTGGTTCATTGTGTTGTTTACGTTTGCTATGATTGGTTATTGTAATTGCTTTGGTTTTGGTTTTGGTTTTGGTTTCATGACACTCAATTACGACACTATCGTAACTAACTAGTAAGAGCATGTAGAATTTAGTTATTAAGCGGCCGACGCATAGCGGCCGCTTCAAGAAATTGACTTTTTTTTCATGTCGCTAGCCTTAGTCCTCTTCACGGTTGACATGATGTTATCGCATCTCGGTCTAAAATTAGCCAGTAGAGAATTTCTCTTCCACAGGCTTTCTGTAGTGTCGTGTAAGTGCGTAGATGTATTTAGTTTATTACCGTAATCGCATGGAAAAAAGCAAAGACAAATGTCCCACAGCAGTGAACAGCAGTGTTGTTGCAAAATGTGCTAAATGTCTCCTGGCTACGTTTACAATGTAACGGGAAACTGCCCCTCACGCGCAAAGGTCACAAATAAATAGCCACAAGAGAATTTCTGTTCTGTTTAATACATGCACCTCAACCAGTAAACGAACGATAAAACCCGGTCCCAAAAACATAACAGTTTTTCTTAACACAATTCCACAGCATATATGTCATTCACAATTTATTTTCACGTTGAGCGAAAACATATCTTTGCCCACGTTGAATATGATGCAATCTACATTAGCTAAAATTAACCACAAGAGAATTTCTCCGGCTTCCGGAGCATGATGCAATATATTACATCAGGCAGTCACGTTTTTCGTCACGCAGGTTCGTGTGTTAACTCTTAGGATTTGGAGGGTGCACCTCAGAGTCCAGTGACCGCGGATAGTTTTCGTGTCGTGTAAGAGCTCTTTTCATGTAAAGGAAACAAGCGAAATATTTAATTAGACAAGGGAAAATAACCTCGACTACTCGAGAAGAGCCACTACAGAACAGGAAATGGAGGGGTCCGTGTCACGAAGTAACGAAAGTTAATTTTATATTTCTTATATTTATATTTCTCGTCACGCATGTTCGTATGCTGACTCAAGCTCATTTTAGGGGTGCACCTCAGAGTACAGTGACCGAGGGGGAGTCGGGGAGGAGAGATCGATTGTTGTTTTCCCCATTATTAAGGTAATCGGCCGCTTGTAAACTACTTTAGGAGTTCTTGTCTGTCAAATCCCCACCCCTGGCCCGCACTCCCACCCCCCACCCTCCCCGAAAAACATGGCCAGAAAAAAAACTGAAAAAATTAGCGGCCTGTTCTGATGTATGGTACCCAGACTGCCACGGTTGCGTAAAAAAGGCGCGAAACCTCAACCTCGTTCCCAGGGTCTACTCCGCTTTCAAGATGGCGCCATCTTGAAAGCGGAGTAGACCCTGGGAACGAGGTTGGCGAAACCTTTGGTGGTCACCGCGCGACACGTGATAATTATCCGGGAACTCTCAAATGCGCGTAACTCGCAATGCATGATGTCCAAACTGCACATGTGTTCCTGACCGCGAAACTTTAAAAAAAACTTCTCTCAAAAACAGGTTTGTTGTTATTCTAAAACTTCTTTAAGGCTGGCTTTTTGACATTGTACTTGATAATGACAGTTTATGTGTACATTTTATGATGTTTTACAGTTTTTTTCTCCACTTTAGACAAGTATAATGAGTTCTTGAAGCAGCCACGTGCCGAAGGAAACATGGCGACCGAGGAAAGCACCGTGTGAGGTGTGTATTCAGTCTGTTTTAACTCTTAAGCTTAAGCAAAAGCCCCTTGGGGAGAGTAATAAACATATTGTATTATTTACCGACTGTAGTTCGGTGTGCGACTTTCCGTGACTTTCGGCAGAAAGTTTTGATAACATGTTTGACATGTTTCTACAACGGTTTCTACTCATCGGACACTTTAACACGTGGCCCCTATTCTGGACAGGTCCTTGGTCTGGACACCCCCGGTTTATCGTGTAATTTTTCGATAGGAAACGAAGTTTTAATAATAACTAACCCATCCGAAGATTTATTGATCTGTTTGTCTCCTTAATCTCGCTTGGGGGCTTTCCTGCTGCTAGTAAACAGGGGTGTCCGGAGCCACATACTGTAATCCACGGGGGGAGGAGGATTTTCATTCCATTTTTCTTATGATATAGACCAGCTATAAGCGCTTCTCAATTTCATTTCAGAGGAATCAAAGCTTTTGAGAGAAAATCCATAACAAAGTAGGTTTTAAGGTCAAGAAACCTTTTCGGACATCAAAATATATAAAGATATTACAAGCTTATCGGAAGGGCAAACATGTTCCAGATATTTAGTGGCATTTTTTTTAGGAAGGAATATTTTACTTACGTTACAGATTAATTTTCAACATGCGAAGCTATTTCAAGGCTTGAAAAACATAGCGCACGTTCGCAAAAGTTTGCATCGAAAATTACAAGGGTTTGTATGGCAGATTTGTGGGCTCACTGGAGGTACAAAGCTCTCTGTCAGCAGTCAGGACCCAAAACAAAAATAGCCAATGTGGCTTATGGGATACAAAATGGCGTAGACTGCAAGCAGTCCCTCTTTCTTTCCGATAGCGAGCGCGAAGCGCGAGAAAGTCACTAATAATTTTCACTAAAATTAATTTAGACAGGTCCGGGGTCAGGAAAATTCTCACTAAATTTCAACAGTTCCGCGGTCATGTAAATTTTCACTAAATTTCGACTGGTCTGGGGTCAGGAAAATGTTCGCTAAATTTAGAGAGGTCCGGCATCAAGAACATTTTCACTAAATTTTGAGAGGTCCGGCATCAGGAAATTTTTTACTAAATTTAGACATGTCCGGGGTCATGAAAATTTTCACAAAATTTCAACAGTTTCCGCGGTCATGCTAATTTTCGACAGGTCCAGGGTCAGGAAAATTGTCACTAAATTTCAACAGGTCTGGCATCAGGAAAATTTTCACTAATTTTAATTTTCAACAGGTCCGGCATTAGGAAAATTTTCACTAAGTTTCGACAGTTCCAGCATCAGGAAAATTTTCACTAATTTTTGACAGGTCCCTGGTCAGGAAAATTTTCACTAAATTTAGACAGGTCCGGGGTCACATAAATTTTCACTAAATTTAGACAGGTCCAGGGTCGCATCAATTTTCACTAAATTTTGACAGAAATGTCTTACCGAAATTAATATAATAACATAATTTGTGAAGGATACAGCACGTGCAACGCTAAAACTTAACAAGTTCTGTGAATAAAATCAACCCAAGAAGATTTACCACAAGTCAACTATTAACAAGATTAACAACTTTTCTGCTACTGATCAAGCACCTCGCGATAAAATTGCGTAAGTATATTTCAACTTTTCACTTCAAAGTATCTTCTCACCAATTTACCACTTCCTGTGTCAGAAAATTTCTGCACTCAACAGTAAAATCTATGCATCGCAATAGTGCACGTGTTTAGCAAAAAAAAAATTAATTATGTTTGGCAGCGTTACCAAATCCTTGCATATTCAAAGTAGTTGTTTAACGCGGAATTCTCAACCGAGGAAAATAAAAGAGACTTCTGGTAAAATCTCATGAATGAACATAACAGTAATGGATCTTAGTTTTCACATCACCCCATTTGTTCTTCTTATGTTTGTTCCTTCGTGGTTGATCAAAGTTCTTTCTCTTTACTTAAAACTTAGAGCATTTTCTATCCCCATTATACCACTTGACCGTTGTCCGGTGTAACGTTTGTTTCAGCTGTCACACATTCTTGTCTGTTTCTTTGCCTGGTAGTATGTATATGGAAGAAGTATGTAAAGACAATTTATTGCTCCTCACAGAGCCATATTTTTCTAGCAATGGGGGTTTGTACTCTCACCCACGATGATGGGTGCTAGTAGTAAAGTAGTAAATCTTTATTTAAGCAGGGTGGTCCATTCAGCTCTAGGCTGGTATCCATAGGGGCCCTGCATCTAAAAAATACATTATATTACAATTTAAGAAGATTTAAAAAATTACTATACTAATTACAATAAGATAAAAAATACTTTACTATGATAAAAAATACGATACTAATTACTATAATTACTATAATTAGTATCGTTGTCTAACTCCCTGAAGAATTCTGCAACAAGCAGACAAAACGTGTAAGACAGAAACTGTCTCTTGCAGTTCAATTATGTGCACATTCACACCAGCGAATAAAAAATAATATGAATTGATTTTAAATATTGTTTTGAATTTCTTTTTGATAGGGGTTCTCAAAGTGACAGTGACCTGGCAAAGGACAGTGGCGAAAGACATGTGTGACAGACATGCTGACAGACATGTGTCACCTACATCATGTATATTGATGGTGGGTTGGTGTTCATTACAGTTTGCACTACCCTTTAGTCTCTGAGTTTTAACACAATGTTTCTTGCCGCATAAATAGTTTCATGTGACGCATGTTAGGAAACAGGCACATGCAAACAGTGGTCCCCAAAATAAACAACACTCCTTAGTAAGGTTGTATGTGCCTGTTTCCTAACACTCACAAGATATAAATATTTATGCCACTGTCTTGAAGTCCTGTAGTGTTAAAATTACCTGTTAGCTAATGAGTAAACGGGTCAAGTGAGGCCTTAAGCTACTGTATTTTGTTGTTTATTCCGAGCTTTTGCCGATCCACGGCATCATCAGGGAATAAGAAAATATTCTGCAGTACAGGATTATAAAGTATAAGTTGTGGCGTGGGTGACACAAATATTAAGTAGGCGGTAGTAATGAACAATAACAATAGGTAATTAGCTGTACAAAAATAATAATGGCGATAGTAATAAACAATAAATGATTAGTTCTGATGAGAAAAAATTGTCTTAGAGTTCTGTAGATAGTTCTGCCTAAAACAAAAGATCTTTACCCTGTTAGCGTTTATTCAAACAGGCATTACTTGTAAACTTGTCTAACTCCCTAAAGAACTCTGCAACAGGCAGACAAAACGTGTAGGACAGAAACTGTCTCTTGCAGTTCAATTATGTGCACATTCACACCAGCGAATAAAAAATAATAAAAATGATGCCTAGTAATTAAATATCTTTCATTTGCGTATCTCTAAATCTGAATTGATTTTAAATATTGTATTTGAATTTATTTTTTGATAGGGTTACTCAAAGTGACAGTGACCTGGCAAAGGACAGTGGCGAAAGAGCTGAAGGAGCATGGTCTCACCCTCGAAACAGCCAGAAGATGGACAGAAGACGGCAGCAGTGGAAAACCCTTGTGGAAGCCCCATGTGCCACTTTGAGCACTTTGGGTCCTGAGTGAATGAGTGACTCAAGGTCACAGCAATCATCATTGATTCTTCCGCCTTATTGAGTTAGGTTTGCCACGATGGACATCCTTTGTTTGTTTATTCTTGGGATACTCTCTCTTCCACCAGGTTGCGTTAGGCTTACGATGACGGGCATCCTTTGTTTGTTCGTTATTACGACACTCTCTCTTCCGCCAGGTTGCGACAGGCTTGCGACGACGGGCATCCTTTGTTTGTTTCGTTATTACGACACTCTCTTCCGCCAGGTTGTGACAGGCTTGCGATGACGGGCATCCTTTGTTGGTTCGTTATTACGACACTCTCTCTTCCGCCAGGTTGCGACAGGCTTGCGACGACGGGCATCCTTTGTTTGTTCGTTATTACGACACTCTCTCTGCCGCCAGGTTGCGACAGGCTTGCGACGACGGGCATCCTTTGTTGGTTCGTTATTACGACACTCTCTCTTCCGCCAGGTTGCGACAGGCTTGCGACGACGGGCATCCTTTGTTTGTTCGTTATTACGACACTCTCTCTTCCGCCAGTTGCGACAGGCTTGCGACGACGGGCATCCTTTGTTTGTTCGTTATTACGACACTCTCTCTTCCGCCAGGTTGCGACAGGCTTGCGACGACGGGCATCCTTTGTTTGTTCGTTATTACGACACTCTCTCTGCCGCCAGGTTGCGACAGGCTTGCGACGACGGGCATCCTTTGTTGGTTCGTTATTACGACACTCTCTCTTCCGCCAGGTTGCGACAGGCTTGCGACGACGGGCATCCTTTGTTTGTTCGTTATTACGACACTCTCTCTTCCGCCAGGTTGCGACAGGCTTGCGACGACGGGCATCCTTTGTTTGTTCGTTATTACGACACTCTCTCTTCCGCCAGGTTGCGACAGGCTTGCGACGACGGGCATCCTTTGTTTGTTCGTTATTACGACACTCTCTCTGCCGCCAGGTTGCGACAGGCTTGCGACGACGGGCATCCTTTGTTGGTTCGTTATTACGACACTCTCTCTGCCGCCAGGTTGCGACAGGCTTGCGACGACGGGCATCCTTTGTTTGTTCGTTATTACGACACTCTCTCTTCCGCCAGGTTGCGACAGGCTTGCGACGACGGGCATCCTTTGTTGGTTCGTTATTACGACACTCTCTCTTCCGCCAGGTTGCGACAGGCTTGCGACGACGGGCATCCTTTGTTGGTTCGTTATTACGACACTCTCTCTTCCACCAGGTTGCGACAGGCTTGCGACGACGGGCATCCTTTGTTTGTTCGTTATTACAACACTCTCTCTTCCGCCAGGTTGCGACAGGCTTGCGACGACGGGCATCCTTTGTTGGTTCGTTATTACGACACTCTCTCTTCCGCCAGGTTGCGACAGGCTTGCGACGACGGGCATCCTTTGTTGGTTCGTTATTACGACACTCTCTCTTCCGCCAGGTTGCGACAGGCTTGCGACGACGGGCATCCTTTGTTTGTTCGTTATTACGACACTCTCTCTTCCGCCAGGTTGAGTTAGCCTTGTGACGACGAGCGTCCATTGTTTGTTCGTTCTTGCGACCCCCTCACTTCCGCCAGGTTGAGTTAGCCTTGTGACGACGAGCGTCCATTGTTTGTTCGTTCTTGCGACCCCCTCACTTCCGCCAGGTTGAGTTAGCCTTGTGACGACGAGCGTCCATTGTTTGTTCGTTCTTGCGACCCCCTCACTTCCGCCAGGTTGAGTTAGCCTTGTGACGACGAGCGTCCATTGTTTGTTCGTTCTTGTGACCCCCTCACTTCCGCCAGGTTGAGTTAGCCTTGTGACGACGAGCGTCCATTGTTTGTTCGTTCTTGTGACCCCCTCACTTCCGCCAGGTTGAGTTAGCCTTGTGACGACGAGCGTCCATGTTTTGTTCGTTCTTGCGACCCCCTCACTTCCGCCAGGTTGAGTTAGCCTTGTGACGACGAGCGTCCATTGTTTGTTCGTTCTTGCGACCCCTCACTTCCGCCAGGTTGAGTTAGCCTTGTGACGACGAGCGTCCATTGTTTGTTCGTTCTTGCGACCCCCTCACTTCCGCCAGGTTGAGTTAGCCTTGTGACGACGAGCGTCCATCGTTTGTTCGTTCTTGCGACCCCCTCACTTCCGCCAGGTTGAGTTAGCCTTGTGACGACGAGCGTCCATTGTTTGTTCGTTCTTGCGACCCCCTCACTTCCGCCAGGTTGAGTTAGCCTTGTGACGACGAGCGTCCATTGTTTGTTCGTTCTTGCGACCCCTCACTTCCGCCAGGTTGAGTTAGCCTTGTGACGACGAGCGTCCATTGTTTGTTCGTTCTTGTGACCCCGTCACTTCCGCCGGGTTGAGTTAGCCTTGTGACGACGAGCGTCCATTGTTTGTTCGTTCTTGCAACCCCCTCACTTCCGCCAGGTTGAGTTAGCCTTGTGACGACGAGCATCCATTGTTTGTTCGTTCTTGCGACCCCCTCACTTCCGCCAGGTTGAGTTAGACTTGCATGTGACGACGAGCGTCCATTGTTTGTTCGTTCTTGTGACCCTCCCTTCTGCCATGTTGGGTTAGGCTTGTGACGACCGGCATCCATTGTTTGGTCGTTCTTATGTTGAGTTGAGTTGGGCATCTATTTTTTCTTGTGGGTTGTGACAACTACACTGTACACTATCATCCACTAGCAGTTCTTCTTGACCATGAATGCCTGTGCCCGGTTGTTCGAAGGGTGGATAACGCTATCCACCGGATAAATCACTATCCAGTGGATGGCGTAGTTGGTTTTGTTAACGCTTATCCACTGGATAGCGATTTATCCGGTGGATAGCGATTTATCTGGTGGATAGCGTTATCCGCTCTTTGAACAACCGGCCCCTGGAGATGGATTGGCCAAGTTCTGCGTATAGAACCAGACCATGACACTCGCAATGACACTTGGGACACCTTACAGAAAGAGATGTCGAAGGAGTCCTAGGATGGCATGGATATTACTGCCGTCATAGAGCAAGAGGAAATGGGGTTTACATCCCAGAACACTGCAAAGGATAGGTCAAGATGGAGGGAACTCGTTTATAGCCCTATTCCCAACCCGTGGAGAAGGAGCTAAGCTAAGCTAACCATAAATGCCGCTTGTATTGGACAAGTCATAGAGATGGAGATGTTCAGCAGCTATTTCAGCCACATTTTGGTACAGTAGTACAGTATGTAACTAAGGGACGCACCATTAGAAAATTGAAGGGGGGGGGGGGGTTACAGTATGTAACTAATATAACATTGAACATAACACTCCTGTTATATTAATATATCATTGTTGTGGTTCAATTTTTTTTTTGGTTTAAAATTTTTTAAACCAGTTTGATTTTTATTTTCCTTTGTCTAATATTCATTACCATAATCTGAGACAAAGGAAAATAAAAATCAAACTAGCTTAAAAAAATTTAAACCAAAAGTAAATTTAAACCACAACATATACATTACAGTAGAACCCCGCTAACTCAAACTCGGTTAAACCCTATACCAATTAGTTGAAATTTGCATACACACATGTATTTTATCCAGAAAACAACTCCTTTTTTGCCTGAACTGTTTTTATTTTGCTGGAAACGAGCTACACCAAATGTTTCAAGAGCTCATTTGCAAGCATGTTTGACTTGAAGCGTCCGCCATATTGTAGTACTGATCAGCTAATCTATGCCCCTAAATTTCAGGGGGCTTTTGTGAAATTTTTTTAAATTATTATTTTGCCATTGATTAATGTCAAAGAGCACATAAGCAGTTAATGGTTACACCTGTATACAAGAAATATTAAAACCTGAATTGGCTTTTAATCCCGGGGGCCCTCCCTTAGCAAATTGCTCAAATCAATGTACCTGCTGAAAGAAAACAAAATATTAAGCCCAATACTTCTCGCTTTTGTAAATTAGATGTGAAAGGAGCCTAAGTTGGGTGTATAATCTATGAAGTACTTCTTTTTATTCCATATGTACAGAGAGTGTAATTAACTGTGTGTTTTTTTCAGTGAAGGATTACTGCAGCTGGATGAGGAGTATGATGCAAAGTTGACCTGCTTGATAATAAGCTAATGATTGTACATAAAGACTCTTCCAAAACTGATCAGTTTAGGGACGGAGCCTGGGTCATGTTGACCGCTTCAGGCAAGCCTCCTGTGGCCATGACTAGTAGATACTTAGATAAGACTACGTTAAATTATGATAGTCCGCTTTTCTGTCAGTTGTCAAAACCAAATTTGGTTATAAGCCTAGGTTTACTGTTTAGCTTTTTGGCCCAGCCCGGGAGGCATTTGAACGTGGGGTACAGCTGGCCCGGGGGTTTTCCTCCTAGGAGCAAGTGGACGTACGGGGAGGTTTTTCACCCAGCTGTTGTTCCACAACCCCTGTTCAGGTTGTAAATAAACTCTTGGCAGCGCTTGGCTTGTAGCGAGCCACACCAATAATAATTATTGTGTGTGTGTTTTTTGGGGAGTCCAACTAGGATTCAGAGGAGAGCTCTTGGTATATACTACCTTATTGCTACTTTTCGCGTGTACTTCATTTCGCGAAATTGACAGATCCGTATTTCGCGAGGCTTAAGGTGGCTCGTAACGGTTTACAGCCCTTGTACTTTGATGGATCAATACTACCACCCTATATCAGTTGATGTTAAAATAAAGGTATCAAACAAATGCCCAATCATCGGTGAACAAGTTATGATAATCTATAATCATGACATAATAGGTTACCATAGCAACAGTATAACCTGTAAAAAACACCCTAAAATTTTTGCTTTACATGTTAAGTCAATATTCAAACTGTCTATTTTCCTTGTGTTCTTCATTTATAATATTTTTATTATTAAGCGGCCGACGCCCATGGCGGCCGCTTCTAGAAATGGACCGTTTTTAAGCGGCCGATGCCCATATATGGGCATCGAGCCGCTTCAAGAAATGGACGGGTTTTTTTCATAGTCACTAACCCCAGACCTCTACACGGTTGACATGATGTTATCGCATCACGGTCTAAAATTAGCCACTAGAGAATTTCTCTTCCACAGGCTTTCTGTAGTGTCGTGTAAGTGCGTACATGTATTGAGTTTATTACAGGAATCGCATTGAAAAAAGCAAAGACAAATGTCCCACAGCAGTGTACAGTAGTGTTGTTGCAAAATGTGCTAAATTTGGCGGTGTGACCTTTGCGCGTTATTCGATCCCAGCGGGGAATCGGCTTCCGGTTTCACGCAAACTGCGGACTTTAGCGAGACTGGCGTGACTACTTGTTTTTTTCGTAGTCACTGCACTTTCCCCAGTTGACATTGCATTGCATTGTGAGGGGTTTTCCCATTACATTGTAAACGTAGCCAGGAGACATGCAAATAAATAGCCACTAGAGAATTTCTGTTCTGTTTAATACATGCACCTCAACCAGTAAACGAACGATAAAACCCGGTCCACAATTCCACAGCATATATGTCATTCACAACTTATTTTCACGTTGAGCGAAAACATATCTTTGCCCTCGTTGAATATGATGCAATTTACATTAGCTAAAATTAACCACAAGAGAATTCCTCCGGCTTCCGGAGCATGATGCAATATTACATCAGGCAGTCACGCTTTTCGTCACGCAGGTTCGTGTGTTGACTCTTAGGATTTGGAGGGTGCACCTCAGAGTCCAGTGACCGCGGATAGTTTTCGTGTCGTGTAAGAGCTCTTTTCATGTAAAGAAACAAGCGAAATATTTAATTAGACAAGGGAAAATAACCTCTACTCGAGAAGAGAGCCACTACAGAGCAGGAAATGGAGGGGTCCGTGTCACGAAGTAACGAAAGTTAATTTTATACAGTATTTCTTATATTTATATTTCTCGTCACGCATGTTCGTATGCTGACTCTCGCTCATTTTTGGGGTGCACCTCAGAGTACAGTGACCGAGGGGGAGGAGAGATCGATTGTTGTTTCCCCCACTACAAATAAGGTAATCGGCCGCTTGTAAACTACTTTAGGAGTTCTTGTCGTTTTGAAAGGAAACGGCGCGAAATCTGCTTTAAACAATGTATTCAAAACTTGCAACATTTACACACGTTTGTTTGGCCAGATGGCAACCCCCCAGCCCCCACCCATTCATACAAATGTCTGTTAATTTGATGGTTTTCAAAAGCAAATATCTCGTTCAATATTTAACGTATTCCTCTCATATTTGCCACAGTTACTAAATGGAATAGTCGCTATTAATTTATCTATATACTTTTGTTAGACTAAATTTAATTTTCGGTTAATTTATGCTAATGAGGATATCAACGAACGCCGTAGTAAACGCCTCGTCCCCAGGCGCCGTTCCATTTTTTCGGAAAAGGGCGGGAAAACAGGGAGCGCGGGGCTTGATGGTTAGTAGGCGAAACGCGGAGTCCTTCTTCTCGCCTGCATCAGTCCCACAACTCTATGCGCATCGCGCACGACCAAGGAGCGACACCTGGTCGCCAGATCGCATACTATAAACTGAACTTTGAAGGGTCCCACTCAACCAGTGTGCTTTGCGGTCGCGTGTTATTGTTTTCATCCGGGAAACTCGGTCTCTCGTGGGGCTAATGTTTGCCATACTTTCAAAATTGTGCTAACTTGGGTCGTCTATCTGCTTTTTGTGGCCAGAACAAGGCCAGATTCCTGCAAAAAGTAGTTTTTAAGTTCAAGCCACCATTTTCTCGGCACCCGAAAATGGCCGCCGTAAGAATATCGGCGCGCAAAGCACACTGGTTGAGAGGGACCCTTTAATAGATCCTCGGCTGCAAAGATCTGGTGTGAAAAACTTCAACCAGTAACAAATTTAAATCACAACATATACATCGCACTGTTGATTTGTCAGAAGTAAAAAAATATTTGTATGGTTGTCTTGAATAAATGTTCTCTTTGAAATACATTTGATTAGTTTGTAAGTGAATTTCATGGGATCTTCCACTACAATCCTGATGGCATTTTTCGATTGCATGAAACATAAAACGTATGAAAGACACAGCATTCAGGTATTATACCTCCTTAAGGACGGTGCCTCCTTTTGTTACTGCGCATACGTTCTGCGCATAATTTATGGCGTCATTATTTATACAGAATGTCGCGGAATCTGTTTCAGGCTAAGCTCGGCAGGGAAATATATGGTCGTTTTCTTCATATAACGTACAAAAACGCGTGGTGGCTCCTACTTTTTAGCTCAGCAATTCGCGCACATGCGCGAAGGATGAGCTTTCGGGTTTGTGGGGAAAATTTGGCGTTCGTAAACTTTTCTTGGTAATTCCGCTGACCAGTGTATAAGGCCTGGGAAATCACAACACTAAAAAATATTGCGGGCGCAATATTTGGTAGGCATTAGGGGTTGAGGCGGTCGGGGGTTGTAGCCGGCTCTCATTGCAAAAACAAAATGGCGGCCGGTTGTTTCTGTAAGGACGGTATTTCTCTCGTCTTACACATTTAAAATATAGACCTTTTTGGAGTTCCGATGCCATCAAACGGAAACATTCTGCGCCCGGATTCTGCGATTCCTTCGTTCCTCGGTTTGAGAAATGCTACTGAAGGATTGAAATTATTTCTTTCACGAACGGAAATCTGTGGTTTCTATATCGAAGCACATTTGGACCCATGCCCGACCGATGAATCAAGGGGTTTATACAACTTCAAAAACACCGGGAATAACAGAACGGTTCCACCAGGGCATATTTTAGGCTCGACCGCCGAAAAAGATCCGGGAAATTGAAGCGTTCAACTGAACTCTGGCGTTTGGAGCCCTTCACTTCAAATGGATTTCAAGACTTAGGATCTAGGAAAGGAAAACTGACACTACAGGACGGTCAGTAATTGTTATGTCTATGTGTTATTTGCTTTACAACAAAAATTATTGTTCAACTGATCATTTGATTCCAATAAAAATAATATTTAACTTTTTAATTTAAACTTTTGTAATTTCGTATACAATTCGATCGATCGATAGCTTTGAACCGAAACAAATAAAGTGTTTATTTGAATCAAAATTTTGGCTGCAAAGCCTTTTTGCCTGTTATTGTAGCTTATTGTGTTGACCTTAAGTTTGTTCATAGCTTCCAATTACATTGCTGAGCTGGCTCACGGAAGCCTTTGATTATGTTATAAAATGGAAGCGGTAAGCCTATTGAACATATGATTAATTTTTTGTTGTGTGCAAAAGTTATTTAGACTGTATTTTTGGTATACCAGAGGAGAGCTGTCAGGGTTGATAATGGCTACGTTGCGATGATTTTTAATTAAAAAACACATAAAAAGTAGTTGTTATATTACCATTTGTTAAGTATTTTTTAAAAAGCTTTTTATATGTATTGTTTCTTTTGTGTATGTCAAGGCAAATTCAAAGGGAATCTGCGAAAAAAAAAATTTCTTTTTTTCCCGAGAAAATGCTATTTCCGCATTTTTTTCCAGATTGAAGCTTGATTATCTTTGAAAAATGCGTGGTTACCCCCAATTTTCTTTTTGGATTCCAATAGCCCTTGCTAAGATCTGCTTTTCCCGCATAGTCATAAACCGCGCAATAATACTTTCGTATTAGGAGGCACCGTCCTTAAACTAACCAAACAGCAAATCGAAACCTTCAAATTATGTAATTATTCCCTATTCAGTGATATTAATCTACGCGATTATCTAGGCTAATACAGTTAAAATTTAGACTACGAGCAGTTCCTCTCAATCAATCACTTTATTTCAACACGATAAATCAATCAGCAGAGCTGGTGGGGTCGTGCACTTAATTTAGTCAATTACAGAATACAGAAATGCTATTAAACCTTAAAATGTATATACAAACCTTAAAATCTCTAAACTATATACTTCATTTATCTATATTTACATTATATGCATGCTTTATTGAATTTCGGAGTTTAACTTATTAATAATATTCATAACTGTGATCTTTATGTTTTATGAGGGCTACGGTGGAATCGAAATTCATTTTACTAAAGTCAAATTTGATTAATAATCGCTTGAATTCGTTAAAATTTTCGGTCGTCGATTTCCTACTAGGTAGACTGTTCCACGCTATTGCTCCTCGATACTTTATGGAGTTCCTAGTCATGTTCGTTTCTGGTCTTGGGAGAATAATGTCTCCATTTCTTCTACTTTCGCGGCTCGAGTTCCTCTGTATACAAACAAATCCGTGAATTCTGTGACGGTGTGGCCTTTTATACATTTGAAACGAACTCCGTCAATCGTTTCTTATATACTTCTTCCAAACTGTCCCATCGTGTACGTGTTAAGACGTCTTCAGCGCTGGTGTCCCATGGTAGTCCATATACGATGCGGCCAGCCCTTGTGTGCAGTTTTTCCAGGTTACTGAGGTGTGTCTTATTGCACGATCCCCAGAGCACTAGGCCATACGTAACCGATGGCAATATGACCTTCGTGTAGAAGTCCTCTAGTTGCTCCCGGGGAAGAAAACGCATACGTCGGAGTAAACTTAGTTTGGACGCAAAGAACTTCGCTACATTTGCAGCATGATCAGACCAGAACATCTTGTCGTCCACATGTACCCCTAAGAGTCGTTCTGAGGTTGTCCAGTTTATCATGTTGTCACCAAGACTCAAAGCTTGAATGGGTCCAATAAATGGTTACCTTTGCATAATCATTGCCTTGCACTTGCTTGGGTGTGGTACCAGTAAATTCCTGTCGCACCATTTTTGAGGGGTTTTTTCTACTTTTTTTTCTAAATACTCTTAGCCGGCGGTTTGGACAGTCAATCTTGCTGCCATGTATGTCACACCAATCAGATTGGGGCTACTATGAACAACCAATGAAATAGCTGATTCTAATATCCGAGTAAATCCGAGTAGATATCGATTTTTGAGAGCCATTTGGTGACGGCCATCTTTGTTAATACTGTTGTCGATGTTTAGAAGAATGGCGAAGAGAGCGGCTACTGCGATGTACAGGCTTTCTTTGTACATTTCGTTGTTTTTACGGAAAGTGGTCAAATTGAGGAGATAATTTGAAATGTGCTTCAGGAGTTTGTCATGATCTCTTGTCAACAGTTGATTGGAGGTAAATCTGGTTGGGTCGATTTTATTCAGTAGTGTTGTGCAGTGTTTCTGTAAAAGTTTGTATTTTAGTGTTATTGTTGTTTGATGCATCTAGGTTAGGTGATATAATACATCACTATACGTTTGTGATGGCTGTTCATTAACTTCAAAGGCAAGTATCAAAATACTTCAAGTTGTCGAAAGAAGACGTGATTTCGTAAATTTTAGCTCGGACGTAAATAGTTTCAGAAAGTACGAATAAATCCGGTCAGTGTATTAACGCAGAGTGCGAACTGCATGCAACGAAGACTACAGACCAGGGGTAAAATGCAGACTAAAGTGTGAAATAATGGAAGCATGTATATCTGTACAAGCCGGCAAATGATCCCCGGACCGGAAATGATCCCCTCACCAAAAAGTGGGAATGGCATGGAATCTACACTTTGGATAATGGATTAAAAACAATTCTCAATTATACAGCATTTTTTTCAAATGTAAGCAAAATATCCAGATTTTAAATTGTTATAAGAAAAGAATTGTACAGCTGTTGAAGGCAACGTCCACAGTTCAGTGCAATAACTAATTCAACATAATTTTTTTTAACTTTAAACGGCATGCGCAACAGTCAGAGGCAAATTCCTCAGTTTTACAAGAGTCTACAAAGCGAAATCAAGTAACAGTTTAACCCAACAAAACTGGAACATGTCTTTTTTTTATTAAGCCGCGCGGACTTGCACAGGCGATGCGATTTTTTAAAAAAGCCGCGAAAATTGCACGTGTAGTCTTACGACTTTTTTCTGCTATTTTCGGCTATCGAGCCGCCTTTGCATGCGAGGGTGGCCACAATTTTTCGCTGGGGCTACGGAGAAAATTAATTAAATTACTATGAGTAATCGACCGTCCGGAAAGTCATCAAAATTGTCCTTGTACGTCCCCAGTCAATAGCGGCCTAAGGTCTTGAGTACGGTCTTAGGTCAAGGGCGCTCGGGCAGTTAAAAATCGTGAATGAAGATTTCGGAATCTTGATAAACAAACGAAGGAAAAAGCTGACAAACGAGTGTCAAAATGCAGTAGCTCGCGTATTTATATACTGGCCTGACCAAATCAACAACTTGAACTAACGGCAAAGCAATCTTTAACTTAAGACATACCTCGCATTTCTTTCCAGCCTTTTCTTCCTTGTCATTATCACCTACACCGTAAATAACGCGGGAAAACAAAACGAAAGCAAGCACAAGGGCAAACAGCAAAGACAATCGCGCCATGTTCCGGCAGAACCTCGTGCATGAACTTTGATCTTTCCTGTCAAACACTTTCATGTCACGCGTCACGCATCACGCAAAAAACCCTTTGCCCAACCTCGTTCCCAGGGTCTACTCCGCTTTCAAGATGGCGGCTGGGCGCGGAGAAGACCCTGGGCTACGCTGATATAACGCCCACGCTGATTGGTCTGTAGATTTATGATTCTTACATTAGTCGTGATTGGCGGAAATAGTCTTCCTTGCAAAATGGCCGACTTGCGGAGTTTTATTTTGTTATTTCTTCTCGAATTGAAACGTAAATTATTGCCTGTTAAATATTTCCCGTCTTGTTTAAATTATGCACGGCAATTTAAGGAAGAGGTGGAGTTGACGTTGGACCGTAAATTAATTTGAAATGCCTCAAGGCGCACAGATCAAGAGCTGGAATATCAAGCAAGGTGAATCAGATCGATGATATGATTACACGTTTATGAATGTTTAAGCTTATGTGTTATTATTCGAAGCCTGGAATTTCTTCAAAGTGCTTTTAACGGCGAATTGAAAATGTGACGGAATCCTGAATTTATGTATTGCTCGCACAAATGAAAATCGAATTTTTCACTCGTAAACTACGTGATCTGTACTTTTCAGAGAATTATTAAGCTTACAATCAAATGATTTGAACAGACAAGTTACAATATTATGACCATTTTGATGCACTGCACTTAAAAGTAAGGAAAGCCCTTCCTTGAAATATTTTGTAAACTTGATTATACTTAAAATGAAGATTATAGTTTATATAAGCTGTTTTTCTCAATTTTCTAAGCTGGTATAGGTATTAAAATCACCTACAAGTTTACAACATACAGTGGAACCTCTACTTCGGGCCACCTCTATTAAGGGAACACCTCCTTTACCACACTCATATAATGTTTGTAATCCAGATACTGCTATGAAAGGGACACCTCTATTAGTTTACATTTTGTCTGATGTTGGGAAATTATTGTTCATCGTGGTAGATAGATGAATATTTAATCATTTGTCTCATGATAGAGTCACTTTGAGGTGTTATCAATGATCACAACGTTTAGACTGCTTTGTGTATACTGCTAGTCTTCATCAGGCAATCCTCATGATTATTCCAACTAGATGTTGTTCCCTCAGTGGTCTGCTGCGGTATCGATCGGCTGTTATGTTTCTTGGTCATTAAGGTGGGCCTCCATGGTTGAGGAATTTCGGCAGTTGTATGTACACTGTATGTCAATAAAGACTGTACTGGGTGCAAGTTTTGTGTGATTAAGTTTCTTTGGTGTACTGCAGGGTATTGTTTTTGCAGGTCATTTCTTTCAGTTTTTGTCCTTTTTGTTTTGCTGTGTTGCAATGTTTTTGTATGACATTTAATATTGTTCCTTATGCCCCTCAAATGTATATTGTGTTGGGGAGGTGTGAATGAATTTATTCAGAGTGATATGGGTTATTTTAATTTTTTTTTTGTTCTAGGAGGTATTTTCATTTTTAGATTGACATGTATAAATAAAGTTGCTTCACCTTTATCTTATTATCCTTGTTATGGAGTATTTTTTAGCTGTAGTAATTTTTTGTGCTGGGGATAGGGTCCTGAAGAGGTAAAATGGTAACTGGGATTTGCCTTTTTTATTCACTGGAAAAAATGGGATTTGGGGCACAATTTTGTTGTGGGAATGGGATAATTTCAGCAAGCATTAGGCTGGGAGACTAGGATTTGGGCAAAATATGGGCTGACCGTGGGCCAGGGCCCTCTTCATATATTTTGGGTGCTACTCTACCTTACTTGTGTGAGTCAGAAAAGTGTGAACACTTTGATTGGGTGGCCCCCAAAATCCGCCAAAAAATCAAGCACTTTGGGCAGGTGTAAAAATTGAAGGGTCAAGTCGAAAACTATGCTAAGTGACCAAAAGCGCGTTTGCTCACTTAGCATAGTTTTCCACTTGACCCTTCAATTGTTACTGTTTTTAGCTAAAATAAAATGACAAAATATTGGCTAACAGCCACCACCCCCCCCCCCCCCCCCCCCCCCCCTTCAAAAATTCTAGATCCACCCCTGCAGATAGACAATAAATAAGTAGCCGCCCTCAATAGAGTTACTGTTATCCAGTGTACAACTAGAACAGAAACAAGTAGTCAGAAAATAGGGTATGGATTTTAAAGACCAGGGCCCGGTTGGTCAAAAGATGGATAACGCTATCCACCGGATAAATCACTATCCAAAGGATAGCGTAGTTTGTTTTGTTAATACTTATCCACTGGATAGTGATTTATCTGGTGGATAGCATTATCCACCTTTTGAAAAACCTGGCCAGGTCTGTAATAGTGTACAGAAAGTTATACATTTTGGTTTCAGTACTGGATGGCACAATCCCTCCAAAAATTCAAAGTACACCCCAGGGCATAAAATATAATAAATACCGTAAAAGCTCTATTTAGCCCCCACCTCTCTATTAAGCCCCCCGCCCCTATCTAATAAGCCCCCCCCCCCCCCTTTGGAAGTCAGATTTTGTAATAAGTCCCCCTCTCTATTAAGCCCCCCCCCCCCTTTCATCAGACTGATGTAATAAAGAAATATTTTCTGTTGTTTCAGTCACTTTGTATGGAAACATGGTCTTAAATTTCCAGAACTATCACTGAGTTAGGATATAAATGACACTGCATTTGTAGACGGTGATATATAACCCATTTCTTGTTCTGTTTAGTTTGTGGTGTAATAGTAAAGCCTGGGGGGAGGGGAAGTACTTGACCCATGTTTGGGTATAGGGGTGCCGCTAAGGGTTTGAAAACCTGACCCTGTTTAGGACAAAAAGAAATAAAAATAAAAACCCCTAAAATACCTACCCTGTGTAGGACATCCTCTATTTTAGGACCCTGTTTAGGTTGCAATTTAGCGAATCCCGTTTGACTGAAACGCGGCAAACGTCTCCGATCTCTAAATACTGTATAAACCGTATTTTTACGATGACAGTCGTGCAACCATAGCCTGTTTAGGACAGACGCGCATGAAATTATATACCCTGTTCAGGGCAGAGAGGCCAAAAAACCATACCCTGTCCAGCGGCATGTCCCCGTATAGGCCACATAAGGGAGTACCCCCCCCCCCAGGTAATAAAGTTTGAAAAATGAATGTGATTTGAAATAAGCCCCCCCCTCTCTATTAAGCCCCCCTCTCTAATAAGCCCCCCCCCCCCCCCATTCTTGAGGCCTGAAATTAAATAAGCCCCCCGGCCTTTTACGGTAATTATTGGTTTCCAATAAAAGCTAAATATAAAAGGCTATAAAACATTGTCATCCACAGAAACCACGCAGGGAAGCCTCCCACTTTTTTGTACAGTTGAAATTACACTTTGATATTTTACTAAATTAATTTAAATCTGTTTTTAAACAGATTTAGGAAGCAATCTTTATTTAGATAACACACACCTTAAAAGGTTCATGCTGAGTCAGTACTTTGTGTGTGTTAAAAAAATATCACCTCTAAATAAAAACAATCACACAAAGATTCGACCATGATCATGCTACATTAATATTTTTTTTATTAATTAAATTGGGCATGACTTTCGTGCTATAAAAAACAAAAATTACAAGGTCGCGATCCGAGCACGAAATAAACCAAAAAATAATATATCCACCAAAAACTATCCGCTTTACTTTCGACAACTTCCCTAACTTGACTTTCTTATATTAATCGTGCGTTGTTTATACAGCTAAACTGGTGCTAAATAACAGTCATAAAATGTATAATAAACCTCACCTTAATAAAATAGACCGCTCACCAATCATGCGTAAAGACAGCAGAAATATATTCGAAAATTCAACGGACCACAAAAACGTTATTCCGCGGCTTAATTTGGTGTAAAACATGTTAAAACGAAGCTCGCCAGCTTCCTTCCAGTAGCCATTTTGAATCCGCGGAACCGCTGGTCAAGTGTAGCGAAGACGACCATATTGAATCCTGGAACCGCTGGTCAAGTGTAGCGAAGACGACAAAATACTCCACGATTCGTGGAGTATTTCACAGCGTGGGCCAGGGTCTTCTCCGCGCCCAGCCGCCATCTTGAAAGCGGAGTAGACCCTGGGTACGAGGTTGCCCTTTGCCACCCTCTGTTACTGTGGAAGCGCTTGATGTATACTTTTGCTAGATAATAGAAACCTTAAATTCTGACTACACTAACACGAGCCATTCAATGTGAAATAGTTTATTTAGGATGAGCCAGTCAGTCATCAACTTACAATGAATCTCAATACATTATTCTGATAATCAATACTGGAAGAAATTACAGCTCAGTAAATACTCATACAGTAGGCCTGTAATACATAGATGTACCGCGCCAGATGCGAAAAACCACTAAAAAACACTCTTTAGATGTGGCCAAAAAATGTGTGGAAACATATTCCAATTCTAATGCAGCGGCACTGAACCTCTGGGAAGAGGTACTAAATGTTATTAAGTTTGTTAATATAGTTTAATGTATAGCTCAGTTTAATGTATAGCTCAGTTTTAAATGTATAGCTCAGTCTAATGTATAGCTCAGTCTCTCAATTTTTACATCTCTCTCTATTTTAGCTTCTAAAATAAAAAGAAACACTAAACGAACAACGAACGCACAGAAGACTGACCAACGTAGAATAACTAATATTACCCGCTAAAACTCTTAAATACCCCTAAAGGTCACATGACAATACCAAAGCCTCTCTATCGTGCCGTCAGAATAGCAATTTCTGACTTTATCGTTCCTGTGTCACTCAATCGTCAGAAATTACATTTTCCAGTGATTCCACGCCATTCCTTATTTTACACGGTATCATTTGTGGAGATCATTTCCGGTCCGGGGATCATTTGCCGGCCAATTTGGGGATCATTTGTCGGCCCGGGATCATTTGCCGGCCGGGATCATTTGCCGGCCTGTACATATCAGATTATTATACAAGTTGTGAGGATTAATTTGTGGCGAAATGAGAGGCAGCCGGTCAAGGTTTTGAAATAGACTAAATGATCGGCAGTGAGAAATTTTCTATAAGTAAAAAGAGTTAAAAAAGAGAATTATAAATCGAAAGCCGGTCGATCACAAAGCAAGCGAAAAAGTGAGACCAATTAATTTTTATACAAATTCCATCCTATGATATCTTCGAACTACGAGCGGGCTAGTACGTGCATGTAAAAGCAGCCTTGTTGACTTTTTAAATCGAATTACCGACTGACCAATCAGAAGCTTTGTTTCCCACGCTTGTATATAAAAATAGACATAGACTTCCAGTCCTGTTTCGAGCACGGAATTCGAGAATGAATCAGTTTTTAAAAACCTCCAAATGTGTTATTTTGGGCTGCATGAAACAGTGAAAGAAACGCCAAAATTCGTCAACGCAGGTCGATTTGCGACATCCTTGCGACCGTCGAACGATCTGAAATTTGAAGCGAAACTGGCTAGTCACGCCCAGATTGCGTTACGAGCCAAAAGAAAGTCTACGTAGGAGCGCTCGTAGGAGTTTGTGTTCCCAGATCTATTATTGGTCATTATTATAAACTCTGTGTTGCGAAGTACCATCAGTGGCAATTTAGATGGCAAGGACCTGCCGAATACTTGAGATCTCAGGGACACAAGTTTCCAGATCGCTTGAACGCGTTCTCCTTAATATATGGAACGCATTATTAGCGTTCTTTAGCGTTCCACTTTGCGTTCCCTGACTTCCCTTAGCGTTCCTTTTATAGTGCTCTACTTGCCGTTCCTAGAACGCGTTCACTGTAGCGACATACTTGTACCTATTCTCACTGGAGCCATCACACACAAACGCCCCCTAATCAACTAGTATTCTATTTGTTTCTATACCCGTGTATTCGTAAGCCCGTGGGTGGTTTTGCTACGCATATATTAGATGGTTTTATATAAATAGGCAGTTGTTTGTCCAGTTTATTCCTCCCTTCGTTCTAACGGACGCCAGACGTCAACTTGACGCTTTTTTATTTCGTGTCATCGCTGCGCCTCCTAATCTTGAGTCTCTATGGCGGAGCAAGTTCCTCAGAACCCCGTTGCGGGCGCGGTTGCCGCAGCCATCGCAGATGATCCTCGGTACTAGCAGTTCCCGCGGCCGTGCAAGCAGCACAACCTGTTCAAGCGGCTCCTCAAAATAATGCTCTCAACGCCATACCAGCGATACCAGCTGTTGTTCCAGTGGTTAGTTTTCTCTTGTTGCTTTCGTGTATTTTCCCGGTGTGGTTCAATTTCCTCCTCCCGCTTTTGGTTTGGTTTTTGGGGCGGGGTTTTTGTTTAGTTTGCATGGTTTTAGTTCGTGGCTCTTTCAGTCGGCATGTGCGTATTTTGTCTTCCCACGTCTGTGTTACGAATTTTTGGTTTCTCGCCCGGCTGCGGTGTCATTAGTGTTCAGTCTATATTTCCTATCATAATTTTCAGTGTATTACTTGAACCGGTGTCTGTGTTACTAGTCTGCGTTATAATTTTCTATCTGTGTACCATTTTCAGTCTGTGTGTCTACAAACTTTCAGCTTTCAGTCTATTTATAATTTTCAGTCTGCGTTACTACAAACTTTCTTTTATCAGTCTGTTACAAGTCTCGGTTTTCAGTCTGTTTACAATTTTCAGTCCGTGTTACAAGTCGTCTGCGTTACAATTTTCAGTCCGTGTGACAAGACTGCGTTACAAGTCTGTGTGACAATTTCAGTCTGTGGGACAATTTTCAGTCTGTGTTACAATTTTCAGTCTGTGTGGCAAGTCTGTGTGACAATTTTCAGTCTGTGTGGCAAGCCTGTGTGGCAATTTCAGTCTGTGTGGCAAGCCTGTGTGGCAATTTTCAGTCTGTGTGGCAAGCCTGTGTGGCAATTTTTCAGTCTGTGTGGCAAGCCTGTGTGGCAATTTTCAGTCTGTGTGGCAAGCCTGTGTGGCAATTTTCAGTCTGTGTGGCAAGCCTGTGTGGCAATTTTTCAGTCTGTGTGGCAAGCCTGTGTGGCAATTTTTCAGTCTGTGTGGCAAGCCTGTGTGGCAATTTTTCAGTCTGTGTGGCAAGCCTGTGTGGCAATTTTCAGTCTGTGTGGCAAGTCTGTGTGACAATTTTCAGTCTGTGTGGCAAGCCTGTGTGGCAATTTTCAGTCTGTGTGGAAAGTCTGTGTGACAATTTTCAGTCTGTGTGACAATTTTCAGTCGGCTATGTCTAAAACAAGGAACGGGGAATGGGGGAACGGGAATGGGGGAATGGGGGAACGGAAATGGGAATCCTCTAAAAGGAGGAATCTCTAAAATAGGGAATCTCTAAAAGGCGGAATCTCTAAAATAGGGAATCTCTAAAAGGCGGAATCTCTAAAAGGCGGAATCTCTAAAAGGCGGAATCTCTAAAATAGGGAATCTCTAAAAGGAGGAATCTCTAAAATAGGGAATCTCTAAAAGGCGAAATCTCTAAAATAGGGAATCTCTAAAATGAGGAATCTCTAAAAGGCGGAATCTCTAAAAGGCGGAATCTCTAAAAGGCGGAATCTCTAAAATAGGGAATCTCTAAAAGGCGGAATCTCTAAAATAGGGAATCTCTAAAAGGAGGAATCTCTAAAATAGGGAATCTCTAAAAGGCGGAATCTCTAAAATAGGGAATCTCTAAAAGCGGAATCTCTAAAATAGGGAATCTCTAAAAGGCGGAATCTCTAAAATAGGGAATCTCTAAAAAGCGGAATCTCTAAAAGGCGGAATCTCTAAAAGGCGGAATCTCTAAAAAGCGGAATCTCTAAAAGGAGGAATCTCTAAAAGGGGGAATCTCTAAAATAGGGAATCTCTAAAAGGCGGAATCTCTAAAATAGGGAATCTCTAAAAAGCGGAATCTCTAAAAGGCGGAATCTCTAAAAGGCGGAATCTCTAAAAAGCGGAATCTCTAAAAGGCGGAATCTCTAAAAGGCGGAATCTCTAAAATAGGGAATCTCTAAAAGGCGGAATCTCTAAAAGGCGGAATCTCTAAAATAGGGAATCTCTAAAAGGAGGAATCTCTAAAATAGGGAATCTCTAAAAGGCGGAATCTCTAAAATAGGGAATCTCTAAAAGGCGGAATCTCTAAAAGGCGAGTTTTCGTTGATATCAGTGATCACTAGATATACGACTCATGGCTGTCGTCGCTTGCGACAATAGAGAGCTTATATATATATAATTATGCACAGACGTTTTTGAGCCACGGACGGCAACCGGAATGTTCTTGTTTTTGGTGCCCTTTCACCCCTGCCATGCCGCGCCAATGAGTTGGACAGCCCTCGTTGTAGTATTTACAACTTGACGTTACTGACAAAAAGTCGGTAATAGGCGCCAAAGAAGAGAATATTCGACTTCCGTTTGACGTGCGTGGCTCAAAAAACGTCTAATTATTCCAAGGGACCACACAAATAGTCTGTACAGGCGTCCATTGGTATGAAAATCAATTCTGTGCACGTCACTAGATTGTAATTTTCGTTGCAATTTGAACGAAGAAATAATGAGGAATCTCTGAATAATCAAAACAGAAACGTCTGGATCTTATCTTATCTCGATCATTATCTGTAATCAGTCAAAAATTGCACGCTGACATTTGTTTCTATTACGACCTGCGGCTAATGGGCTAAAAAAATACCTTTTCAAATTGCTCGTATTAAAAAATTGAGACGAAAAACTTAACAAGCTCTCTAATGCCTCTCAAAATGGTAACAGACACTGCGTTATTATTAAAATTTTAGTAAAAGAAGCAAACAAAAAAATTCACCTTATCTGTGACAGATGTTATCTGAGACACATGCTAAGTATGTTTTCATTGTGTGTGGTCACGGTAATTAACTAAACTAGTAGTGAGAATATACGCCGGCAATTTGAAACGGTATTTTTTTTAGCCCATTAGCCGCAGGTCGTAATAGAAACAAATGTCAGCGTGCAATTTTTGACTGATTACAGATAATGATCGAGATAAGATAAGATCCAGACGTTTCTGTTTTGATTATTCAGAGATTCCTCATTATTTCTTCGTTCAAATTGCAACGAAAATTACAATCTAGTGACGTGCACAGAATTGATTTTCATACCAATGGACGCCTGTACAGACTATTTGTGTGGTCCCTTGGAATAATTAGACGTTTTTGAGCCACGCACGTCAAACGGAAGTCGAATATTCTCTTCTTTGGCGCCTATTACCGACTTTTTGTCAGTAACGTCAAGTTGTAAATACTACAACGAGGGCTGTCCAACTCATTGGCGCGCATGGCAGGGGTGAAAGGGCACCAAAAACAAGAACATTCCGGTTGCCGTCCGTGGCTCAAAAACGTCTGTGCATAATTATATATATATAAGCTCTCTATTGTCGCAAGCGACGACAGCCATGAGTCGTATATCTAGTGATCACTGATATCAACGAAAACTCGCCTTTTAGAGATTCCGCCTTTTAGAGATTCCCTATTTTAGAGATTCCGCCTTTTAGAGATTCCCTATTTTAGAGATTCCTCCTTTTAGAGATTCCCTATTTTAGAGATTCCGCCTTTTAGAGATTCCGCCTTTTAGAGATTCCCTATTTTAGAGATTCCGCCTTTTAGAGATTCCGCCTTTTAGAGATTCCGCCTTTTAGAGATTCCGCCTTTTAGAGATTCCCTATTTTAGAGATTCCGCCTTTTAGAGATTCCCTATTTTAGAGATTCCGCCTTTTAGAGATTCCCTATTTTAGAGATTCCGCCTTTTAGAGATTCCCTATTTTAGAGATTCCGCCTTTTAGAGATTCCCTATTTTAGAGATTCCTCCTTTTAGAGATTCCACTTTTTAGAGATTCCGCCTTTTAGAGATTCAGCCTTTTAGAGATTCCTCCTTTTAGAGATTCCCTATTTTAGAGATTCCTCCTTTTAGAGATTCCCTATTTTAGAGATTCCGCCTTTTAGAGATTCCGCCTTTTAGAGATTCCCTATTTTAGAGATTCCGCCTTTTAGAGAATCCGCCTTTTAGAGATTCCGCTTTTTAGAGATTCCTCCTTTTAGAGATTCCGCCTTTTAGAGATTCCGCTTTTTAGAGATTCCCTATTTTAGAGATTCTGCCTTTTAGAGATTCCCTATTTTAGAGATTCCGCCTTTTAGAGGATTCCATTTCCGTTCCCCCATTCCCCCATTCCCGTTCCCCCATTCCCCGTTCCTTGTTTTAGACATAGCCATTTTCAGTCTGCGTGACAAGTCTGTGTGACAATTTTCAGTCTGCGTGTCAACAACCTTTCAGTTTTCAGTCTTAGTGACAATTTTCATGTTTTTTTTTTTTTTTTTTTTTTTTCCCCCTCACGTACTCCATTTTCTACTGTGGTTTTAGGGTCTTGATGAGCTCCGCCTCAAGATCGAAGCATTACAATCCACACTTAACACGTCTAAAGTGGATCAAGCCCTGGAGTCCGTCAGGCACCTGGCTAGCCGCCCTTTTCCACTTCTTGATTCTTTCGCCCTTTTGGCGAGCTTAGAGCAATTAGCAGATTGTGCTAGGGATTCCAATCATCCAGAACGCAAGAAGTACGACGCTATCCTCAAACAGTGCCGCCCTATAGCCGATCCCAATAGCCTGGCCCAAGTGGTTCAGCAGCTTTTAGGTGATAAAGAAGAGAGGGATGTCGCGACGCAAATTCGCAAGATCTTCAAGGGTAATCCGCCTTCCAAGATGACAGAGTCGGTGTATGATTACTCGGGTTCATCGTATCGAGCTCCACCTACAGCTCCTGATCGATATCGGGGAGGTCATTTCGTTGACCGGGGGCGCGGCTTCAGGCCCTCTCCTTATTCAGTCAGACCAAGACAATGTTTCAATTGTAGAGGAATTGGTCATTTTGCTAGAAATTGCCCTCATAGTGTTAGGAAATAGCTTGTATTCTTCGGCTGTTGTAAAATTAAACGTTGCCTTCACGTTTATTTATATTTGCTTGTTGTTTGATCATTATTATTATTAAGCTGACCGCTCAGTATGCCTCGATGGGGTTGTCTAATACCCTTAATTGCTCTGTCCCTGGACGGGGTATTTCGGGGCTGCTTCGCGGTTAGCTTTTTCCCTTTCCTGTTCTTTTGTTTACGAGCCCTTCGTCGTTTTCCTTTTTTAGGTCTCACCATGTAAGAGGCCTCGTTGTGAGTTCCATCCGGATAGAGTTTCTGTTAATACCATCCGGTGGTGCAATTGGAAAGGGGAAAAAGCACCGTGGAGCAGGCCCGATCCCTTCGCCTACCATGGTTTCCAAAGGAGTCACCCACGCTACCCTAGGGACGTTGTTTTTCGTGACACTAATTATTTCATCGCAGGGGAGTTAAGCAACCATCAGTTTTATTGGGAGTCCATCTTGGAGCAGAATCCAAAGAAAGACGAGATTTTGTCTTACATTGCTCATGGGGTCGTGATTCAAGATTTTTTCGTTCCATTTAAGGGCGACTTTCAGGGGAAATACTACGATTCAGCAACCCCTCCAGCAGTTTTTTTTTTTTTTTTTTTTCCCCCCAACAGTAAGACGTGTTCAGAATTTGAAGAGTTCATTTCCTCACTATCCTTGACCGTGTTAAGAACGGTTCCCTACTTGTTTGGGGACAAGTTGGCTCTGTTAACCCTCCTCATTTGGTCTTGCCAATCACCATAGAATCTTCCAAGCCCAGAATGTGCCAAGATGAACGGTTCTTAAATTTTGTGGATTAAAGATCTTCCTTTGTCGCTTGATTATATTTCCAACCTTCCACGATATGTCTCCAAGTCCCATTTTCAAACTACTTTCGATGACAAAAGTGGCTACGATCATGTTAGATTGTCCCCTAAAAGTTTCACCTTGGTTGGATTGGAGTGGAAGGGCTGGCTTTTTTTGTTATAAAACTCTACCTTCGGTTGGAAGGCAAGCGCGTATATTTACCACACGATTGGTATGGCGGCTACGAATTATATTCGTTCCCTGGGGGTCCCGTGCAGCCAATATATCGACGTTCGGCACGTTGGCCAGCTCGCTTTACACCACGATCTCAAGCTTTCACTCGGCTGGTCCAATTTTCCAACTTGCTGAGGCAGCCGCCTTTATAGTCTGTTCAGTCCTGGTGTTCCTCGGTTACTTCATTGGCCTTTCCAAGTCTGTTCCCTTTCCCCAGACCAGGATAAGATTTTTGGGTTTCTTATCTGACTCCATCCTTCAAGCGTTTATTATTCCAGAAGATAAAAGGTGAAGTTTGCTACCCTTCGCGATCTCATTCTCCAAGGTCGTACAGTATCTATTAAGACGCTCCAACGTTTAGCAGGAAAGATTACCTCCTTCTCTCTCGCCGTCCCAGCTGCTCAGTTGCATGCAAGGGAGATTTATCGTGCTATATCTTTGGCAACTCGCTCGTCTCGTCCTATCAAGGTAGCCGGTGAGCTTAGATAAATTCTCGGCTATTGCTCGTTTTATTCTATCCAAGCTTGAGAACCCTTGCATTTCGCCTTCGCTTTATATGTCCTTAGCAGGGACCTCAGTTTTTTCTCTATTGATTTTTTCTCTGGGGACCGCTCCTCGGACTTAGGGAGAACAAAATCTAGGGAGGTTCTCTTTTTCCCAGACTCCTCAGGACTCCTATTCAACCACACCTTCGGAAAAACCTTAAGAGGGAGTTCTGCACACTCGTTTTCAGTTAGGCGTTGTGACAACTCCATAATTTGTCCTGTTAAGAATTTTCAGCTCTATTTAAGCATTTGCCGCTTGATTAACATTCAAATTTCAGAGGGTTACTTGTTTCGTGCCACCACAAAGGCAGGGCATGTCTCGGACAAACCTTTTATTGGCTCTGCTGTTTATAATCACTTTAAATAATACCTCAAGGACACTGGCCTTGATGAGGGAGAAACACCCTCACAGTTTTCGCTCCGGTTGCCTCCATCACTTTGGAACTCTTGGGGGTCCCTAAGGAAACCATTGCTAAAACACTTAGGTTGGCGCTCCATTGGAATGGTAGACCACTACAATGATTTGGCAAAATTTGCGACACCTGGAAATCCAGCTAAAGTTTTGTCATCGGCAGCCTGTTCCGATGGTGCGTCCTCTTCTAAGGATGTGACATCCTCGTATAAGTCTGTTAATGAGCTTAAGAATTTCAAGCCTGTCTTCCTGTAACTTGTGTGACTAGAGTTAAAATAAATTTTTGAGTTTTGGGGAGAACTACATATTTTTACTGGTTTTCCACCTTTTGCTTATCAATCTGTTTATTAATTGAGTTATCCGGAAGCGGCCGCCGTAGGGCTCGCTCCTTCCCATAACTTGTATTAGCTTGGGGCGTTTGAGAGTGAGAGCTCCCAGTGGGAATTATTACTATTCTCACTGGAGCCATCACACACAAACGCCCCCTAATCAACTAGTATTCTATTTGTTTCTATACCCGTGCATCCGTAAGCCCATGGGTGGTTTTGCTACGCATATATTAGATGGTTTTATATAAATAGGCAGTTGTTTGTCCAGTTTATTCCTCCCTTCGTTCTAACGGACGCCAGACGTCTACTTGACGCCCCTCCCTCCTCCCCGCAGCGATACTTGCGTCCTTTCTTTTCTGAGCTCCCGCTCCCTTACGCCTCCAGGCTCGCTCCTTCCATAAACTTGTATTAGCTTGGGGCGTTTGAGAGTAAGAGCTCCCAGTGGGAATTTATTACTGTACAATCCCAAGTTAATTATAGAAAGATGTGCAATTACTGTGCGATGTACAGGCTTTGCTTTTACATTTTGCTATTTTCACGGTAAGTGTCAAATTGTCCAAATTTTTGAGCTGGTATTTCTGTTCTGATTAGACTTGTGCACCTGTACCGGTACAAAGTTAAGTTAATCATAGCCAATCAGATACCTGACGTTGTTATGCGCACGTGAAAGGACCATGCGACATTGCAGAAATGAAACTGAAAATTTATGGTTATGTTGCTTCTGTGTGGGTCAATTTCCAACAGCATTTGTCTTTGTTTGCTCCCAAGCGTATAAGATCATGCTGTTGTTTTTCCTCGCGAACATATGTAACATAATACTATTGGGGTTTTTCCGAAACCCATGTAATATGATAGTTTTGTTTTTCATGTGATAATTTATCCCAACCTTATTACATAAGCTATTTTTTTGCGTTCAGTTTAAATATTGTGTCACGTGGGAAATATACCCACACCAAGCATAAGGAAACGAACACAGTAATTCCCTCTTTTCTGAGCCTAAGATAACTAAAGAATTAGTCAAACAGAAGTTGTACCTGTCCAACGTACATTTACATATCAAAGACCTTCCTGGAATCAAACAAGTAATGTTTATTTACCACCGATAACTTATACCTACTCTCCTGCACTTATTAACCGTTTATCAGATCCGAAATTCGGCATATCATTCGCTTCGATAGTTTCACAAACGTGTTCCAAAACGATAAAACCTAGCGCAAGAGTTTTCAACTCAGGAAAACCAGATTTAGAGAGGTTTACTCGTTGTACCTTTGAAATGCAAAATAGCAGGTATAGTTAGGTAAATATCTGTATTCATGTGTCAGTTACTGTCAATAGAATGTATTGTTAGTTTTTCAAAGGAGCACATGTTGTACAGGATGTACTTTACATATCAATAGAACATCCGATCTTGAGCCTAGAGTACAGCACATGCGCTCTAAATGGTTCGACTATAATTTCAATGAAGATCGACCTTCAGTGACCTTAAAACCTTGATTTTAACCAATAGAAACGAAGCCATTTGTTAAGGACTCATCCGCCTTTCACGTGCTCTAACAACTTTCCTTTGTATTAGTTTTGTATGCATGGACATCTGTATTTACTTAGGACAGTATATAAGTAACGCGAAATCTGTTGTTCACCGATTACCTATACGATGCCTATGATTACCTATACGATGCCTATGATTACCTATACGATGCCTATGATTACCTATACGATGCCTATGATTACCTATGTATAAGCTGTGAAGTACTCTCTACGAGGTTTATTCTACGATTAAAGAAGTTGCTGTGCCTCCAGAGAAGTCTAGTTGTCTTTCCTGCCGTGTCGTCGCTGAGTAAGGCGAAGGAACAAGTTCCCTGTACCTCTGGTACCTTGTAACGAGTGCCTGCTGCCTAGCCGGTGGCTCTGGCCAAGCTAAATCCCCGTTCCGCGACGTATTCCGCACGCTCCCGTGAAGTGCTCAATCCGGAAAACTTCGATATTTACCGAGCTCCCAAGCGTTGGTAAATTCCACGTTCACCCGCCTTAAAAACATTCCGTTACAATTGCCTATTTTCACTCCTGTGCATTTATTTTCTTCTTATAGCCCTATCACAATCCATGCAAATTGGAAAAGAAGGATAAAATATAATTAATTTGGGATAAACAACATTAATTTTATCACATACTTGCATGGGATGGTATCAAAACACACATTTTGAATGCGCGTCGTTTAAAAAGATAACTCCCGCCTATGTTTATTCTAACCCAAAAGGCTAAACTACTAAGCAGTACTGCGAACGTGTAGTTGTAAAGCTTCTTTAATACTCCTACGCGTTTTGGTTAGTCTGACTAACGTCCACCCTATTCCAGAGTATCGATTACCGATCTTCGTGCCAACTTCTGGGAAACTGATACCCTGTTCCAGACCAAAAAATGCCTTTTGGTATACCCTGTTCCAGACCAAAAATGCTCAAAAACCATACCCTTTCCAACGGCACGTACCTATATAGCGTATATAAGGGAGTACCCCCTCTTCCGGGGGGCAAACGCCAACTGAGTGCTAGCATTCCGGGCCTAAAACAATTGTTTTACGGCTTTTACCCAATTATATTTCACAAGACCGAGAGGAGAACACATCAAATAACCTATCTTTCTGATTTTAAAGCTAATAATACACTTGAAAAAATTACTTCATTCTGATTGGCTAAGAGCAGTGCAGTTCAAGTGTAACACCAGTGCAAAACAAGTAACACCAGTGCAAATTACAATTTCCGAAGATTTCCGAAGTTAGTACGAAGACCCCTAACGGCTCCCGACGGTCATACGAGGCATGCCGAAGATTGCCGAAGTTGACCCGAAGCCTTCCGAAGATCATCCGATGACTTGCGAAGATTACCCGAAGTCTAACGAAGATTTCCGAACTTCATCCGAAGACTTACGAAGTTTACCGAATATTTCCGAAGGTTGCCGAAGACATCCGAAGAATTTCCTAACTTTTTCGGAAGGTTTGCGAATAGAGCGTTTTCACCAAAATATCAATATCGTTTTGCGTGCATCAAAAACATCAACAAACTCAGAGATTGTAGAGTAGGCGAAAATAAATATATTCCCAAATTTTAACTTGGCATGCAGTGTTCATTGCAACGAAGTTATCGGAAAAACAATATTCGGAAAATTACAGAGCTTAGTATGGGTCCGCCATATTGGTGTACACCAATAATGGCTTCCGACGGTCATACGAGGTATGCCGAAGATGACCCGAAGCCTTCCGAAGATCACCCAAAGACTTCCGAAGATCGCCCGAAATCTTCCGAAGATTTCTGAACTTCATCCGAAGACTTCCGAAGTTTACCGAAGATCACCCGAAGATTTCTGAAGATCACCCGAAAACATCCGAAGGATTTCCCAACTTTGTTGGAAGGTTTGCGAATACTTCCGGAATTTTTACGAAGACCAAGGACAGCCTAAGTAATCGGTAAACAGTATTTTTTCAAGTGTGTTATTAACAAGTAATCCCATGATTTTTCTCATGCAATTTGGAATAAATAAGCACTTGTAATTGCAGTCGCCCTACAGGCTCGTGCAATTTTGTTAGTCTTTGAAAAATTTACTCGTGCTTATTTATTCCAAATTGCACTCGAAATCATGCCATTACCTATACATAACGTCAAGAAAAACGCGAGATATTACCGAAAAACCAATTTTCGCTGCCTGCTGTCAAGAAGGAAAACCCAACAAAGTGGTCCTCCAACATGGTGGACTGTAAATTGTGGTCACATGTCCGCACGCACACTATAGACTTTTCGTTTGAGGACTTGCGGAATCTTATTGTTCTCTTTCAAGAAATAAATCGTTTCCTCGAAATCCCTATTCGAGTCAGACTCAAAACTTGAGCTCTCGAAAACGAGATTGTCAACTTACTTTTGCCCGGTGCAGTACTACCGGGGACCGCGCAGGGGGACCCCCCCCCCCCCCCTTTTTCTAAAAAATAATAATAATAAAAAATTTCCAGAAGTCATTTTCACTAGTTGACGTTTTTAATTGGAAGTTGGTGATAAAATTTTCTTTTTGATCTGCAGTAGTTCACAATGGACAAACGTTACAATGATACACAGCTCTGGACATCGCGGGACACGGGAGTTATGCGTGATATTAACCAACAGAGAAGCGCACATGGTAAAATGAGCAAAATTAACGAAGGCTTCTGGCTGTTGCCGGAAAGGAAATATCTGAATTTAAAGACCGGATAATAAATGTTGATTCTTGTATTAAAAACAGTCGCTTTTTATGCGCTGAAAGTTGGTAATTTGCAATTTTAGATGGCTCACGCTAACGCGTTCACATTAACCCCCTCACTCAAAAATTCAAATGCTGAAAAGAGAAATCAAAAACTTAAATGCCGAAAAGTGAAATCAAAAAGTGAAATCCGAACAGTGAAATCAAAATGCTCAAAACCGAACACTCAAATGCTGAAAATAGAAATGAAAAACTCAAATGCCAAAAATAGAAATCAAAAACTCAAATGCCAAAAAGTGAAATCGAACACTCAAAATGCCGAAAAGTGAAATCAAAATGCCAAAAGCAAAATCGAACACTCAAATGCCGAAAAGAGAAATCAAAAACTCAAATGCCGAAAAGAGAAATCAAAATGCTCAAAACCAAAATCGAACACTCAAATGCTGAAAATAGAAATGAAAAACTCAAATGCCAAAAATAGAAATCAAAAACTCAAATGCCAAAAAGTGAAATCGAACACTCAAATGCCGAAAAGTGAAATCAAAAATTCAAATGCTGAAAAGAGAAATCAAAAACTTAAATGCCGAAAAGTGAAATCGAACAGTCAAATGCCAAAAAGTGAAATCAAAAACTGAAATCCGAACAGTGAAATCACAATGCTCAAAACCAAACACTCAAATGCTGAAAATAGAAATGAAAAACTCAAATGCCAAAAAGCAAAATCGAACACTCAAATGCCGAAAAGAGAAATCAAAAACTGAAATCCGAACAGTGAAAAAATCAAAAACTCAAATACCGAAAAGTGAAATCAAAATGCCAAAAAGCAAAATCGAACTCAAATGACGAAGTGAAATCAAAAACTCAAATGCTGAAAAGAAAAATCAAAAACTCAAATGCCGAAAAGTGAAATCAGACTTGAATGCCGAAGAGTAATAAAAAACTCAAATGCCAAAGAGAAATCGAAAACTTAAATGCTGAAAAGAGAAATCAAAAACTCAAATGCCTTAAAGTGAAATCAAATGCCGAAAAGTAAAATCAAACACTCTAATGCCGAAAAGGGAAATCAAAACTCAAATGCTGAAAAGTTAAACTGAAAACTTAAAGGGAATCTCGGCTAAAAAACAGTTTTAGCTCCAACGTATACGTAATGGTTCTCTTTAACTAGTCTTGGAGTTTTAAGTCGATATTTCCGTAACTGGTTCGAATGCGAAGTGTTCGGTTTCCCGTTTAAATATCCCGCGCGCCGCCATGTTTCATTATGGTAATTTTATGACGTCATTGCGTTGTCGGAGACTTTAATTTGGAGTCTACGGAAGAAGATTTCGCGGTTATTGAGCCGGAATACGCATTAAATGCACGTACATATCTCTAATTTCACACAAAGCTGACTTAAGCTAACGTATTGAAAACCAAAAGTGAATAAAGTGGCACGGCCTGTGAAAAAAAAATGTATACGTAGGATCTGTGAAAGATTTAATCAGCCAAAAATAGAAATACAAATAAAGTAAGCAAGGCTGATACTACATAGAACACTTAACGCGACAACGACATGATAGAGTCCAAACTGAAAGCCAAAATGCAACGCACGACAACGCAATGACGTCATAATCTCCATCAAACTTTGCGAAAAACAAACATGGCGGCGCGCGGGAAATTTGAAAGTAGAAAAAGCAGAAACAAATCGCCTAGTATTCAAACCAGTTAAAGAATTATCGACTTCAAACCCTAAACCAGTTTTACACAAACACCAACTTATGATTTGGAGTAAAACTGTTTTTCAGCCGAGATTCCCTTTAACAAACTGTGGGGTAAAACACAATCCCATGCACTGTGCATACTCCAATTCACAGTAAAACATTTTTATCTGCTAATAAATACCAATTGGCAACAAATAATACAAGGAATTTTCAAGTGGAACAAAGATGGGAATACGACGGCTGTCATTTTCACTAGTACATTATTTTTCTTGATTAAACGCCGGGTCCAAAATAAACACTGAGTTCAAATAAACACCAGGTCTATCAGGCCGACTTCTAAACAAACGCCCCGGCGCTTAATCGAGGTCCCTGCGTTTATTTGAGTTCCGGAGTTTATTTGATTTAAGTTCACGAGCCACCAGGGCATAACAGCTCGATGTATCAGTTTTGCTCACTATTCAACCAACCAACCAGCCAACCACTCATAGTCATTCACAATGACTTTTTTGTATCAAAGTTTGTCGCTAGTCTGAATAGAGACAAAGTTGTTGAAAATTTTGTTTAGTGGATGATTTTGTTTAAAATGCTTTGTTAAAAGTCCTTTATTTCAGCAAACGTTATGGTAAAATCAACAAACGCCGGGTCTGTAAGGCCGAATTTTAAATAAACATCCGCTAATCCTCTTAGACGGTAAATCAGCCACACCCAGTTGACATTCTCCCCTAAGGAAGAAAGTTACTCCGCCTTGCGCCTTGCATGGAATCCTTCTGTGCACACGCCAAAATATTCACAAACAGTGAATGGCGATGCTATGTGTTCTCATGCTGCCTTTCTTTTGCATGTCGCACAGCTGGTTCTAAAAACCAAGGGGTGCTGTGGTGTACTTCAGCCAGGCGGGTATCCCCGGAGGGGGGTGGGGGTACTCCCTTATGTGGCCTATACGAAGACGTGCCGCTGGACAGGGTATGGTTTTTGGCTTCTCTGCCCTGAACAGGGTATATAATTTTATGCGAGTCTGTCCTAAACAGGGTCTGAACCTGTTCTAAACAGGGTATGGTTGTACGATTGTCGTCGTAAAAATATGGTTTATACAGTATTTATAGATCGGAGACGTTTGCCGCGTATCAGTCAAACGCGATTAGCTACATTGAAACCTAAACAGGGTCCTAAAATAGAGGATGTTGTCCTACAGGGTAGGTATTTTAGGTTTTTTTTATTTTTTTGTCCTAAACAGGGTCAGGTTTTCAAACCCTCAGCGGCACTCCTATACCCAAACATGGGTCAAGCCCCCCCGGGCAGGTATCACAGAACTATTACTACTAGCATTCTTCTTAATTACCTTGAACTTCGATTCGATGATTTGCTTTCCTTTGCCAACGTCAAAACGCCCTCCAGACCGTCACCGTGTCGCTAGTTGTTTAACATTCTTAAGGCTCAGACACACGGGGCAACATAGAGCGCAATGACTTGCATCGTGTGTCCCCCCCCCCCCCCCGGAAATTGTTGCACGCAATATTTGCAGAAGTAGAATCTCGTTCTACTTCTGCAACATTGCGAGCAACAAATTTAATCGTGTCTAAAGACCATAGCTCTTCTTCAACATATTTGCCTGTTTTAGCTTTCTTGTTTAAGGTAGTACAACTGGCAAAAATGCTCCGAAAAATCACCCTTTTTGAGAACTGTTTCAAATCCATTTATAATTCCATAGAAGAAGTTGTTAAGTCATTTTTATCAGAGAAACAGATTCTGAAATCGACATTTTCATTTTCGTAACGGGAATGTGTGAAATTGATTACCTCGCAAGCGGTGTAAAAATCAGTTTTATCTAATTTTTAGGTTTATGTTTTAATTAGTAGTCATAATTTTTGTTTTATAAACAGTTATGAAGAAAATACATGAAATATGAGTTAGCCGCAGTGAAACAGCAAATTCTGTGTTAATTATTAACAGGCATTAAAATCAAGGACATGACTCCCTTAATTGTATTCAAATTTAATGTTTTTTTGCGGCTAAATGCAGGAAGATTACTTAACATGTGGACAAAAGCTGTGCCAATTTCGTCAGCATTGAGTTTTTTCCTAGTGGCAATTTGTTAAATTTTATCACATGTAAGTCAAAAAGACGCCGAATTCGACGAATTCAGCCAGTTTTTCATCGCGATTTCTCTGCAAATTGATCCGCCATCTTGAGCCTTGTACTTACCAGCCTGATCAACATGAGCACACACGAAAAATAATCTGGAATGTTGTGCGAGACTCCCGTGAACAAAACACCAGAGCGCATGTCCTTAGCTTCCACCGTTCGATACTTACGTCTGCAAATCCAAGATGGCGTCTTAAAATGGCGCCCCAGACAACGAAATTCAATCTCCGCTTTCTCCAAAACCCGCAAACGGTGGACTCTTATCTTTGGAATTGATCATAATAATGTTTTATCTACCAGCTGGCTGTAAACGAAGGTAACTTTATATTTTACGACTCACCCAATTGTACTACCTTAATAGGGAAAAGTTTGTTAAATAGAATGGAAAAATGTTGCGCAAAATGTTGCAGCGTGTAGCCACATAGAGTGAAAAATGTTAAGCGCAATATTGCACGCAATGTTGCACGCAATGTTGCACCTTCAAGTTGAATCTGAATCAGATGCAAATAAAATCATAGTTTTAGTCTCACATCGAGTTCCTACATGTGAAAATAAAGCTAAGCGGCTAATTGTCTGCTGGGCGAACATCCAAACAGCAACAACATAACTGCCCGTGCCAGCTTTGGCTCCTAGTATAAAGTAGCGTCTCGAATGTTACAAGTACGTAAATACCCGTGTATGGCTTTGGTACACTTGGCAAGCAGGCCCGTAGACAGGATTTTGAATGGGGGGGGGGGGGGGGGGTGCGTTAGAGATGAAAAGTTTGAATCGTACGAGCGCCGAAGGCGCGAGCTACTAGGGGGTCCGGGGGCATGCCCCGGGAAATTTTGAAATATTAGGTTGTCTAAGACTGCATTTCGTGCGTTTGAAGGCAGTATGATACTAGTAAAACCGGTTTCTGTACACAACAAAACAGATTATAATGTTTCAACGATGCCACATGGCACGACACGTGAGCGAGACGAAGGGTGTGTGTCTTAGAACGATTTCTACAGTCCGGCACCCTCACTTTTTGTTGTGTAAATGGAAATGTGTTTGACGCGGGTGCCGAGACCTGTAGCACCCAACGGATCGTTTCGGTAGAATATTATTTGTTCGTACGTAAGGCCTATAATCGCTTCAGGTATTCGGATTAAAGTGTGATGAAAATACTCAGATAATGCAGTCAGCCTTACGCACATTCTGCAGCCTCCATTTGCACGTGTTACGTGCCTATGTCTGTTTAAACGTGCCGCTTCCTATCCCGTGAACCTTTGCAGGTTACTAGTACTTCCGCTTTCAATGCACCACTGGAGTTTTCTACAGTGAAATGTCACCTGGAACTTTCGTAATAAGGGAAAACAAACAAGAGATGGGGAAAGGACCCTATTGTAAACCACTGACTGTGATGTAGGTTTCCTCTTAAAAATTAAATTAATTATTATTATTAAATAAATGAATCAGGCCATCCCCATAAGATGTTTTGTTTCCCATCGCCGGACCGACCCAATTTTTTCAAAAAGTAAAAAAAAAAAATTATTATTCATTGCCTGCGACCTTTTCTCGGGTCGACCAGCCGCCATCTTGAAAAGCAACGCCGAGAAGATTCGTGACGAACGGAGCAAACAAACCCGAGGAGTTAGTTGTAAGATCACAGCCTCTCTAATTTCCCGACGCTTCTCGACCCCAAGGGGGGGAGGGTACTCAGGTATACGAGTGACGGGGAAGGAAGATAAAGCGTGCATCTCGCTCCCAGGTTTCGCGCGGCCTTTTTTCCCGTGAACAACTTTTGCGCAGCACAACGAACATCACTCCGAAGACACTCCTGAAGAGAAGGGGATGAACTTCGAAAATATAAGTTGGATTCACAACAGGACGAATAGATTCGAAGCTTCGATCAAAGTAAAAATATTTCCTCTCCGGGAGAAAAGGTTACGTGACGATGCTTCAATTAAAGCTGAAAAAAAAATTTCCTGATGGTTACGTTCGTCATGAATCTTCTCGGCGTTGTTTTTCAAGATGGCGGCCGGTCGACGAATTTAATTTTTACATGATTCATTTGCTAATATTAGTTTCCCCAAGAGGGGATGATCTACTTCTCTTGCGTGCGTGCGTGCGTGCGTGCGTGCGTGCGCGCGTGCGTGCGCGTTTTTTCTTGGGCTTCAAAGCAAGTCGTAATTGTTGGTACCGGCGTGTATCGACTCATGTATTTTCCATTGTCCGCCTGCAGGACCACAGTGCCATCGGGTTGATTGAGGACTGTAAATTGGCTGTGCGGGTCTGGGATGTCCCTCGCGGCTTCAATGTAATCGATGCCGCTACGGTGTATTCTGGACAGATATTTTCCGTACGTTGTTTGCCTGCAACACTAGTTTGCCATCGATCTCTGTGGCAACGAACCTTGCAGCAACATCTTCACTCTTCGTCACCTCAATGTTGTCGAAGCCTCCACGAGTGTAACGACTGAGATATCGGCCATTGTCGCCTTTGAAAGCCACACCAACGCAGGGACCTGAGTAGGCGGCTAAGAAATATGGATATAAACTAGCGTTATGTTTGTTTCAACCTTACAGACTGGCTAGAGATTCGGAAGTATGACGAAAAACCTGGAGCTTTCTTCAGTGAAATATCTTCTTTTATTATATGGCAAACTGGTCCACGATGAAAAGGAGCATTCTGATTGGTTCCCTGAGTGGTCCGAATTTTGCACTACGGACCGCAAAGATGGACCGCTCACGAATTCATTTCGCCAAATTCCTTTTATGAAACATTGAAGAAAAGAAAACAATTTTCTATTAAGTAGAAACATTTTCCCTCATGTCTGGCGGACGATTTTGGTTAAACTTTTCGCAACGTGGCCTGAAAAATGCAAGAATATGCTTAGCTTTGGCGCGCGCGTTAGCCGAGAATGGTTGCATAAATTTCTCAGCAAATGTTTTAAAAAGCCATTATAATAAAAACTTTATTGAACTAGCTTGTTCGGTCCGTATTGGGAAATATTGGTCTCGTTCTTTTTTGCAAGTTTATGGACCTCGCCTTCGGCTCGGTCCATAAACTTGCAAAAAAAGAACTCGACCAATATTTTCCCAATACGGACCTCACGCTAGTTCAATAACATCTATATTTACTTTGTGATAGTGAGAAAGCACGTGCCATAAAATGACAAGAACAAGTGGATGCCGGTGTATCCCATACTTTGATCACGTAACAGAAACGTTTAGTTTGGTTTCTAGGCTAGCAAAACTAAATAAAAAGAGACAAACAAATTAAATAAATAGTCTCCCGGATGTAAAAACAATAAGTACAAGAACCCTCATATAGCCATATATACTTCAATAGCCCTTTTCACGGTTAACCTGAATTATTTGCATAACAATACAGCTAAACATAGAAGCGAGGCAATTTCGGGCACAAGCTGTAAAACATCGTGATTTTCTTGAGCTCCTTAAAACTTTGTTAGCATAAAAATAGTTTTAAAACGGAGAAGAACTAAATATATAACTCTTTTAGTTAAAGTTTGCCGTAAAGATCGTAATCCCATCTCCCTGTTGCTTATGCGAGTCTACTCTTTATTAATAGAGAAAAGTCGTTTTACAATTGTTTCTAAAAACAACGTAAACTAAAATAATTGTAGTTCTTCTACATTTCGAAATTGTTTTTATACTAAAAGAGTTGAAGGAGTTCAAGAAAAACACGATTTTGTGCAGCTTGTGCCCGAAATTGCCTCGCTTCTATGTTCAAGTGTATTGTTATGCAAATATCGCAAGTTAACCGTGAAAAGGGCTATTGTTCCGTGAACATTCAAATGTTAAAGTGAAATATGGCATATAAATAAAATACCCGGGCAATGGCAAGGGGCACCAAAATCCTAGCTTAAAAGGTGTCAAACGCACAAAATATAACATGAAAGACAAACATCCTAAGCGAATAAAGGGTGCCAAGCGAAAAACCAAAGAAACAAACTCAAACAAACAGAATTATCGAGCAGCCTTCCGAAAATTACGAAACTAGAAATTGAGAGTTAACAGAACATAAAATAATGTACCTGTAGTATGAATCTTAACCTAGAAATTTTCAGGGGTTTCCTTAAACTTTGCCAGAATGTTCACATTTCCAGTCAGTGCCTTATAATCTTGCTAAATTTCTGCACATGCGCAGACGTTTTACCGCGGTGTCCCCGACCGTCCCCAGGGCCATCTCCGCTTTCAAGATGGCGGGTGGGCGCGAAGAAGACCCTGGCGAACAGCTCTTCGCCAGGGTCTTCTTCGCGCCACCCGCCATCTTGAAAGTGGAGATGGCCCTGGGGACGAGGTTGCCTCCTCCCTAACTCTTCGAGTGCTTCGAGGAAGATTTGCCAAAAACAGCACTTGTTCCCCCAACTGAAGAGAATGATAATTACCGTAAAAGCTCTATTTAGCCCCCCCCTCTCTATTAAGCCCCCCCCCCCCATCTAATAAGCCCCCCTTTGGAAGTGAGATTTTATAATAAGCCCCTCTCCCTTTCGTCAGACTGATGTAATAATGTCTTTAAAGAAATATTTTCTGTTGTTTCAGTCACTTTGTATGGAAACCTGGTCTTTAATTTCCAAAACTATCGTCGAGTTAGGGTATAAATGACGTTTCCTTTGTAAGACGGTCATACATAACCCATTTCTTGTTCTGTTTTAGTTAGTGGTGTAATAGTAAAGTTTGAAAAATTAATGTGAATTTTCTTGAAAATTTATGATTTGAAATAAGCCCCCCTTCTCTATTAAGCCCCCCTCTCTAATAAGCCCCACCCCCCTTATTGAGGCCTGAAATTAAATAAGCCCCCGGGGGCTTAATAGAGCTTTTACGGTATGCGTGTGAAGAAAACAAGCTCACTTTTTGGGATTAAACTTTTTTATTTGTTATTACTCAACATGTATTGGCAATAAATTTACGCGCATACTAATTTTCGGGGCATCTTTTTTTCTTTTCGCGTCATCAAATTTTCTCGATTTTAAAAAAGTCGCGAAAGGTGCAACACTTCAATGTCGCGAAAACTTCCTGTAATATTAAGGTATGCGTTACGTATTCTTCACCTTCATATATGAAATTACTAGCACAAACTCTGGAAGAATTGGAGCATCAATAAATTTTTATACAAACGGTTGATTCTTTGACCAGCAAAGTTTATAAGTGTCATGCAAAATTCTTCAGCTTTGCGCCCGTAATTTCGAACGCATCAGATAAGCTTCCAGAGCTTACAACCTGTACAAGTACTAAGAGTAATATTATAACGGTGTACCATTTTAACACAAATACTGGAAACAAGAGGAGTTTAACTGTACAACCTTGTTCCCAGGGCACTCACTCTCAATCGAGGATGAAAGAAGGCCCTGGGAATGAAGTCAGCAGATCGGTAGAATTGGGCCAATTGACATAGGTCGTGCCTTAATAGGGTCCTTTAGAGATATTAAAATTCAGCTTGGTAGCGAGGCTGAGAGGACACAAACAATGGAAATTAAACAAGCATGTTTATTCTTTCTTTTGTTTGTGTCCTCTCAGCCTCATTATCAAGCTGAATTTTAATATATCGAAAGGACCCTATTGGATAGCCCAAAATCAGATGTTACCAATACCCTAATTAACAAAAGAACTATTCTCTATTCTCAGGGCTAAAGAAAGGCTAACTGGGGTGCTATAATAGTAGGCTAACCAGGGTGCTATTGTAGGCTGATCTGATTTTGGCATATCCATTTAAGGGAAAGCCAATCGGCATGGCCACAAGCGCAATCAACCAATCACTGACAAGCATAGGAAACACAACCGTTACCCTCATTTGATAGCTCGGCAAACGCAGGTTACTTACAAAAATAGATCTATTAACAGAGCTATGTCACAGTATATCAAGTCAATTTTGCGACGTAAATAAATAATTCAAATCAAAGGAAATCTCAAAATAGTAGATTGGCACGGGAGAAAAACACCAGAGGTAATAATAAGCCAAACAGGAACAAGGATGGTTGAGGATGGAGAAGATTAAGACGGATTGCGAATGGCAAACTTGAAAAAATTGGCCAATTTTTTCAAGATGCGCCAACCGTGACGTAGCTCCTTTAAAAGACCATTTCCCTTATTTCAATGATCTTCGCAACCTGTATTCTTGACAATGTATTGATATAAAGAGAAAAATTAGATATGTCACAAATTTGCGTCTGGCTTATTTTCGGTAACACTCAATAACCGTACAATAACATTTTACACCATTACTCTACACACACTCACACACCATAGAACCTCTTGTCTTTGAAAAAATGGATGACTATTTTCAAAATAAATTAATAATTAATCACATAGAATACATGTTATTATCTGATATCTAATATCAGTAATAATCAAAACAAAACTATGAACTGTGTAAGCGACTTTAATGTATTATCTTTCACTTGCGGTGTCGCATGTTTAAACTTTTAACAAAGCAATGAAGTATTACTGGAGGCTGTTCTATTGGCTAAGAAAACCCGAGGCTGAAAAATTGTCCAAAAAAGAATACCCCCAGTCATACAAATGTCTCTAAATTTTCCACTTCTGTTTTCTCGACTCAGGTAAAACCTAACCTAATGAAACTTTGTACAATTACCAAACAAGAGGTGGTCTTTCAGGTGCTGGTATTGATTTTCCGCTCAGTTTAATTTTAATCATTTTGAATTTGCGGCGGCCATTTTGGAGAAAGGTCTATTGCCCGGGGAGGCATCTTTTGAGTAAATACAGTACAGTAGTATGAAATTTTGAGGAAAATTTTGAAGACAAGGGCTATATTAGCCGATAGAATAGTGATCCAGTAGTACTTCATTGATGCTATAATCCTCCAAGAATTTTTTCTGCAGTAATTTCACAGCAAAATCTTGCTGTTAAATAGGTTCATTACGCGTTATTAAAACATTGTTTTTGAACATGACGTAAAGTTTTCGGCAATTTTCATTGGTTCACGGCACGTGAACAGCAAATGTCATGCACGTTTCGCCACTAGGCCATTATCACTCTGAACCTGGGCATTATCACGTGATAATTGTCCAGTAGAGATGTACCATGTGACCTAGTTCGACCAATCAGTGTGACAGAAGAATTCTTGGATTATAACATATATTACAACGTATTCTCCCATTCCACATCTGGACACAAATAGACAATAATATTGTCTATTTTTACCTTTTTTTTAACCAATGAACAGAACTTGAGTTAAATCCATACAGTAACTGTTTAATAATTACTGTGCAATCTTGCTTCAATTGAGAATTGCAACTAAATAATTTGCATATTGCAATTAATAATTCTAATTAGTAAATACGTTTAATTTAAAACTTTTCTGTCTAAGCTTCCAATTCCTAAATTTTAAATAATAAAAAAATGTTTTGCTGTTTCTAGCGTTAACCAACAACCTGTTTTCGAATTTTGTAACTTGTATTTTTTTGTTTGATGAACTTCATTCTTTGTCATTTTTTGGTGCAAGGAAAACAGCGTTAAATTTCCTTCCCTGAATTTTTTCTACACACTACTGAATAAGAAGTTTGTAAAAAAGATCATGATGCACAAATACACAAGCTGCTCACCAGTGACAGGGAGAAACTGATTCTTGATCAACAAATGAAGGCTGAAATATTGTCTAGCATCTTTGCATGCATTGCGAGCCTAGATTGAGGCTGGGTAATTTACCTGGCATCTTTGCACGCTTTGCAGGCCTATTGATGCTAGATAATTTACATGACGTCTTTGTACGCATTGCGGGCTTATTGACGCTAAATAATTATCATTATTTATTAGAAAGTGTCTTACCAGGAAGGTAATGTAAAAGTGCCTCAAGTGCTGTCTGATATATCTTTATCGTCAAATAGTTTTTGGTTCCACAATTTATCAAAAGATTCCTGTATAGAGAGATTGGGACTTCCTGCATTGCAATATTTCAATTGACCAAGAATCAGAATTTCCTTTGCCTTGTTTAAACCAGGATAACACAAACCTTGGCTTAAGAAACATCAAAGGAGCTATGTCACGATATATCAAGTAATCTCTTGTGCATTGCACAATAATTTATTACCTTCAAATCAAAGGAAACCTCCAAATAATAATTTACTAGGTAGAAAAACACCAAGGTTGTAATAATAAACCAACAAGGATCAAGGATGGTTAACATTGGGGAAGATTGAGACGGATTACAAACGACAAACTTACAAGATGTGCCATCTGTGACGTAGCTCCTTTACTTAGAAGGACAAACCAGCATTCCCTTTGTAATGAATGAAGTACCATTCGTCTGTGCACAGGAAACCTTTTTTTTGCATTCTGCTCCAGCCTCCCCCTGACGTCATGGTAATGGAGGAGGGGGTGGTGGTGGGGGAGATGATGGTTCAGGTTCTGGGGGTGGAGGAGGGGGGACCATTCCGTGCATCATTCCCGGCATCATTCCTGGCATCAAACTAGCTTGAAAAGCAGGTTGCAAAAATTGAGGAGGAAACTGCGGTGGAGCAAAAGGAGGTTGAATTTCCGCATTTAGAAAACCACCAAGTGCACCTGGAGTGTTTAACGAGGAAAGCACGCTGAAGTCAATTCCGGTTGGAGGAGGGGGAGGGGGTGGTGGGGGAGTCATTGGTCTAGCGACTGGCTGTGATGGAATAACCATTGCTGGTGGTTTTGATGAACTCAAGTGTTTTTTAGATGACGCTGCAGCTGAAGATGACTTGTGTGACGAAGAATGGCCGTGTCCATGGTGCGATGGCAGTTTGTGACTTGAAGGTGTGTGGTGTGACGACGGGTGGTGCGGTTTCTTAGAAGAGTGAGAATGAGAAGAACTAAGGGCGGCTTGGGATGACGAGTGACCAGTTTGAGAGTGAGGCAACGGCAGATGTGAAGGCTTCACAGCATGGCCGGAGGAGCTTTTGTGCAGAGAGGAGGAAGAATGAGAATGTTTGATGCCTTTAGTCGGGGAAGAGTCTGATGACTGAGATGATGCGCTGGGCCTGCGATGCGATGACGAATGCGAGCGTTGTGAGTGAGCGTGCGAAGATTTGTGCTTCTTAGCGGGTTGCGAATCATCTTGATGATGGTGTCTGTGTTTTCCCCGCGATGACAAAGGATCCTTTGTCGTTGACAGCGATGTCCCTGAAGTGGAATGTGCCGTAGATGTAGAAATCTTGGCATCGCTAGCTGGTAATTGACTAGCTGTTGTAACAGTTGCGTATTTAGATGTGAGAGGAGGAAGAGGCGGCAATGGAGGCATAGCTGTTGTGCCCGCCGAGGAGCTTGCCCCGCTTGACGCAGTTGCTGTAGAAGACACCGGTAAGGGTTTGAGTTTACCCAGCGAGGAAGATTCCTTTCTTTTCTCTCTGTCCCTTTCCTTCTCTTTTTCGGGTTTTTGCTTGTGCAATACCTTGATTTCAATGTCATTTGTGAAATACGATCCATCGTAAGAAGCATAACCGTTATGAGCTACATCGAGGCTATTGTGAACTGCAGACATTGAAGATAGATTCAAAGTGCCTGCTCCATTGTTTGTTTTGCTTGATTCACCTTTTGATACCTTGCCGACACCCTGCAAATTGACCAAAAGAAAATAAGGCATTTCATAATAATTTACAAGGCAGTGATTTTTTTGTCAAATAAAAGTCTTTTTCATGCACAAACCTAGATTTTTGTGCATTAGTCACAAAATAAAACATGGATGCTGAAATCATTAAAGGCACATGTATGTAACCTGACTTTGTCACATACAAACTGGCCTTGAAGGGGCTAATGTCATGCTATTTTAGGTGATTATGTTACATACATGTACCACCCATCCCCCAGGCTAAAAATAAGCTAAAGTTCAAAACTGAGAAAAAAAGCTTTCATTTAATTTTGCAACATTGTCAAAAACAAAGACCACCACTTGAAAGTACCACTCAATAGCTTTCATTTGAATGGTCATACACTAGGGTTTCATCCACAGACTCAAAGTTGAACCATGTTTATTGACTCAAGGTTTGACTCTGGAAGTGAAAAGGTTAACTATTAATACATGTATAATTATCTTGCCTTTAGGTTGGTGACAGAGCTAATCTTTCTCTTCAGCCTGTTGGGACATTTTTCCATGACTTTCAGAAAATCTTGTGCAATGTCTGAAACAGTTGAGAGAGACATAAAAGTATCTCAGCAGCCATTTTTAACATTTTGCTAAGATTATATTTAATATGAAATACAGCTGAACCTCCACTAAAAGACCTTCTATATAACGGCCAGGATTTTTCGTCCCGACCATGCACTGATTAGCCTGCGAGCGCAGACGTATTTCCGGCTCGAGTTTCCCCAGCGATCCACACACTACTCTTATTGAAACCTGCCTACAATGGCCACCTCTCTACAATAGCCAGTTAATAGGCCATTTTCGAGTTGTCTTTTAATCTCTGTTTCAAAACAAGTCCCGGTGCACAACCTTTCATATGAAAATGAGTGTTACTTGCACGTTTATTGTCTCTTTAAATCAAACTCATTTTCATAAGAAAGGTTGTGCACCAGGACTCGTTTCGAAACAGAGGCAAAAGGCAACTAGGAAATGGCCTATTCTGCCCCAAGGTGGCCGTTGTAGAGGCTGAGGGGTTCAAGTTACTTATCAACTATCATTGTATGCATTGACATTACACAAATAGAATTCATACCATCTAACATTGATTTGCTGACACTAGAATCAATGTACTCCCACCAGTCTTTGCCATCATTTGAACGAGGAATCTAAGAAAGAAACCACCACATTAAAAAGTTACAAAACTGAAATCAAAATTCACACTACTCATGGATTAGTTTATTAAATTAATCGTGCTTTTAACAACAGGGCCCAGGAAAAGAAGAAAGAAATTTTTTAGAGTTGATGATGTCAGCTTCATCCATTTTCATTATGTACTGGTTAGCAGATTAATTATTTGAAACAGTTTACCTCCCAGTTGGACCATTTTGATGCTAGGTGGATGCATGCACAGGCAACCACTGGTGGCTTGTATTGGAGGCAAAGAGTAGTCAGATGGAGGCTATGAAGGGATAAATATACAAACATAAACACACAATACTGATTCAAATTTTCAAGTTATTACAAGTTATTACAAATTAGTTTCTCAAATATCAATATTTTGTTCTGTGATGAAAAAATAAAAATTAGATTCACTAGCTACTTTCTCAACAGAGATTATTGTGTAAACTTCCAAATAAGCTTTCCCCCTCAGATGCAAAAAGCCCTCCAGTCTAATAAAGGCTCATTTAGATTTATCTCATAAAGAATGATATAGTTTCTTCTGGTTACAAGCCTTCTATTTTGTAATTTATTTATAGTTTCTATGCAGACTTTTGATGTCCATTTGATCACTGTAGAGCGAATTTTTTGTTTCATATCATTGTCTTGGGAGTTTTTATGCAGCATTATTCAGGCCAATTTAGACAGTATTTTCTTACAAATGTCGCATGCAACATGCTTATCACATGACATGTCCTGGTCCCATTTACATGTACAAAACTTTGTCACAAAATCAAACAATTTGGGTCGTACCATGTCATACATGTAAGAATAATACATGTTGCATGCGAGAGTAGAAAACAAAAATTTAACCATCTAAATCAGCCGTTACAATTATGCACCTAAAATTTTTCAGATGCAAAAATCCCAAGGTTTGAAATATAAGTCAAACCATTTGTGAAATGCAAAATGCCTTCCAATAGAACAATTTTCAATTGAGTGTCGAAAGAAATCTGTAATTGCACTGCATCTGAATCAACCAGATGCAAAACCAAAACCAATCAGGACTCGGTCACACATGTTTTCCTGTGCTTGGCACCGGTTACGTGTATAATTTGCTTTAAGTACACATTGGTTTGAACATTGAGTTGTTTACGTTTGTTGTGATTGGCCATTGTAATCTCTTTGGTTCTGGTTTTACGACACTCACTGAAAACCATTCTAACTAATGAAGGGGTGGCGAATTGTCTTTCAAAAAATATGGGTCTCGCAAAATTTTAAATCGAATTTCACAGGTCTAGCCGTCTCATTTTTTGAGCGGTTCTGAACGTCTCGCAGTCTCTATTTTTTTCACAAAGTCATCGCAGAGAAAAATGCTAGTATCGCCGTCTCGCAATTTATCATTCGCTACCCCTTAGTAAGGCACATTCAGCAATCACACTCAGTAAAGGCACACCCACTGTCTCAAATGTCGACCAAGGGTCAGTAGCACATGTGAAACAAACACAAGGTAGCTGGATGCCTCTACCTGTTGGTGGCCATGAAGTATGAGGTCTGGCCAAGGTCCTTGCTGGCTGGAGTGGTGTGAAATGTCAAATTAGCATCACATCATTTACCACTAGTAATATTACAGAGTACAGTGGAGTCCCGTTAATCCGACCACCAATGGGCCACCAAAATCTGGTCGTATTAACAGGGTGGTCGTATCAAAGGGGTTCTGTATAAGAAAATGACTGACAGAGACAAAAGAAAGTGGTCATATTAACGAGGTGGTCGTAAGGTGGGGTTCCACTGTACTGTACATATTATGGTAGATAAGGGCTGAGTGCAGGAACATTCATACCAAATACTACTAGAAATGCGTGTCTTACAGGGCAGTGGACTTTAAATAATGTTAGTGCATTTGACTCCGGATCAAGCAGTCCGGTTCGAGCACTAGGCAAGGTTATTGTGTTGTGTTCTTGGGCCAATCTCGTTCCCAGAGTCCTATAAATGAATACCAGCGAATTGTCAAGGCAACCTGACAAAAATACTGCCAGAGGGTTAATGTATCTGCGATGGACTAGAATACCATCCAGGGCAGTAGTGATACTAGCTCCTAGTCACTTCATGCTACAGAAACCGGAGTTAAGTGGCTTGTTAGTTGTAGCAGACTTTTTATGGTGTCCGTATATAAAAGGGGTTCAGCTGTATGTAATTATTAACCTTTCTACTTACCTTTAATACTTATGTTTCCTTTTCATCAATATATAAATAAGAAAATGTCGAAGTCATCAAGAAAATAGTTTACCAGAATGCAGTAAATCACAATTTTTTGGGGGAGCGTGCCCCTGGTCAGTAAAAGTTACACACTAAATAATTTGGAAACAAAGGTAACCTCTTTTGGATTCAAATGATTATTGAGTACGGTACAATGTACATATATACTGTATGTGATTCACATAATTTTTGATGTTCGCCTTCCCAATGACAACACGCATTGTCTTCAGATTTCAATGGATTAAATGGATATTGGACTTGCTTCTCACAAAATATAGGTGATGTAATCCAAAGCAAAATGGTTGAATAGTTTTGTATCATTAATTACAATATAGTTCTGATGAATTCAGACCTTGTGGTTCATGAAAGCACAGATCACAGCATGTTTTATAAACATATTTCCACTTTCTAATAAAAATTAGCAGAGATCAAGCATTATCACTCACCTCGGACCAATTGTATACACTTGACCACATATGTGTGAGGATGGTGGACTGTAATCTCAAATCCTTAAATAAACATTACAAAATATTGTGAACTACTGGCGACGAGGAGTCAAAACTAAATTATACTTGCCATGACAGTAAAAGGGATTTAGTACTAAATGTAATAATTATTTGAACCAACAGTACCCCATGACAAAGGCAAATTATATATTAAGGTACGTAAGTAACAATATTTATATAAGACCTGGGTATCAACTAAAATTTGCTTCCCAGATGTATGCATGGCTACTGGCAAATATGCAAGTTCCAACATTTTCTCAGTGGTGACTGACCGAGCAATAATAGTTGCCCATGGTCATTAGTGTTACTAAAAGGATTTACATAAGCTTGAAAGGCTGTAAATGTATTCCTTACCTAGAGTTTGCAAAAGAATGCTTTCATTTTCAACCAAATCCTGAGCTTGCTGTAGGTATTCCTGAAAAGACAAAAATGCACTTTGACAAATATCCATGGAGGGCCATGTACAGGAAGCAGTTCTCGTAACACCTTTCTCCAAAATGGCCGCCGCAAATTCAAAATGATTAAAATTAAACTGAGCGGAAAATCAATATCAGCACCTGAAAGACCACCTCTTGTTTGATAATCGTACAAAGTTTCGTTAGGTTAGGTTCTACCTGAGTCGAGAAATCGGAAGTTGAAAACTGGAAAATTTAGAGACGTTTGTATGACTGGGGGTATACGCACCATACAAACGTCTCTAAATTTTCCAGTTTTCAACTTCCGTTTTTTTCGACTTGGGTAGAACCTAACCTAACCAAACTTTGTACGATTACCAAACAAGAGGTGGTCTTTCAGGTGTTGGTATTGATTTTCTGCTCAGCTTAAAGGAATCCCCGACTGTTGGAACAAGTTGCCGTTAAAGTGATAGAAAAATAATCTGAACCTAAAATTTGTTGAAAACCGCGCAATATTATTTCAGTGTTAACGAAAAAACTGGCTACAAATCTCTGCCATTTTAGGTTTCAAATTACCCGCGTGCCACCATCTTGGATTTTATGACGTTTCATGGTTGCCCCTTTTGTTATACAACAAAAGAGCTATTGTTTACTGACAATAGCGGCAACCACAATACGTCATATAATACAAAATGGCAGCGCGCGGGAAATTCAACCCCCAAAATGGCTGATATGTGTATCCAATTATCCCGTTCAATTGAACGTTTTTCCAATTTATTTCAACACATTTTCAGTTTAGACAATATTTCCAACAATTTAACAGCAATTTGTTCCAACAGTAGAGGTTTCCTTTAATATGAATTTGTGGTGGCCATTTTGGAGAAAGGTCTATTGGTAGAACAAACAATAGGACATAGAATATCAACAATGTCCATAGTCCTAACAACAATAGAGTAGCAACAAATTAGTACATGTAGCTTATGACAGCTGTTACACTACCCTCCATGGATGCATATATTTTTACGACAAATGAAGGTTACCATTTACAATCAACTCTCATTATAGTGGACACCCTCGGGATGTACAATGTACATGTACAGTCTGAAGTTTGGAGTCTGTAATAGAGAGAGTCCGTAATAGCGGGTGTGAGAATAAAAGTGCTGTTAACTAAAAGTACTAACTAATCAGAGTCTGGAAGGAAAAGGCGCAAGCATGGTCCGGTACCAAGAAAATGATGTGAAAATGAAACATTCCAGAAGTGTGTTAATACAAGTTGACACATAGCCTGCGAGCAAGCTCTCTTGGCGTTTTTTTGGGGAAAAGAGAAAGAGCGGGGAAAAGAGAGCTTGCACTAATGTCTCACAATTTTGAATGCCGCCCCTCAAAACCCCCCGCCATTTCCAGCTGTTTGAGCTGTCAAAATTTGGTCAACTGAAACTTCGTGGTCGTCTCAATTTTCTACGTAACGCAATGCCTTGTATTCGATCTCACACGCTCGAAAGTCGTTTCTCGAAAAGTACTAAACGGATCGAGTCGAAAAACATCTCTATCGATAGGGGTTTCAAAGCGCAGGACAGCTAGAATATTTGTTCCCCGTTTGTTAGAAATTCCGCTCTGAAATTTCTGTTGCAGGATTTTGCATATTTAATTACAAAAGCCAGTGTGTAGTATTTCCCAGAGCTGGCATGTCTGCTACGAAAAGTTTCTCCGGAACTACGGGACCAATTGACTTGAGAGAGGTCTCTTTGGAAAGCATTTTCAAAGCACTGAACAGAAAAAAATATTTAGTACGTGCCCCTTCGAAGTTCCAAAAATACCTGAAATAATTTTTCTGCATGAGTGATAAACACTAAAAGCGTCATGTTTGCTAAGAAGATGTCATCAATTAATTAATTTCCACCAATCAGCATTTCGCGTCGATTTTTTGAGCGCAGATATTCAAAACTCTGAGACATCAGTGCAAGCTCTCTTTCACTTTCCCGCCTCCCCACCCCAAAAACCCCCAGAGAGCTTGCTCGCAGGCTAGTTGACACATGACGAACAACGACTACTGTAATACATAAATACATGGATATTGTATGAGAAGTTCAAGATGTCTGTGTTATCGAGAGATTGTTATGTTGGTACCACAAAAGTGTTGGTAATTCTGTAATCGTGAGAGTCATTTTCAGTTTTTCTGTAGCTTTATCTGTAATAGTGGGTATCCATAATAATGGAGCCGTAACAAACAAGGCAAAAGTTGACTGTACACATAACTTTCACAAGGAAAAGGGTTTAATATGAATCATACTTCACTCTTTAGGTCCAGTGGAGGCCCATCTCTGTGCAGGCAAGCATGTGCCACCTTGATAACATGTTCTAATTTGCGTGGTTGTTCTTCAATTTTAGCAGCCAGGAACAGACAACATGGTGCCAAGGACTAGAGATAAAAGTGACATTTTTAAACACAAACAGACACTGAGGATGGTTTTAAATTTATATTTATCAAGTCATTGGAGGGTCTCTAAAGCATAAAACCTTCATATAGAGTTTGATACTTCAGTGACATTCATGAAGAAATGACGAATAATAAAATGTGAGTGAAAATATGCGTGTTGAAATTGAAAAACTTTAAAATAAAATTTAAAAAGTAAAATGTTCGGGTGTAATGTCACAGTGGTTATAAAAATAAGAATTACATTTTGAATTTAATCATATGAACAAGAAGGAATGTGTGCAAGGCAGTCGCCGGTTTACTTACGTTGCGATGGAATTTGTTGAAAGAGTGGAACATATAAAATCTGTGCATGTAAACGATGGCAGTGTTAATTGTCAGCTGGCTACTATACAATCACGTTAAGGAACACATAATTTTGACGTAGGGGAAAATTTAGGGTTAATAACAAGCTTAAGAACAAATCTCGACGAATACTTTGGCTGGCTAAATCGAATTCTTCACATAGTAATGATGCGAAAAACGTAAGATAAAGTTAAAACTGACAGCGTTTGTCGAAAGGATACACAGAAAGACGCTGCCCCATGTCTTGAATCAGCGTTGCCGCCTGTTGCCTGTAGCTTTGTTCTTTCTCTGGATCGACTCCGTTCTTTCTAGATGGCGTGTTTTGCAACTGTTCTTTGGAGAAGTAAAATCGATCCGTCGTACTCACGGCACTGACCGTCGCCATCTTGGAACAACAGGAAACCAAGAGCGCACGCGCGATTTTACTCGCTCCAGCTCCCGCTCCGCGTTTACGCATGAGCAATCAGTGCCAAGCAACAATGACTAAAAGATAAAATATGGCGGATAAACACTGCGTCTTTGATAACACAACTTGCTCCGCGAGAGCGAAGCAGAGCACCGCCGCAAATTTCAAGGCTGTCTGCCACACAGAGAGAGGAAAAGGCGAGATACGAGGGTTTCTAGATGGCGTGCTTAGCCTACAACATCCATTCGATGCCGAACGACAAGATTGGTGTTTATGGCTTGTCGCGGGTGGAAGACCTCCAGAGGAATTTAAAAATGTGTTGAGATCATTTGACTCGCCAACAATCTGCGGACTGGTGTGGAATAAGAACTTTGTGGCGTATCGATGTAGAGATTGTGGTATTTCTCCTTGCATGTCATTATGCGCGGACTGTTTTCATGCTGGTAATCACGAAGGGCATGATTTTAATATGTTTAAAAGTCAAGCTGGAGGCGCCTGTGATTGCGGGGACGAAAATGTTATGAAACCAGAAGGGTATGTACAAACCATTTGCTTTTTTTGGCCGATAACAGTAGATTTAATATGTCTAGTTAAATCAGTGGCATGCGTAGGTGCCAAGAATAGCCAATTAATTTAAAACTGTAACATTATTGATAATAAGTGTGTTTTTGTTTACTATTTGTTTAGATGTTGAGCTTAAAAGGTTAATCGCTTTGGGTGTTTGGATTAATCCTGTAAATAATCTGTAGCAAAGTCTGTTTTTCTTGCTCCACACGGAATAGAACAATTTCCACTAAAAATGATATTCTGGAATTGGAACAGTGCTAGTATACATGTACATGTACATGTATGGGAAGTCGTGACAATCAAATTATAAAGAGTTTAAGACGGATTCCGCTCAACGTTCGAGCAATAAGTGCAAAAATTAATTACTAAAAAACTACTCACAGCACGGTAACATTTTGAATACTATTTGAAACATATCACTTTAATTCACTTCTCCAAGTGACCCCGCAATTAAATTATCAAGCATATTTCTCGAGAAAATTAATGTCAAACCTCGTAAAAAATGATAAAAACGCACGCCATTTTGTTTTGAACTGACATGAAGCGTCTTTTTAATTAAAATATGTAATGACTTCTCTCGCTGGGTCAGCTTGGGAGCTAATTTATCGATAATTTCTTCTTAACTGTATTCAAAATGTTACCGTGCTATGAGTATTTTTTTGGTAACTTAATTTGTTGCACTTTTTGCTCGAACGTCCAGCGGAAATCGTCTTAATATTATTAAAGTAATGGTACAACAGAAGGGGCTTTTTAGTGGGAGATGCCCTGACCTAATGGTTAGCGTGTTGGACTCTGGATCAAGGGGTTCAAGCACTGGCCGGGATCATTGCGTTTTGTTCATGAGCAAGACACTTTACTCTCACGTTGCCTCTCCACCCAAATGGGTACCAGCAAATTGTCAGGGCAACCTGCTGGGGGTCCATCTAGGGGAGTAGCGATACTTGATAAGCCATCTATGGCTTGTACAGGTATATACTGTACAAGTCAGACTATAACCTTTTTAACCTACATGTAATGGTACATGTATGACTGTATAAAGAGGATATTACACAGCGACGGAAAGATAGGATTTTTATTTTGAGTGTGCGAGTGAGTAAAATATTGCTTTTAACACAAGAAAATTCATATCTTCAAGCTGCCATGTAATTGTTTTTATTATGTAGACAAAAGCACAAATTAATTCAAAGTTAAAGAAAGTGCAAAGTGGGAAATGACGTCATCGATATCCTCACTAGTGAGGATATGGAAAATACGCCACTAGGATCCCGGATGTAGTTTCGTATGAATTTTACGAGTGGTCTATTTTCCAGTAAAACACTTATGTCTATATAATAAGTAATGGTACAAATGTACATTACACATGAATCATAGTCACATGCTCATCACAAGACTACTGATGACTGGGGTTTACCTACAAAACACTAAATAAACAATCTCTAATGGTTCTTGAAAGGTTTTGTCACCGTCATGGAACAAAGGACACAGCAGTCTCGAGAACTGACCCTCCTCCAGAACTGTTGGCTATGGCTCAAATTGTGGTTCCAAGGTTGTGTTTAAGACTACAACAACAGTTAAAACAGATTGATCCGTATACAATAGGTATGTTCAATGTAACAAAATTAATATATAATACATGTATATTTTTTTTTATAAGGAGGCCACATAGAACTTAATATGCAAAAGCAGGGATAGTGGTATCAGATATTTCAGGGCTACTGATTTTTTATATTCCAAGATTAGTGATATCTGACATTCCAGGGGTACATGGTACATGTACATGTATCTGATATCCCAGTTTGTGGTGGTTTCTGATATCCAAGGGGTAGTGGTACATGTATCTCATATCCCACAGATAATGCAACACAGGTCTTTGAAAGGACACCTTTGAAATGTTGTTCTTTGAATCATAAGAGGTTTTGTTTATACATGTAGTACATGATACATGTATTTATAACCCCTTCTTCAGGTCGTTCAGGATGTATCCCAGGGATAGCTTGGTATCTGATATCCCAGGGATAGTGGTATCATATCCCAGGGGTGGTAACAGTGGTATCTGATGTCCCAGTTCATGGTACTTCAAGTTGATAATGAACTGTTAAGTGTTTCACTTGCTTGCCATACACAACATAAATGTTCCAGATAAGAGATGAGTCTCGGGTCAAAAACCCGACAAGGTTGGCTAGCTGACCATAAAAATTAATAAAATTGTAAACTTGGTTTTTGCGAGCCCAAACATATGACATTGACACTTTGAACCCTGCAACATAACAGTTCTTTAGAATTAACGCTTTGTTAATTTTTGGCTAGTTAAACTTGCTAGCAGCGAATGCAACCTGTAACAACCATTGACAAACATTCAGTGATAACTTAGTATTGTGGAAAGCTTGATTTGACAAGTTCTGATTCCTTTTCAGATCCAGTAGCTGATTACATGGGTGACGCAGAAGTCCTTGTTAATTTTCTTGTACAGTTGTGCGACACCAATACTATGAAAACTGTAACAGCAGAGTCCTTGATGCTGAAAATAACAGACGTAGAACGAATATTTATCAAGGATACAAAATCTTCATCTACATCTTCCTCGTCATTTCGTGGTACAAAACGCTCATCAATAGACCGGATGGATAGTTCAAGTTCGTTATCAAGTGTCTTGTCGTGTGACAGTGTTGATGATATTGTTAACAGAACGTTCTTGGACTTTTTGATGGACTTTGTGACACAATTTGAATTTCCACAGAAAATAGTGACATTTCTTCTTCATCTTTTGCCAAGCGCAGAATACAAGGTACGTGCATGTACATGACAGGTTAAATTCATCACCAATAGATGAGTTTGCGAGCAGTTGCCTTCAGGGCTGGTTTACACTAGCGATGGAATCTGAAGTGTAAGGAGCATTACGACCCAGTGAAAATAAAATAAAAACGGAGTAGTAAGCAGAGTCGGAAACTCTATAGAATCGGAATCAGAAGGATCAGAAGTTTCTTTTTCTTCGACTTCCATCGCTTACGATCTAGTGTAAACAAGGTGAATGGAATCAGAAGCATAAGCAGACTGAAGAAATTCTGCTTCTGTTGTGTAGATTTTCACTACTTCATACTTTCTTCCGATTCCAACTTCACTTCTGACTCCGCTTTTGTCGCTTCCATCGCTAGTGTAAACCAGCCTTTAAAGGCCAGAATCCGCAATGATTTGCCTTCAAAGCAATATTATAGTGATTGAGCCACAAAGCTTGGAAAAATGCGAGCAATGAGCAAAATGTCTGCGCGTATTATAAATTATGTTAAACTAGCAACTTCAAGGGGGCCTAATGGAAAAAGGGCGGTTTGACAATATAATATACATGTATTGTCAAACCGCCCTTAAATTTCCACCAGACCCTTCAATTATTATTCAATTTATTTTTTATTGTAAGTTGCTCCGTTTTCCCGCCGTATTCGATCTGTTCTAAACCGGTCAAACCAGGACACTAATACGCTCTCATATTTTGCTCATTCTCTTGACCTTATATGGTGAAATGACATAATAGTGGAATAAAAAATGTATGTACTACATGTACAGATATATCAAACACAAGAGATAGTGTTTCATCCAATATTTTCCTAACACCTTCAAAAATACTCCACTACACATTGTATTTTCAATTCTCTTCTTGGTGTTTCGAAATCGGATTAAACAGTACCTCTCTTGTTGGATAAATACATACTGTATGTGACATCACTCCTTTTCCAACAGGAAGCATTCACCAGAGTATTTTGCCAGCATTATCAAAAGATAGCCAAAGCACTGGTCCTGAACAGTGACTCTAGCAGTGAGGACCAATTATCAAACGTGTGGTGCATGTCAGTGTACAGTTGTTTAGTAACAAAACCCTGGCAGAGAAAGTAGTACGTGAGCAGAATCTTCTTCATGTCATGGTCAAGGTTTTGCATGACATGATCAGGCCATCACTGGTTACTTTCAGAAGGGGAGGTACGGCATCTTTTAAAGATTTAGACTGGGCTTTTTATGGGATTTATCAGGGCTTTAATATGGGAGCCACGGTGGCCCCTTGTTGTTTAAAGCATTGGACTCCGGATTGAGCGGTCCGGGTTCGAGTGCTTGGCCAGGATCATTGTGTTGTGTTCTTGGACAAGACACTTTACTTTCACAGTGCCACTCTTCACCCAGGAGTATAAATGGGTACCGGTAAATTGTCAGGGCAACCTGTCAAAAATGCTAGGGGTTGCTTACGATGGACTAGCATCCCATCCAGGGGAGTACGTGCAGCTCGTAGTCGCTTGATGCTATGGAGTTAAGCGCCGGCCTGATAAGTCACCTAGGCTGCTAGTCAGACATGTTTTGTGGGCGGCTCAGTGGCCTTATGGTTAATGCATTGGACTCTGGATTGAGCGGTTCACGGGGTCAGTGTACACATTGTGTTCTTGGGAAAGACACTTAATCATCTTTAATGTGTGTTATGTTGTTTGCAGACACAATTTCAAATCACGACGTCGTGAATTGCAGTGATAGTCGTGCACTGATCAATCATTGTTACTGGCCAATAGTAAGCGACTTCATCAATATCCTGTCACACAAGACAATAGCCAAGATGTTCATGCAGAACCCTGATCTCATTAAACAGTGGATGAAGTTCGTCGAATACTTGACTGGTTAGTTCATTGTCGGATTTAAAGGACTAATGTCATGCACTTTGGTGTCTGCTTACAATGTACATGAACATGGAGAGAAGTGGTGGCCTAATGGTTAGCGCGTTTGACTCGGATCAAGCAGTCCAGGTTCAAGTACTAGCCAGGTCATTGTGTTGTGTTCTTGGGCAAGGCACTGAACTCTCACAGTGCCTCTCTCCACCCAGAAGTATTAAATAAATGTGTACCGACAAACTGTTAAGGGAAACCTGACTCCTCAAAATTGAGATACAGTTGAGAATCCAGAAATAAAGTCTGCTAGCTAAAAATTAAAACCTTCACAAAGCACTGCTCAACACGAGAGGTCTAACAAGACAGCTGGCAAGATCATAATGAATTTGTGAGCCATATTGTGAAATTTGTTCAGAGAATGTTCAATGCCTGACTGTGTTTCCACCTCTGAGCCAACTCTCTTGTTAGTTAACATGCATGTTGTGATTTTCTTATTTCAGGAATGAATGTTAACAGCCGCAAACTGCTGACACACGTCGAGTTTGAACCAAAGTCGTATTACACAGCATTCCCTGTTGAGTTGGAAGCTGCCTCATCGCCTCTGTGGAGCTTTATTAATGCATGTACAGTTCTGGTATGTTTGTGACTAGACTACATTTGAATGAACTGTGAATATAACCATCATACATCTAGTCCATACCCATTAATTAACTAATAATTATGATGTTATTATACAAGTCATGTACATGTACCTCAGAGCTGTGAGACGTGGTGGCTTAATGATTAGCGTGAATGTGGACTCCGGATCAAGAGGTCCGGTTTTGAGCGCTGGCTGGGATCATTGTGTTGACATGTTCTTGAGCAAGACACTTTACTTTCACAGTGCCTCTCTCCACCCAGGAGTATAAGTGGGTACCGGCGACAAAATGCTGGGGGTAACAGGTCTACTATGGACTAGCATCCCATCCAGGGGGAGTAGCAATACTCCTAGTCGGCTTCATGCTATGGAAACCAAGATAAGCTCTGGTAGTGTAGGCCAGTTTGGCCTGAGTGCGGCTTTACCTTTATACCTCAGAGAACAGTGTCCGGCTGTAAAGTAAAGAAGGCCTGTTGGCCATGTGCAACCTAGTTATGCCTGTACACTGTACATACTGAAACTCAACCAGTCCGGTGATTAAGTACCAGTTGAGGGTGAGACAGGACTGAGCCCATGATTTTCATCCCAAAGTTGCTAAGCAACATGACATACAATGTATCTGTTGTGGTTCAAATTTTTTTTAGTTTAAAATTTTTCAAAACAGTTTGATTTTTATTTTCCTTTGTCTAATATTCATTACCATAATCTGAAACAAAGGAAAAATAAAAATCAAACTGCAAGTTTGAAAATTTTTAAACCAAAATAAAATTTAAACCACAACTTACATATCCTCATTGCACTATGCTGGCATGACAATTTTCGGAGTACTTGTGAATGCTTGTGTTGCTTCTTGATTGGATTTATTTAATAATTTAGAATAAATTGGAAACTCTTCAGACAAACTTGTGCTTCAATAAAGATTTCCCAAAAACAGCACTTGTTCCCTGACTGCAACAGTTGGTGAAAAGGTTATTGTCTCAGAACATTTATAGAGCATATATTTGTTTTTCTTATTGATGCTGCTAGAAAAATGTCCAGTGTGTTCAAAACATGATCAGTGGGTGTGTAGAGGCTCTGGAGAGATGGTACAAGAAAGTGGATAGCAAGGTTTGTTACCAGGGCCCAGTTGTTCAAAGTATGAATAATGCTATCCACCGGATAAATCCCAGTGGATTAAGTGTCAACAAAACCAACTAGCAATTTATCCAGTGGATAGTGTTATCCATCTTTTAAATGGTGATAGTACTTACTTCACTTCAGTTTACAGTTAAACCACAATGTACAGTACGTGTTCCAGCTCTCCAAGCTGCATCCATTTTTGCCCTTTTCCCCCAATAGTGCTAAACTGAGGGAAAAAATCTTAAATTTTGTTTTGCTAAATTGTCAGTACCACATGAAAGTATTGCTCAATAGCTTTCATTTGAATGGTCACACACACACTAGGGTTTTATCCACAGACTTCAAAGTTACAACCACATACATGTATATTGACTCAAGCTTTGACTTTAAGCGCTTTCTTTATTGTAAGATTTATCAGGTTTGTTTATTTTGTTCCAGCCTCAGCGAGGAGAAGTTACATTTCATCTCCCTCTTCATCGGCACCTGGCTGCTTTTATCAGTCTGGTAAGTAGGGTGGGAAGGATTTGAATGTCACAGACTCTCACTGTGGTTCCATCAAACATTGATTATTTGACCTGAGTTGACATGCAACATTTTAGTTATACTGGTTTAATTCTGACAGTATCTGTGAAACTTTCACCTCTCATTTTTAACAAAAATTGTCTTAGTTTCCTTTCTTTCTGGCACTGTTCAGAGGAACAAATTCTGCATTTTGTTTTTGGACAGTTTCACTGCCCTTCTTCAGGAATGAAAACAAAAAACAATATGGCAGTCCGATGTTATTGCTTTGCAACCACTCTTGAGACACTTTGTGACAGTTACATTACCGGAGTTCAACTGACACGATGTGTCTTGAAGCGTATTTGCAACACAATAACATTGGACCGCCATGTTTTTTTTTTAATTCCTGAAGAAGGACAGTGAAACTGCCTGGAATGCAGACTTTTAAAGAATTTAACCTCGGAACAATCCCAGAAAGATCCAGATTTACATGAATATTGATGGTAACTGATCCAGACAAATTTTATCACTGATAATAACATTAAAATAAAATACAACTTCCAAAATATTATTACTAACAGTGCTGTTTTTTTTTGTTGTTGAGAAAACACAACATCTGATGCACTACACTGTACAGTCATTTAACTTGTGTTGTACGTGTTACGTTTTTGTAGGCTGTGTCTCAGTTTGACATTCCTCTGGAGCAAGTGGTTCCCTCTAACGACCTGCTTAGAAGCATTTGTGAAGACCTCTTCCACATTCAGGTGAGAAGATGAGTGGTACATGTACAAGCATGGAAATCCTTAATTGCATTCTGTTATGTACATACTGGGTGTCTGTCTGGTTGTCTGTCTGTCTGTCTGTCTGTCTGGTTGTCTTTTTGTTCTGTCTGCCTTCTTGCCTGTGTCCCTTTGTGCATGCCTGCCTGTGCGCTTAGATCTGTTAGTTTGTTTGTCTGTTAATCTTTCTACATCTGTCTTTTTGTCTGTCTGTCTGCTTGTCTGTAATATTGACAGTGTATCTTTAATTAATAAATGTTCTCCTCTCGTCTTCGCACAGTTTATTCACAAGTGAAGGAACTTAGCAGAGCAGTGAAACTAACCTGTGCTTGTAAACACATAAATTTATGTTTTATTATCTTAATTGTTCTTGTTACCTTGTTCAGCTAGGGCCTTTGCTATAAAATAATAATTATTATTACTTTAATAAGATTATCTTCATTGTTTTTATTTCACAGGCTGCTATTTGTGAAATTCGTGCTGGTAGATGGGTACGCAATGGGTCTCAGATCAGAAGCCAAGTTCGCCTTTATGTTGAGTGCCATTTCTGTAACTCAATGCAGGATTTGGATATATTCCTGTTACAGGTGATTTGCAATAATTCTGGAACTACATGTACACAGGGCTGCAAATAATTTGTTTTTCTTGAAAGGACATATGTCCGACTAAGTCACCATTTTGGTCGGACAAAACAAAAATGAGGTCGGACATCATATTACAGTACTGCTTGATTAGCGAACCTGCTAATCTAACACATTGTCAACGTGCTATAACGCATTAATTAGTATTGGAAGGCAAAAAAAATTGTCTGGACATTATGTCCGACCACAGTGTTGGAATTTCATCGGACATTGGCAAATTTTGGTCAGCCATTGTCCAATGACTGACTGTTATTTGCAGCCCTGTATACACAACATTTTCTTGCAACTTTTACTTCCCTTGTTGTTAGTTGCGGCAAACATGTTGCACAACTTAGAAGACATGAGTTTGACTTGCGAAGAAGAAAAAAAGATGTGCAACATGTTGCCGCAAACTTCTAACACCATGCACTCTACTGACATTATTAAAACATGTGGATCAATCTTGATAATTTATATGTGTACATGTAGGTGTGTGCCATGTTTTTGGATCCTGACGTCTTCATTACCACAATGATTGAGAGGTTTGTTCACTATATTGTCAATTCCTCCTTTAGTTGTTAGGTGAGTTGGTTTCTTACAGGTATATACACCAGCAGAAACCCATGACCAGACTTAAATATGCTGTGCTTCTTATCTGGAACTTGCTTTAACAAAAAAATGTTTCATTTACATGTACATGTATAAGCTTGATACAAAATGTAATTCTGCATGTTAAGTTGGCTTCAACGTACTCGTTTCTTATAAGCCCCATGGATATACATTGTAAAGCCCCCCTCCTTATAAGTCCACCCCAAACCCCTTACAGAGTTGTATAAGCCCTGGGCTTCTAACCAGTTCTCCTTGGCATTAGGCTTGAGCTGTGTCTTTATTTGTCTAATAGTTTTGGCCTACTGCACTGGTTCAAGTTTGGTTTACCAGTGGTGTCCAGTCCTCCTAGTTTTGATGTAAGCACGGAAGTGTCCATGGTGGAAGGAATGTTGATGCTTCTCATCACACTGCTTAGTTCTCGACTACATTTAGGTAATGTAACAATGATCGGTATTGTAAAATTGAAGGGCCGAGGGCATTACCGACCTATATTGACCTTTAGCCTTTGTCAATATAGGTCGGAGATTAAGTCACTGACATTCTTTCATGCACGCAGACTATCCAATCAGAAGCTGAGGATAGCTACCCTCGGCTTCTGATTTGGATAGTACATACATACATACACTTTATTGAGACTCCCTTATATAGGGCTATTCTGTCACAATGTATAATAAACTATATATATTAATTATTTAACTATTTAACTGCAATTTAACTTAAATTAGAATAATCAATATATGATAATTAGTATAAATAGTCTGCATGCACGAAAGAATGTGAATTAATAATTAAAAGTGGTCGGACTATTGGGTTCCTTGCTGTAACATATAAGATCATTTCTATATACATTGGTGGGATACACGGTGGCCTAATGGTACTAACAGCTGTTTCGAGAAAGGTTATCGGAAGGTTAGCGAATTGGACTTCTGATCGAGTTGTCCGGGTTCGAGCGCTGGCCGGGGTCATTGTGTTGTGTTCTTGGGCATATAAGAATATAACTCTTCAAGTGCCTCTCCCACTCAGGAGTATAAATGGATACCAGCAACAAAATGCTGGGGGATAACACACAATGGACTAGCATCTTTTCCAGGGGGAGTAGCAATACTCCTAGTCAGCTTCATGCTATAGAAACTAGGATAAGCTCTGACAGTGTCGACCAGTTCTTGGCCTGAGTGCGGCTTTACCTTTACCTTTCCATATACACATCTCCACATCAATAAGACTAATCCTGTACAGTATAGAAGTTATTTGTCGCATTCAAATGTAATGTAGTTAAGATGGCTATCCAAACCTCTGTCACAGTTAATATTTCCTTAAGTTACATATAACTTAACAAATTATTAATAAGTTTGAGAAGACTATTTTCCTGGTACCTTGCAGGGTTATCTGAACAAGAAATCTTGCGACAGGAGATGGTTGCACAGCTGTGCATGGGAGACAAGACTCACAGTCAGTTGGTTGATCTCATATCCTTTTTTGAGGAATTTTTTCAGGATGAACTTGTTCGTATTACCATCTCATCCTCATCCTTCACAGTGGTGCTTACTGCTTTTTTTTATGTGGGAGATGCGATGGCCTATTGGATAGCATGTTGGACTCCAGATCGAGCTGTCCGGGTTCGAACCCTGGCCGGGATAATTGTGTTGACTTGTGTTCTTGGGCAAGGACACTTTACTCTCACAGCGCCTCTCTCCACCCAGGACTGGGTACCAGCGACAAAATGCTGGCTGGGGTAACCTGTGATGGACTAGCATCCCATCCAGAGGTAGTAGTAATACAGTAGAACCCCGCTAACTCGAACTCCCAAGGGAAACAAAAAAAATAGCTTGAGATAGCGGGGGTTTGAATTAGCTTATAGTAAATGACTGAAAAACAAGGGCAAAGGGGATTTGGTTTGAGTTCGATATAGCAGGGAGTTCAAGTTAACCAAGTCCGAGTTAGCGGGGTCCTACTGTACTCCTAGTCGGCTTCATGCTAAGGAAACCGGGATAAGCTCAGGCAGTGTGGGCCAGTATGGCGCAAGTGCAGCTTTACCTTACAGTACCTTACTGTTTTGATTCTTCATTAATTTTGTCACCTGTAGACCATGCACTTCCTTCTGTGGCATGGATCCAAGTTTTTAAGTTAGTTGCCTTAATATTGTCCACATCCCAGATAAACCAGGACAATCTCACAATTCACAGGAGTTTGAAGGAACACTCAGTGAGGTGTGTGAAATTAACTTAACTTGATGAATTATTACTGAGTTTGAGAAACTTTAGTTCTATAAGATATCCCATTGCTTGCTGATAGTTTGTTTGTTTACTGAAGTTGGCAGATTACAGAGGCCCTAGCTTGAGAGTGGATCAATGCAGCAAGGCATCTATGTTCCCAAAGGTATTTTTTGTCAGAAAGACACTGTGTCATTTCCTTTTAAAAAAACATTATTGTACATGGCTTGTTTTAAGTTGTATAAAGTTTCTTTTTTTATCCTTAGATTTTGTGTGGAAGAATGAATTTGATTTTGTTCATGTGTTATTAAGAGCTGTTCATCGTCAGGATGTACAGTCAGCTATGCAACGCTACCAAGCCTAGTGAGTATACAATAATATTCATTTTGTTAAAATACAGGACTATGGGAACTGTATTCCAGGACAATAAAACCTCTCTTGAACTTGGACGTTTGTCACCCAAAAATACTGCAAGTCCTCTGTTGTCTGTATCAGTTTTTTTGCCGGCTTCCAAGAATTGCGTGGTGCTCATACTAACCCTTCTGCAATTTATGATCTTCAATTAAAGTATTGCTATCAAATGAATTGCAGGGGCTAAAAATAATGTAACTTTCAAGCAGCCATATTCATCATCATTCCTCTTTGTTCCACCTGGAACATATTACAGTCAAAATACTCAGCGTGTTCCGCGTAAATAAATGGTCAGACAATGCTTTCATTAATTGATGCAATATTACTTTGATTTTATGAATTGAAGATTCAAAACTTCAACTGAATAATGCAATCATTCAACCGTAACGTCCATTCGAATATCAAGTGTTGATTCTCTCACGGGGATGGAAAGATATCAACATTCGATATTCGAATGGACACTATGGTTGAATGATTGCATTACTCAGTTGAAGTTTCTAATCTTCAATTAAAAAAACGCGCTGAGTATTTTGACTGTAAGGTTGTCACTATTTCCTTCCATCAATCTCGATCCAGGGTGATCTGCTCTGCCTCATCCCAGGACATGTGAATGGTCTTGAGCTCTGCAGTCTTCATCAACAGTTCTTTTCAGGACTAGTCTCACCTGGACGATTACACTACCATTAAGCTAAAATACAGTGTATATATATATTTATAATCCATCAAAAATTTTTCTCGCGCGCGATTGGTCTAAACACGTCACGTGACGCAGCCAAAACTGGGAATATCCGGGTGATATTCCCCAGTTTTGAAAATTTGCGTTTCACGTTCGCATGTTCAGTTTTCGTCTCAAATAAATTGCTAAATTAAATAGGACTGATTGTTTTGAACAGACTAGAAATATTTTTGAACGCCAACAGAATTATTTTGATGTTTAACAGCTTGGCCGACCGAGATCTTCCACGGCAAACAGAGTGACCCTGTCAAAAAATATTTGAAGGATAATAACTACAATAGCCTCCATTTGGCTTCAAAAATATGCTCAGATATTTGTCCTTGGACATTATCTGTTCCTCGAAGCTCACAGTTTTCCTCGAGCTCCGCTCTTGGAAAACTGTTCGCTTCTCGGAACAGATAATGTCCGCGGACAAATATCCGAGCATATTTCCTCGCCAAATGGAGGCTATTGTTTATATATTGGAACAGTGTGTTTATTTACCTTTAAACCCTTTAATGTGGTAAATAATAGTTTTCTTTTCCATCCATTCCAGTGCTTCTAAGAATGGCCAGCCTCAGAAAGGGCAATTGTGGCCTCCATTTCTGTCTCTTAAACCAATCACTAAGAAGTTTTGTGGATTAACAAAGATTCTCCACTCCAAGATACTGCATGGAGTGTTCTTTTTCATATTCCACAAGGTAATCAAACTTTTGTATTAAGTAAACTAATATCTCTTTATTATGTGTGGTTGAATTGAAATACCGTAAAAGCTCTATTTAGCCCCCCTCTCTATTAAGCCCCCCCCCCCTATCTAATAAGCCCCCCTTTGGAAGTCAGATTTTGTAATAAGCCCCCCCCTCTCTATTAAGCCCCCCTCCTTCTGTCAGGCTGATGTAAATGACTTTCAGCAATATTTTCTGGCGTTTCAGGTGTTTCAGTTACTTTGTATTGAAACGTGGTCTTAGTTAGTGGTGTAATAGTAAAGTTTGAAAAATTAATGTGAATTTTCTTGAAAATTTATGATTTGAAATAAGCCCCCCCTCTCTATTAAGCCCCCCTCTCTAATAAGCCCCCCTTCTTGAGGCCTGAAATTAAATAAGCCCCCGGGGGCTTAATAGAGCTTTTACGGTAAGTACAGTAAGGGTATAGCCTTATAAGTAAATGTGGCTGACGACTTGATGTACATGTAACACTTGTTAATTATATTTTAATTGTAGGCTGTGGAGGATATTAATTCCTTGGCAGATGTAGTGCATCTTGTACTTTATCTAACAAAAACTGGCGGTAATGGCAGATCCTAAAACACCACATCTTGTAAGTTTTGCTACTTGTATTATGCAAAGTCTAAATTTTGTTTTATGCACTAGTTAGTTGCCAATCCTATAATTTTGTTGTTGTCATTAGGGAGAATACATTAGGGAGAATACATTAGGGAGAATACATTAGGGAGAATACATTAGGGAGAATACATTAGGGAGAATACATTAGGGAGAATACATTAGGGAGAATACATTGTTACAATGGAAACCGTTCACATTGCAGATGGAAACAAAGCATTCCAACTTCTTTAATTCATTCTGCAATGTTATCAATTGATTTTCATTGTCTAAGTGGCCCTGATTACATCTTCCAAAATCTTCAAAAATTCTCAGGTCAACTTTGAAAAAAAGGAAAAAAAAACTCTGGAATCTTCAGAGGTCCTTTGGTAATCTTCAGGAATTGCCTTGACAAATAACTAATGAAAAAAATACCTTCTGTTAAACTAATCACTGTCCCGGCGTATTTGCTCAAAACTGTTATAAATGCATGAAATGGTCCCTAAATCTATGAAATAAGAACTTAATAAACTCTAACTAAATGATAAAAAGCAATTTCTTCAAGAAATTCCATACTGCAACAAAATTTTTGCAAAATTTCAAAGATTTCCGAGCCAAACTTGAAACTTTGAAAAACTGACATCCTGTGGTTTTTTCAAAAATCCATATTGCAATCCATTTCCATCCTCGCTGTTGTTCATCATCCTCACTTCCTAATGGGTTCCTGTCATTTATCGAGTGTTATTCTACAGAATCAAACCATTATTGATCAACTTCCTATGATCTAGATATATGTTTCTGAGCTTCCCAAAATCATGCTAAAATCAGGACAGTGTCCCTTTAAGGAAATTAAGCTATATGATGACTACCGTGATGGATAATGTTTGTTTATTTTGTCAGCATTCCACACCTCATGCAACTGGTGACGAGTCAAGGGATATTGGCTGCATTATTGTGGACCGCTGCATTGACTTTCTTGACACTTATGGTTTGTTTGTTTGTTTGTTTGTTTGTTTTACTTGTACTCTCACTGATAGCAGTCATACAAGTCATGTAGTTTTTGAAAAGTATTTTGCGTACCTTTTCTGACCAAATGCATATTATTGTGTACTTTCTCACAGGCTTTAGTAAACTTGTAGGAGTAGTTCTGTCCAAGATTGTTAGCAGTAAATTGTATATATTGTTAGTAAATCATAGGTTTGTAAGCTGTACTGCGCAAATAAAAATTGGGAAATGTAGTTATTATAAGTTAAGCAGCACTGAAAGTAAAATGCAAACTGTTTGTAAATAGGTAAGGATGTTAAAGACCTCCACCAGATCAGTACCCATCACTGTTTGAACAGAGAGCTGATATACAGGCTGCGACAAGGTAGGGTGTGTTATGTCGCTCTTTGAAAAAACATGGAATGACAAACTAGTTGATCTCAACTTACATCCATATTCAGAGTCAGATTTAGAATCAGATTCCTAAATTGTATTTAATTGCTGAATGTTAGTAGAAGGTTTATTGTGTTTAATCTAGGAAGATGCTATTTGCCCAAACATTCCCCATAATAATTGATTAACAGCACAACTTCTGATGCCAGTCCGAGGTGCATGAAAGAAAGCAGGACTTCTGGTCACTTTTTTGTTATTCCATATGAAAAGCATACTATTCTAGTCTGGTACATTTCCAAAGGGCCCAAAGGCAATAATTTATCATGATCTGAAAGAATGGAAAATAAAAAGGTTGGAAATTTTCAAACCAAAAACAAGTTTAAACCAGAACATACATGCATACTTATTGGAATTAGTGCGCTTTTCATGAACTAGAGTTGAATTCAAAACACAACTTTTGACTGTGTTTTACCTGGCGTCAATCATAATACAACAAAAACCAACAGATCCTGATAAATAACAAACAAAATGAACCAAAATCTACGAATCACAACCCATGGACGTGACCTTTTCAACCCGTGAAGTAAATTACTAAACATCTTTGTTTCCTGCGATGTTCCTGAGATGTCCACTAAGATAATTTATGGCAACGTAAAACGTAACCATTGGTTGAGTTTTTAACTTCAGAGTTCACCTGTTATTGAAAGGTGCAGTCTAAAACATTACACAGTGTTACGATTGTAAATTGTCTTTTCACAGACCCCTATGCTCCTCTGCACCCTGAAACAGACTCGCCTCACCATGTCTGTGCGGCTATGGCAGATGCTCTGCTCAACCACCATCTTATGAAGCCTCCTCTCTTTGAGCCGTTCCTCCCGTTCATGAACGGTGTGCTCAATAGTGCCCTTCGTAAGTACACAGTCATTTGTCATTGATTCTATAGGTAAAGTTTATACTGCAATGAGTCATACATGTACTTCAAGTTAAAACAAAGGAAATCATGACTGTGATCGTCGTTTGGAATCTACCTTCCTTATCACATGAAATTTTCGTGACACGTTCATTTCATGAATTTGGAGTGACCATATTTCGTGATGCTTTTTGTGGAAATTTTTGAATCTTAGTAACTTAAAATCGCGATTTCATTAAAAATCTCGCGAGTTTGTATAGAATATTTTTCTTGTATTCTGGTATGTGTCGAAAACACAACCTACCATTTGAACTACAATGTTCTTATGATACGCAACACCAATGTACGATGTGCAAAGTTCATAGGAGGCATCGTAGCTAGACTTTCTTAAAGTCCTTTCCAATTATTATTATTTTGTCCAATTTCAGAGAACCAAAGCAGCACTCAAGAGAAAATAGCCCAGCTACAGCACATCCAGTTTCTGATAGAACAACAGCCAACTCACAGACGAGATCTCATTACAAAACTCACCAGGCATCTTGTCAGGTAATGTTTGCAAAAAACGTAACGTTTGCATTGTACAAGTTTCAACTTCCAGGGGGTACTCGCTATGATGTTAGCGAATTCAGACTGAGTTTAATTTGCTGTGTGCACATCAGCTTGACTGCTTGATTCAGAGCAGCGTATTAATAATTTATTCCCTTCTTGTGACATATTGTAGTGTCTCGGAAAGACTCAAGATACCATCCAAAAACTTGGCTCTCGCTAGCGATGAAAACCAGGTGAGTCTTTAGCACAACTGGCACATTATGAAACATAATATTGGAGAAACAGGCGAGACAAGGGTGCCTGAATTTTTGCATGTGTCCTTCAATTTAACAGAAAAACATTGCCCTGTAATTTTTTTCCTGGTTCATGGTTCATTTTCAAGAGAAAAAAAACCGTATACAAATAAACTCCATTTTCACATTTCCCCAGCGGTTTTCTTTACAAAATAAATCTTTTGTTTGCCTGAACAATGAAATCAGCAAAGCGACGCTTAGGAAAACCGCACTTAGGAAAATTTTCCACCAGCCTCTTCAAATATTAATTTAATTACTCAGACAGACACATTGGATGCCTTGGGTACAGAGATTGTTACGCATTCTGGTGATTATAAGAAAAAGGCCTGTGTATCCATTTTAGATTAAAGCTTGGTTGAGTTAATAATTTCCAACCAACCAGTAATCAATGTTCCTTAAGAAGGAGTTGAACACAACTAAAATGCTAAATTAGTAGTAATCACAGATTAAGAGAGTGCGTTCGACGGGTTAATCTCTTTCTGCTGATCAGTGGAGAATAAAAACTACAAGGACTTACCAAAAATACTGACTACGGACAAAAGGCAAAATACAGGTAAATCGCACAAGCAAGCCACGATGGCAACTCTTCTTGGAAACAACTCAAACTGCGCATGCATCAAGCTGACCAACAGAATCTTCCACACACATTTTACTTTGCTTCTTATATTATAGGGGCTACAAATTGCAACAGTGACATTTATTGAAATTTTCTTGAGATAAATTCAAAACGGTATTACATGTAAAACAATGCATGGTGTATACATAATATCCAAATTTGATGCTTTTCTTAAAAATACATTCTAACAAATTGGGAATTTTTAGCAACTTGACACATCATGCAAGAAATAACAGTATGATTTGCTTGATAAATTTATATAGAAATACACCATCCACTTGTTCCATGCGTTTTAATAGGGCCTGAAAAAAAAGGTACCAATGGATTTAACTCACATTTAAAGCTTGAAGTAACCACCCATAGTATTGAATTTGCCAGTTAATATAATTATAAGCTTAATTTCGCTCGATCGAACTGGGCTGATTCGGTCTTAAATCTTGATTCTACAAGCTACATGTAGCTTGTATATTAAGTTAATTTGTTTTGAAACGAGCTACATATATTTTCATTTGCCATGGCGAGTAAAACGACTCGATTTATGACACAAATCACGGTCACATGGCTCAATAATAAGCTGCAATATGAATAACAAGCACCAGGAGTTCGTACACATTAATTTCTCTCAGACGTCGATAAATTGTTGAATAACATTACGTCCTATTGAAATGGATATTCAATGTACTAACTTACCGATTTGACGCGAAACGCAGTCACTGCTTCATGTACGTTAAAGGAAAAGTGGATTCACAGAAATCTCAAAATTTCCTGGGTGCACATGTACACAGGTCGACGACACGTCAGATTAGGATGCGTTCTCGTTCCTCGAACGCAATTAAAATAGACTGTGTGAGATATATTCTTCTGACTTTTTTAATTGCATGTAATTTATATTTACAGCCCTTGGAACTCTCCATGTTACTGATGTATCTCAACAAATATCATGAATGGCTCTTCAGGGTAAGGAGAACAGTTAACATTTTATTGTTAGCGTGGTTAGTTTTGTTGACACTTATCCATTAGATAGAGATTTATCCAGTGGATAATAGCATTATCCACTCTTTCAACAACAGGTGCTTCAATTTCCCTTGTCATCTTGCTGTTATATTGTTTTACAATGCGTCAAATCAGATGACAGCCCTGGCACAAACAATGAATTCCAACTAAAGTCATCTGAATCAATCTTAAGTGGATGGAAAACTGATTGGTTAAAACAGCTTTAGTTGGGATTCATTGTTCGTGCGCTGTAATCTGGTTGGTCAATTTTGTTTGAGTGACCCCGGTAATCACACTGTAATACCAGCTTGCTTTCTTCCTGTTGTAGACTCACCAAGTTCCACCTGGTTGGCCAAAGACTATCAGTGATTTAGGTTTCTGTTCCACCAGCATGGTGGTAAATGTCAGGCATATAGTCCAGGCGGTGCAAGAACCAATGGACACCAGCGATGGCAGTGGAAGTGGTGGTATGGTTTTATGCTTTTAACCCGTTCACTCCCAAGAGTGTCAAAGCTCAAAATTGAAAAAATGTGTCACTTTCTTGATGCGTATGGTCCACTTTTTTGATGCGTAAGGTCCACTTTTTTGATGCATATGGTCCACTTTTTTATGCGTATGGTCCACATTTTTGATGCGTATGGTCCACTAAACTTTTTTCATGCGTATGGTCTACTTTTTTGATGTGTATGGTCCACTGTTTTGATGCGTATGGTCCACTTTTTTGATGCGTATGGTCCACTTTTTTGATACGTACATTCCAATTTTTATGCGTACAGTCAACAGTGGACTATATGCATGAAAAATGGACCGTACTCCTCAAATAGTGGACCATACACATCAAAAAGTAGACTGTATGCTTAAAAAAAGTGGACATGAAAAGAAGAGTGCACTGTACACATCAATAGTGGGCTATACACCTAAAAGTAGACTGTGCACAACAAAGGGGAGAGTTTGGTACTTACAGATCAAACAACAGAGGAAAATTATTTTAAACCCCCTGCCATTTCATTGTGCATCCTCTTTACAACAAATGAAGAGATACGGCTGGTGACAAAGAAACTTGACATGTTCTTTTCATCATAGGTTTTTAGATGAACCCTGGTTTGCTTTGCAAACTTGGCTACATAACCTCTCAGCAAATTAAATCTTAACTTGTCGAAGATACAAACAAAAGGCAAAATACCAGCCGAGGTAAATCGCACAAGCAAGCCACAATGGCAACTCTTCTCGGAAACAACTCAAACTGCGCATTCGTCAATAGATCACATGCTGGCCAACAGAAGATCTCTCAGTTAACTATGATTATTGATAATCTCATTAAAACTCAGTAATATCTTTTTGTTTTGTAAACAGGTGTCGAGAGTACAACCTCACCTGGATCACAGTCGATCAAGAGTGGCGTTAAGATGCTGTCTATTGAGTCACAGCAAAGCAGTGGCTTGAGTATAGAAGATACACTATCATTTAAGGGCTTGGTACAACAATTCGTCAGTGTAACCAATGCAACTGAAGGTACGTTTCGTAAAATGTTCGGTGTGTTTTTATGCCTTGCTTTTTGGCTCCTGTAACACACAAGGCTTTGGAGGTACACTTAGTCATATACCCAGTTACATACAAATACTACATTTTTAACCTCCCACTTCTGGCCCCAAGGGTGTCCGCTTATGGGATGCTCGACTGTAGAGCTTTTACGGTAAGTCTATGTCTGTGAAGAAGCAAGGTCAAAGTTGTGAAATTAAAAACTTTGAATGCCAAGACATTTGTAAAACAAAAACGACAGAAAGATGTAACAAAGTTTTCAAAGTGAGTGACAGCCATATGGTGGGTGCATTTCACTGTGACAATGGTGAAGCTGATACAGTCAAACCTGTATTAAGTGGACACACTCGGGAATGCTCTATTGTCAGCTTAATACAGGGTGTCCACTTAATAGAGGTATTATTTACAGTAAATAAGGGAACTTTTTCTACCATCCACTTAATACGATGTCTATACAGATTATTGTGGAGAGAACAAACATGAATAGCAAAGTGTTTATATTTAGGCCACAGTTATAACACTGATTATGTCCTTTAGCTGCCACAATAAACCTTCTGAAAGCTTGTAGAGGAAACCTGGAAATGGCCCTCAATGTATACTTCAACAAAGAAGAGGCCATGCCTGACTTGGAGCAGGCTGTAGGTGATGTTGCCATGGAAACAAGCTCTTCTTCGATCACGTCATCTGGAGCCGCCCTTGGGACCCCAGACAAGTCAGTAGACTCGAGTGCGTGCCCGGTAGAAGGAATAAACCAAAGTATCTTGAGCTTGCTGGTGAAGCTGATGTCAGTGATGGCTAATTTCACTGCCTCGTCACAAGGAAGGTTGGTAAATGTTATGGGTTATGCAAGAGGATAGACAATCTTCAGAGCAGAAAACGTTCAAGGCCCAGTTGTTCAAAAGCCAATTAACGCTAATCCAAGATTAAAAGTGAAGTTAAAACAAAGAAAATCATAACCGTGTCGGAGGTTTGGATATCTGATCTTAATTAGCATAGATTTTATGATTATATTTCTCCATTTACTCCTTACATTATGTAGTTTTAGTTTTGATTGAGAAGATATATCAATCACTCAAGACAGTGTTTCATCGGCTATCCAAACACCTTGAATTTTGTCAAAAATACTCCGCTGCACATCATATTTTTAACTCTCTTCTCTGTGTTTGGAATTGTGATGAAACGCAGTCTCTTGTGTTTTATATATCACAAAAAGAACTCAGGAATGGCTTATTGTAAGGTACTCTAAATTCACGCCATCCCACTTAATAACGAAGGTAACTTGTCAACTGGTTGAATTTTTTTCCTGATTATCAAAAGGAACCCCGCCTATGGTGATGGGGTTCAGTACCTGTCAGAGCTGTTGGATGTGATCAGAAACTCCAGTCCCGAGAATGCTGCAGCACTGCGCAAGCTCCAACCAGCACCCGGTCAGACAGGCGCCAGTCCCTCCTCTCCTGATGGCGAGGTTGATGATTCTGTGGCCAGGACTATGCGCAGGTAACGTATATTATTAATAGCTGGGTTACTCTTGAAGTATTGGTTGTTGTTGTTGTTGTTGTTGTTACATCCTCTGAAAAGAAGCCCCTCTCCCCAAAAAGTAAGCCCTCCCTCCCTAAATGCTATCCAATAATAAGACCCCACCCGATTAGCCTTATGGTTTCTTCATAGGCCCCCTCGCCACTTCCTGTATTAGTCTATTTCCTTTTCTATTATTATTGTAATTATTTTTTTCTATTTTGTGTGGCAAATAAAAAAAAGATTAGTCTGTGAAGGAGGCTAACCCCCATCGATACCAAATTTCTTCTGGTTATTACTGGTTATAATTCCCCTACTGTAGAGCTTGTTTAAATTTTCATTTGATAGACCTTTTATTATCATATGCACTTAAAATTTTCAGACATAAATCCCTTCCAAATATAAGCCTGACCTCTCTCCCCCCACCCCCCCCCCCCCCCATTTTTTTTCCCAAGTACATGTAGCTTGTGTTACTGACTATAAAGCATCTTTCTCAATGATAGAATATATTAATATATTGTTTGCTTCTCAATAAATCCAGTTTTTTTGTTTGTCTTTCAGACGACAGCTCGCCAGGGAACGCCAGCAGAAACTTTTAGCTGAGTTTGCTTCCAAGCAGAAAGTTTTTATGGAGAAAACCTTGAAAAAAGATCCAGGTATCGCTTAGTTTGAAATGATGTATAATGTAATCATTATGTTTTTGTACTGCTGACATCATGAGTGAGAAGCGAAGAAGAGATAAATGCAGTTGTTTTGCAATTTAATCCTTTCACTCCCAAGAGTGGCCAAAGTTCAAAACTGCAAATGAAAGTAATGCTCAATAGCTTTCATTTGAATGGTCACACAGTAGGGTTTCATCCACATATGTACAAGTTAGAACCGCCTTGTACAGCATAATAAACAGTACCACATGAAAGTACTGCTCGATAATTTTCATTTGAATGGTCACACAGTAGGGTTTCTTCCACATATGTACAAGTTAGAACCACCTTGTACAGCATAATAAACAGTACTACATGAAAGTACTGCTCGATTGCTTTCCTTTGAATGGTCACACAGTAGGGTTTCATCCACATATGTTCAAGTTAGAACCACCTTGTACAGCATAATAAACAGTACCACATGAAAGTACTGCTCGATAGCTTTCATTTGAATGGTCACACAGTAGGGTTTCATCCACATATGTACAAGTTAGAAACACAAGAATTGACTTGATGCTTGCTTCTGGGAGTGAAAGGGTTAAGAAGGAAAAGTAGACAGGGGGCTGGTTTGCAAAATGCTTTTGTATATTTTATTGAAATAACACTGCATCTTGACAATTCATTGTCAGATGCCTTGGACAAGATGGCTGTAGATGGTATGAACAATGTAACAACCGAAGAATTGTTTGACTGTGTTATTTGTGGACAAACATCGACATCAACAGAAGGCAGACCAATTGGGCTGGTGGCTCTACTACAACCTAGTGCAGGTGTGGTAGCTTACTCTTTCTATAACATAGAGGGCAAAATTACTCATTTCTGATTGCTTTAGAGAGGGGGCATTTTTTCATTTTTGTTTGTTGAGTGCAAAGATACTCTGAAGATTACCTGAGGGCCTACGGAGATTCCATCGTCGAGCCAAAGACTTCCCAAGATTTCCAAAGATTTCCAAAGGTCAGCCAATGACTTCCGAAGATTTTCAAACCCCGTTCTTGGGAGTTAAGCAATATTTTCCGAAAGATTCCCAAAGCTCACCCAATATCTTGATCACACTACTTTGGCCTTCTATGCTAAAAACAAGCAGTCACATGTTTCCTTGTAAATTAAGGATAAATTAAACTTGTATTTTCAGAATTTGCAAGTTGACATAAAGGTATAATGGGTAAAGTTGGAAAACCTTTGCATGAGAACAACTAACCAAACCAAGTTATTTTCCTCTTCTTCTTCTTCAACAGTGCTGAAGCATAGGGCTCTTCATCTAAGACACACACAGCTTCCACTAAGCCGCGAAGAAGAAGAGGCTCGTGTCATCAACTGTGAAACAACGTTCAAAAACAGATTTGAAGACTTAAGGAGACGCTTTGACTTGGTACAATTCACCTTCAGATCAGTTTTATAATGACTTTCATAAAATCAAAACTGAAGTAGTCACGTCTGGCCAATCACAACAAATGCAGATAATACAATGAACCAATCAGAATTTGCAGTGAAAACATGCAACCAGTGCCAAAAGCAAGGGGAAACATGTAACCGGTGCCTGGTGTGGGAAAACATGTAACCAGTGCCAAAAGCGCGGGAAAACATGTAACCGGTGCCCGGTGTGGGAAAACATGCAACCAGTGCCAAAAGCGCGGGAAAACATGTAACCGGTGCCTGGTGTGGGAAAACATGCAACTGGTGCCAAGCGTGGGAAAGCATGTAACCGGTGCCAAGCGTGGGGAAACATGTAACCAGTTTAATTACAGTTTAATTTCTGTTGGCTAGTTGCTTGGACACAGATCAATGCCTATTGCTTTTTGTGCACGGTCAAGGCCAAAAAAGCAAATAAAAACACGTAACAATTAATTTTGCTGGGCTGTATAACCATGCCCTTTAATCAACTGTGATGTTGCAAATTTTATCCGCTTTATAACAACTTCATGTTATGAGATAAGAAAGTTTTTTGTCTCCTCTATTTCACTGTGTCAAAATGGCAGTTATATAGTGCACAGCTTTTTCAAACCAATAACAGTGCTTGTTTCATAGTTGCTGTGTTATTCTTATTCAAACACAGATTCCAAGTCTGAATGCATCTGCAAGTGGCACAGAAGGTGGAGTTCATATTCAGTCTTGTGGCCATCAGCTTCATGTAGACTGTTACCAATCGTATCTCAAATCTCTTCAGGTATAGTTTGGTCACTGTCTGTGGTAAACATCATATCATGAAAGATATGATTTTAATCCACGTGGCTGTGAAACCCTGTTCTCAAACTCATTAATAATTCCTCAAGTTAAAACTAAGGAAATCATAACCGTGACGGTGGTTTGGGTATCTGATCTTAATTAGCATAGATTTTTACAATTTTCTCGGTTTACTCCAATCGCATTTCCAGAGTCCTCGTTACCCTTATCCAGCGGCAGGAACGGGCAACAAGGACCTCTGGGATAAAGCGTTCAGCCTGACTTGCGCAGTAACACCGGAAGTCCAAGAATACTGTCATGGCGGAACGCTTTATCCCAGAGGTCCTTGTTTCCCATTCCTGCCGCTGGATAAAGGTAACGAGGACTCTGGGAACGGCATTGGATTTACTCCTTAGTTTTGATTGAGAAGATACATCAAACACTCGAGACAGTGTTTCATCGCATTTCCAAACAATTTTCGTCAAAAGTACTCTGCTGCACGTCATATTTTCAAGTCTCTTCTCGGTGATCGGAAATGTGATGAAACACTGTCTCTCGTGTTTCACAATAGCCCTTATGCATGTATACGTCAGACTAGCTAATTTCACAGAGCACCAAAGATCAAAAGAATACCCACGTGAAAACAGTATGCATGTGCCAGAAGTTGAGAATAATTTCGCATAAATGATGCTTGGTGGTGAATTTTGAGGAGCTGACGTAATCATGCATAAGGCCTATTCATAGATATAAGAGAATTCAAATTTTACGGAAATAATTTGACATCGGATTTGTTCCCCTTACGAACACTGTATTTTGTGAAACGGTTAACCTGTGTTCAGGCCTTCCTCTTCCTTGAGAAAAAAAATGTGACTCTCTTTCTTGCAGGAAGAAGATTCTAATCAGCTTCATCAACTGCAGCCTTACAACCCAAGAAATGGAGAATTCACTTGTCCTTTGTGTCGACAACTTGGTAACTGTATACTGCCCATTGTACCCACGCAGATCATGCCAACTGGTAACACAGCATCCAAGGTTAGTAAAGTATTAAGACGGATTCCGCTCAACGTTCGAGCAATAAGTGCAAAAATGAATTACTAAAAAACTACTCATAGCAAGGTAACATTTTGAATACTATTTGAAACATATCACTTTAATTCACTTCTCCAAGTGATCCCGCAATTAAATTCTCAAGCATTCTCGAAAAAATTAATGTCAAACCTCGTAAAAAATTATAAAAACGCCCGCCATTTTGTTTTGAACTGACATGAAGCGTCTTTTTAATTAAAATATGTAATGACTTCTCTCGCGGGGGTCAGCTTGGGAGCTAATTTATCGATAATTTCTTCTTAACTGTATTCAAAATGTTACCGTGCTATGAGTATTTTTTTGGTAACTTAATTTTTTGCACTTATTGCTCGAACGTTGAACAGAATCCGTCTTAAAGGTTTATTATTGTTATTATTATTATTATTAAAGGAGCTATGTCACAATATTTTAAGTCATTTTTGCGAAGTGCAAAATCACCTTCAAATTGAAGAAAGCCTTAAAATAATAGGTTACTAAGGTAGAAAAACACTAAAGAGGTAATAATAAACCAAACAGGAACAGGGATGGTTGAGGATGGAGAAGATTAAGACGGATTGCGAACGACAAACTTGAAAAATTGGCAAAAATTGGCCAATTTTTTCAAGCTGCGCCATCCGTGACGTAGCTCCTGTTCCATTCTAGTGCATCGATCAGAGGAGCCAGGTGATTCATCAGTGCAAAGTTGATTTATGGATATCACACTCGCTTGTCATCACCATTCACTTACCTGCCAATTGCATCATATTTATCACTACAGAATACAGTAAAAAGCCACAAAGAACAGACAAGCAGTCTGCATGAAGTCCTGAGGAAATTCAAGCTTAATGTAAGTACCTTGTGCAGCACAGGCTTACCAAAGGTCATGGACGCTTGCTTTATCCAGTACAGGTATTCTAAGCTTCAAGTAGCACAGGCATACCAATCTTTAGGAAGCACTTGTTTTCCAAGTTAATGCAGCAGAGGCTTACCAAGCTGTATACAGTACAGGCAGACCAAACTGTATGCTTTACAGGCAGACCAAACTGTATGCGTCACAGGCGGACCAAACCGTATGCGTCGCAGGCAGATCAAACCGTATGCGTCACAGGCAGATCAAACCGTATGCGTCACAGACAGACCAAACCGTATGCGTCACAGGCAGACCAAACTGTATGCGTCACAGACAGACCAAACCGTATGCGTCGCAGGCAGATCAAACCGTATGCGTCGCAGGCAGACCAAACCGTATGCGTCGCAGGCAGACCAAACCGTATGCGTCAAAGGCAAACCAAGCTTTGTGTAGTATCAGGCTTCACGTGGCAAGTGATGAATAGTTTTTGACCTTCTGTTTGCCTGTTCATCCAACAGACCATCACTAAACTAACAGCCAGTGCATTCAACTTCAATGTGCTCGGTGCAGCAATCAAGGCTGTAGTAGAATCCGTGTCTGCATTGGACGGGGAAAGTCACAGGTGCTCAGCTGAGAAGAAGTTCAGCCTGCTTTACAGAATGGCCAGGTATGTCCGTGACTACTTCATCACCAGGGGGCTGGGGACTCCCATATAAAAGTGACGGGGGTGATCGTCGTAGGGATTTAAAGGGACACTGTCCCCTGATTTTAGCATGATTTTTGGAAGCTCAGAAAACATATCTAGATCATAGGAAGTTTGATCAATAATGGTTTGATTCTGTAGAATAACACTCGACAAATGACAGGAACCCATTAGGAAGTGAGGATGACAAACGACAGCGATGGGAAATGGATTGCAATATGGATTTTTGAAAAAACATCAGGATGTCAGTTTTTCAAACTTTCAAAGTTTCAAATTTGCTCGGAAATCTTTGAAATTTTGCAAAACTTTTGTTGCAGTATGGAATTTCTTGAAGAAATTGCTTTTTATCATTTAGTTATAGTTTATTAAGTTCTTACTTGATAGATTTAGGGACCATTTCATGCATTTATAACAGTTTTTGAGCAAAGTACACCGGGACAGTGTCCCCTTTAAATTTTGCGGGTTGTTTAATTTAAAATGACACCCATTAGAGTTTGTCCTGTTACCTTTTAGATATTAGGGACCTTCAGATCCGACTACGACTACGAGTACGAGTACGACTTTTGCACGCGAGAGGTCTGGGTACTAGGCTGAACGTCGCCGTCGTCAGCTCGCAACAAAATAAGTTTCAGAAATTTTTACCTGTACGAGTACCTCATATTTGTAACAATCAAAAATGTTTTAAGTAATAACATCGATGCAGAGTGGCCCTGTCAGTCAATGTTTATGGAGGATTTTCTCGACGAGGACGATTTTTGTGATGCTTTACGAACACGTTAAACAAGAAGAAATCCGTCTTTTCCGTACTGGTCGTACGAGCGATTTGACCTGACTCGTATGACAGACGAAGAATGCAAAGCTGAATTTCGTTTTCGGACGAGCAGAATTTGCCCCTGTTAGCAAACGCTTTGGCTATTCCTGAGTCAATTTGTGTGCAGCAATGGGAACGGTAGTCAGGCTTGGATGGCATGGAAGGCCTGTGTATCCTCCTCAGGAGGATTTTGCATATCCTTGTCGATTGAGTGACCTTAATTCCCCAGGTTTGGGAGATCTGTGCCCGAACTGAGCGAAATAATTTCAGAGGTGTCGTGCCACGTATAATGGTAACTCACTGGTATTTATTACATAAGTTAAACCGCAGCCGTGGCTGCAGCCTGATTGGTTTTGGCAAAGATATGCCAGATGCCCAATTTACGATTAAGGGAGCTTGCGTTGTCCAACTGTTCTGGGTTCGTGTGATGGCACAGTTAGGCCGATCGCCAGACCAGGAGAACATCAGAGAGTAAATGTACAATGGCCATAAAACGGGTACATGCCCTTAAAATTTCCAGGTCCTGTTGTTGCACCTAATGGAATGATAGCCTAACCTCTATGGCCCAGTTGGTGAGATATTTTGAATTTTTTCGTATTATAAATCAATGTTTTATATTTTAGTTTTACTTTGATTGGTAACTTTTATTATTTTACTTTTTTTATTTTTATTTTTTTATATCATGTTTTATTTATTTATTATTTATTTTCAAGCTTATGGATTGCAATAATACGGATAGTTAGTGTTTTGTAAATTTTGTTTACTGTAATTTAAGTCGATCGTTTTTAACACAGGACTATTGGGCCGAAACACTTCCCCACTGTTTTATGGACGTTTAAATAAATTATCTTATTCTTAATCTTAATGTTCGATCCAATCCAATATTTCCCTGGTAAACTGATCAGGTTCAAGGGCGCCTGTGTAACCCTGTCTTTTGACAGCATCGAGTCAAAAACCCCTACCCTGTTTTATGAATCAGGTCAATCGAAAACCCATACCCTATTGGGCGCAACATCCCCGTATAGGCTCTATATGGGAGTACTTCCCCCCGGAGTTACACGGGGGGCAATATACACATCCAGTTAATTGCTATTAGCTAGACGACCAATATTTATTGTTGATAGTGTCCTCTTGAGTTACAGTATATTCTTTGCCATTAATTACTTGATTACATCAGATTACCTAAGCCAATGATCTCAAAGCAAATCATCAATGAATTATGTCAACATAAATATTATTGTTTTGTTATTATTGATATTTCTATATGCTAGCTAGCTGGCTTTAACTATATTTTTTGTTTTCCCATCCAGAAGGTAGACGGCACGATGCAGCAATGCTTCGAATGTCAGGCCTGCTGACTGAGATGCAACATCATGCACATTTCACCAACAGGACAACCATTATGCATCTATGGTGATCCTGCATATCCCCTCAGGATACATCTGCAGGCACCATACCGTCGATGCTCTCGACTAACAGCCGAACACGCAAGATTTTAATTCCTCAATGAGACACTGTTCAAGAACAAGCAGTTTGAGTGGGTTTTTGGTGACATTACAACTTATTTTGCATTAAATGGACTTTAAGAGAAATCTTAAGATGGGTTTAAGTCCAGTGTTGGTAAATTGTACATCACCAGTGCCTTGCTAAGGAATGACTTTAACTTGTCTATATGGCAATACAACAAGCACATTTTTTCAATGTAGATCACCAACCATTGAGGAATACTTTCAAACATAGAATGATAACATGAGTGTGATTCAAAGTAAATTTTTTTTGTCATTAATTAGTCATGTAAATCCTGATTGTTTTGTAAGTTTATTTACAGACCCATATATATCAGGGATTTTTCAACTTGTTAAGTGACTATAATAGCATTTTCAGATATGCGATGATTGAAAATAATTTTAATAATTAAATTAATTGATTTGAAATTCAAATCAAATTAAATTATTATACATGTACCCTGTCTGCACAAGCTGAAGAATTGCTGAAAAAGTACCCAGATCTCATAATTTCAGTGGGGCCTGTAAATTAAGAAAAAACAGTGATGGATAACTATATCATTTTAATCATGACTTGAACAGTAATATTATTAATAAACAGTGGCGTTAAGCAGGGTATATAACCAGAATTATCCAAAAAGTATTCCCTAAAGATTAGTATAGGCAATCACATGGGGCTCAGAGTAAAATTAAGGATTAATTAATCTTGTGTGTTTGTCAGAAATTTGCAGACATTTGCCCATATCCGGATAGCAGCGAGGAAAATAATATTTATTTGCAAATTCTGAAAACACAATTGAAGGGCAACAAGGTCGAAAACTATGCTAAGTGGGCTAAAGCACGTTTGCCCACCTTAGCATAGTTTTCGACTTGTACCTTCATTATTGATAAATTTACAATCCTTAATTTTACGAGGAATCATGCAATTACTCATTAAATAACACGAAGGGGCCAAAATAGTGTGATAAAGACATCAGGTACATCTTCTGCAGTACTTTGGGAGAACGTACTATATTCGAAAACTTTCGGAGGTCACCTCGGGTGATTTTCGACAATCTTCAGGTCAACTTTGCACTGTTCGGAAAGTCCTCAGGCAATCTTTGGGGGAATTTTTCCCCGGGCAAACCAAAAATTAATGAATTAAAATAAAAATGCCCTCTGCCTAAACCAATCAGAATTCGGTAATTTTGCCCGCTAATGTAAATTAATGGAATTTAGTGTTTGCAGATTATTGGAAAATGATTTAAATTTTCCCTTTAAAGAGACAGCATGACTTGAAATTTTAGTACTTGTGGAGTTCAAAGCCCCAAAATTTAAAATGACAGCTCCAAAAGTAACTGCTGTAGCAGACTCCCACACACTATTTATAAGGGAATAGTAAACACACACTCGAGTGGCACTGTTTCTTATATAAGCAAGTGGGAATTTTTAAAAAACACGAGGAAGAAATGTGGCCTAGAGAAGCCACGAGGCATAAGCGGAGTAGCGAGTGTTCTTAAAAATTCCAAGTGTTTATATAACTCAACAATGCACAAAGGGCAAGTTTTACTATTTTCCCTTTATAGATTGCTCATGGAATTGCACACGCCTCAAACTTTGACATAGGCAGAGTACATTATAACTCAATAAAGCATGTGGCGTGATTGTAAAGAGCGTTGTGTTTTATCGAGTTATAATGAGCTTGAAATCAGAGTGCATATTATTTGACCAAAATTTTATAGAACATCTTGTGATAGAATAATGAAAGTTAACACAAAGTTTTCTTACCCAATCTCAGGCTATTATAGCCATGTTTCGCAGAATTTTTAGTGTTGTTGTGTGCATAATCTTATTATATCAATATATTCACCTTCTCGGTTTGTCATTTTTAAATACCATTAAAGATGCAAAATTTTAGCTAACAAATAAAAAGCCTTATTTCTTCAGTTTTAGTGTTTTTTTAAAATATTGTTAGTTATTGATGAATTGAGTAATTTTATTTGTGTTTGCTTTAGTTTATTTGTTTCTCGTGCTGAAGTATTCAAGAGATAGTATTATTAATAAAATGTGCATGCAAGAGAATGACATAATTCCTGTGCTCTGTTTTCTTAGAAGTCTTGCAAAATTCAAATGAGCCCTTTTCCAGAACTCTTCAGCTGACTTTTTAATCAGCCCCCTCTCTTTTAAATTCCTCCCCATGCCTTCCAGGGTTATCCAAGATAAATCATGAACATGGAAAACAATTATTATTTTGAGTTATCTGCCCAGCCACCACCATTATTTGTGTTGTATTTGTGACTTTTTTTGTAGGAGATGTGTTGATACAGAAATTCTCTGTAATAGTTTAACACCCCCACCCACTCCACCCCTCAAAAATATCAAAGTAACAAATATTTGGGATGCAAACATCACTGACATCAGGAACTGTTTTATTTGAATGCATGTTACATGGTTCAATTATTGGGCACAATTTTTTAAGTCACTTGGAAATGATGTCAATTTATGACTCTGCTAGAAAAGCAGTTAATAATATCTTATAAATATTCTAATAATTATCTAAATCCCTTACAATTCATAAAGAGGTACCTGGCAAATTGCTGGAAAATGTTTTACACAGTGTACAAATGAAAGTTACAGCATTCCCCAACATGGATGCTATCTTAATAAAAAAATGATTTAATGAAATAATTACTGTACATGTGAAAAGCTCAGAATCTTAAGGTTACCCATGGCCAGTGGGGTTACCTCCCCAGCTGGCGGGCTTATTTCTTTAATAACTTTGAATAGCCTCACTAAGAGCAGCCATCATTGAACATGTTCAATGCCTGTTGTTTGCTGTTGGCTTTGCTGTTGTTGTTGACCAACAGACTTTGTTGGAAACGTTGTTGCTGTTGCATCTCTGTAGATCGTAGGTCCAAACTCTCTCTTCCTGATTTCATCATTGCTTTCCTGTTGCCTGTCTTTTCAAACTCTCATGGTCTCCTTGACAACATCAACCATGCTTGTGCTTTTTCCTTTTTTTATCTGGTGAAATTTTGTCGTTGACATCTGGGTCTTCTGAGCTGGCTTTTCTCTTTTTGGTCTCGGACAACTTTTCGGTTTGCTGCCTTCGCATTTCTTCAGCTTGCAGCCTTCTCTTTTCTTCTGCTTTCGTTCTTCGCCTTCTCTCAGTTCATCAAACTCCGCCATTCTGTCTTTTATATCCTGCAGGCACTGGTCAGCTCTCCATATTCCACGTCTACTCCACTTGTTTTTTTCCTCCTCACTTTCTTTTTTCAGGAATTCTTTCATCAGGCGGTCAAATTCTCTCCCGTACAGATCTCTGCGTTACTCGTAACCCCTGGGCAAACAGACGCTCTGCTATTTCGGTCCAGGCTGATCCTCTTTCCTTCGTTCCAGATTTAAACTGGTATGGCTCGTGGTTATTACTTCTCTGAGAAGCATTTTCTCATGATCTTCTTTCCAAATAAAGAGCTCTCTAATTGACATGTTTGCGTGTGTAGTTGTGTAGTTGTGAAACTGAAAAAAAAATGGTAGGTTTAAGCTGTAAATTAAAATCCTCGGAAAAAATCGTGCGTAAAAATATTTTTTTTTATGCTGCAACTGGCGTAATTTTTTAAAATTTACTTCAAAGTGAGAGAAGATTAAATAGCCTCTAACGAGGAACGTAAAAAGAAAAGAGGAGTATTAGCTTAATTATTCCATTTGTAGACAAGCTCATATCATATAAGCAATAAGGTGGACAAACGCTTCAACAAAATCTGGACTGACTGACAGCTTTTGTTGTACATTAATTATGACAAATTTTAGACGTTGTCAAAGGGGTGAATTTTCCTAGTTTTGTCCGAAATAACAAGAAACTCGTCCGAAAAGTTTACTCCCAAATGAAAACCGTCAAAAGTTTTTAGGTCTACCGTCTGCGAGACTGAGATTTTAAGCCGCGAAGGTTCAAGCTTTGAAAAGCAATTTCTTACACTTAAAAAACTCGAATTTTCTTTGTGGCTGTTTCTTGCATAATTCTTACTCATGTGAGTTCGTTATTAAAATTGTAAAAAACAGTTATAAACACTAACGTTTTTGCACTTGTAGTCAACTCGTACTCCGGCAACGAGATTTGTCAACAATCTCGTAGGACGGCAACGAGATTTTCCAGACACAAACGAGTTTACGTGACACGCTCGCGCTCTTGAGCATGCGCATAGCGTGCACAGTGGAAATCTCGTAGTCGTAGTCGTAGTCGTAGTCGGATCTGAAGGTCCCTAATATGCATGACAGAAACTAGTTTTGTTTTAGAATTGGTTCCTCTTAGAGTTGAAAATTAATTCGAGCCACACCTACAAAGCGAGATTCTGGTACCTTTTAGGGGTTCCTTTCAAACTTTCTGACAATAACCCCCGCCGTCACTTTTATACATTGTAGTTCCTGCCGGGCAGTATAAATTTAACCAAAGAAAATATAGACCTTTAGCAGGTTTTGGTTTAGGGGGGGGGGGGGGGGGGTGAGGGACGGGGGGGGGGGACGGGGGGACATGGGGGGACGTTGGAAATTGGATGGGCTCACGTTGAGAAAAGAGAACACCATAGCGCATCAAGCCCTGGTATGGAATACACAAGGCAGAAGGAAGCCAGGCTGACCCAACAACACCTGGCATCGTGGCTTGCAGAGGGACCTTGACAAGGTAGACATGTCCTTGGGACGAGGCAAACAAGAGGGTGACGAAACAGATTAAGATGGTGAACTACAGTGGATGCCCTATCTCCCCCTTGGAACGCAGAGGACTAAGTCGAGTTGTCCATTTAGATAGACGTAAACAGTTGGTGCTTATTGGATAACTCTATTGCGCAGTATTCGTGTTTCAAACGGCGGTAAAAACCACAATTCTAGTTACCCTGAGTCTATGCTGTGTCACCGAAGTACTCGGGTATCATGTTTTTAATGCTGTTTTTTTTTGTAATCATTTTGTAGGACAAATTTAGAGCTGGAGCAAGTGGACAAAGCGGCAAGGAAACTCTCAACTCCGCGAAAATCTTTTTTTGGTGAGTGCTATCTATGGTCCTTTGGTCTCCTGTTTTTCTATGTCACGATATACCAAGTAATATTTTGCGATGTACAATCACCTTTAAAATTGAAAGAAACCTTGAAGTAATAGTTTATGAATAAGATAGAAAAGCACCAAAGAGGTGATACTAAACCAAAAAGGACAAGGATGGTTAAGATTGGGAAGATTGAGACGGATTATGAATGACGAATATGGAAAATTTAGGCTTAATGTTCACAGTGCGCCATCCATGAATCACCAAGAATCTCATATATAAACAATAGCCTCATTTGGCGAGGAAATATGCTCGGATATTTGTCCGCTGACATTATCTGTTCCGAGAAGCGAACAGTTTTCGAGAGCGAAGCTCGAGGAAAACTGTGAGCTTCGAGGAACAGATAATGTCCAAGGACAAATATCCGAGCATATTTTTGAAGCCAAATGGAGGCTATTGTAGTTATTATCCTTCAAATATTTTTTTCACAAGGCCGCTCTGTTTGCCGTGGAAGATCTCGGTCGGCCAAGGACGCCAAGCTGTTAAACATCAAAATAATTCTGCTGGCATTCAAAAATATTTCTAGTCTGTTCAAAACAATCAGTTCTATTTAATTTAGCAATTTATTTGAGACGAAAAAACT